>CM076572.1:1116774835-1117374835 GCA_034641835.2 Pinus albicaulis
TTAAGTGAAACTAGGCACTTTGCTTAACGCGATCTCATTACTGACAACCGCCCTTTGCTCTTATGAGAACATGCAATTCCTAAACGCCTCTCGATTTACTTCATGCTCTGCGCATACGGCTTGGATCTGTCGGAGAGCTCATTTCCCGGGAGTGCTTCGTGCTTTCTTTCGCATCTCCTCATCACCTTAGGTATATCTCACTTTTTAAGAAATTTGTTTTGAAGACCTTAGCACATGGAAAACACACCAGGTACTCACTATCCAAACCTCTTAATGGAAAGTTGCATGGTCCAACGGAAGGGTGGACACGGACATATAAGCATGGAACCCTGAACAGATTTTAGTTCAGCTCGCTACTTGCTTAAACAGACTAGGAATCTGGGCCATTCTCTTCTTGATTACCTACGATCTGGAAGCCTATTTTATGTGAGCTATCCTCATGGGGCAGGGCATATTCATTCAAGTTGTCCCCTTTAGTCTGACTTCCGAGGCTTCAAGAAGAAGTTAAAGAAACTTTGAGACCATCAGGATGCTTGGCTACTTATTTCTTTGTGTGGGAAAAGAAACGAGAAAACTTAAATCGAGCTTAAATACCGGGCTAAATCTATCTGATCAGCTTACGAGTAGATGGCATGCCTGCTAGGGGCTCATAGGAGCCTCTTGAAGGCAGCATCATTTCACTCGCAGAACACAGACTGTGGAGGTGGACCTCCCGACAAAAAAGTTCACAAGGCACCGCCAGCAGGTGGAAGAAGGCTTTGGAGGCAAACATCTAGCGATTTCTTTGTTAAAGGCTGAGATGGCTGCCTCCTTTTCATGCATCGGGCTGTGCTGAAAAAATTTCAACTCAATACCGAAATCAAAAGATGGAATCTTTGTCCACAAGAGTTACGAGCATCAAGAAAGGCGACCTTCATCCTTTAGTCCTCAATTTTGTGGAGAAAGCTGTTAGAGCAGCTCAGTTGATGTCTTTTTATAAAGGATCTGGCAGTGTCACTCTAGCATGAATAAAATTTTGGAAGCACATGTTTCTACGGAAGAAATAAAGGCTGCTATGTTTGGGATGAACCCAGACAAATCCCCCGGTCCTGATGGGTTTACCGCCAGATTTCTCCAAGTCTGCTGGCAAATTGTTGAAAAAGATTTATGTAAAATGGTCAGGAAATCCCAATCTTGCCATAAAATCGGGGGTAGCACTAATACTTCTTTCCTTGCTCTTATTCCGAAGGAAAAGGGAGCCAAATTCTTTAACAGATTCAGACCCATCTTGTTATGCAATATTGGCTACAAAATTATAACTAAGGTTATTGCAAATAAGTTGAAAGCTATCCTTCCCAATCTCATTCCGGAAAACCAAGGAGGTTTTGTGCAGGGAAGACAGATAGTTGACAACTAAATTCTTGTCCAGGAGGCGATTCACTCTAGCATCCTACGTAAGGAGAAAGGTATGGTTATAAAACTAGATTTAGCAAATGCTTTTGACAGAGTTGATCACAACTTCCTTGTTAGTGTTCTTCGAAAGTTTGGCTTCGGGGATATCTTCATAAATTGGATTAGTGCTTGCATTTCTGAGCCTTGGATCTCCCCATTAGTTAATGGGAGAGCTACTGGCTTTTTCAAAGCCTCGCGGGGGTTGCGCCAGGGATGCCCCCTTTCCCCTCTCCTTTTTGTTCTTCAAGCTTCAGTTTTAAGCTTCTATTTAAATAAGGAAATGGCTGAGCATGATATTTTGGGTCTATGTATTACAAGAGGTGTTAGAAACATTAACCACGTCTTGTTCGCTGATGACACTCTTCTGTTGGGAGCAGCTTCTTTGCACTCAGCTCTTAAATTCAAAATGGTCCTTGAAAAGTTCTGCGCTGCATCAGGCAGCATGCTCATTAAAGGAAAATGCCATGTTTATAGCTGGAATATATCCTCCTCTCTGCTCACAGCTATTTCCAAGTGTTTTGGTTTTGTAGGCTCAAATTCCTGGTCGTCTTTCAAATATCTGGGACTTCCAGTATTTTTTAAATCCTCCTTTTTGCAAAGATTGGGATCCTCTCATTGACAATTTCAAAGCTCGTATTCAGGCTTGGGGACTTTCGTGGCTGAACTTGGCAGGCAAAACAATTTTGGTCAAATCGGTGCTTAGCAGCTTACCTATTTTCAAATTCTCTGTTTTTCTTGCGCCCTCTAGTGTTCTTAAGAAACTGGACGATCTCATTTGGTGCTTCTTCTGGAAAGGAGGCAAAAACAATGAAAACCGCATCCCCTTGGTGAGCTGGGGGAAGATATTTCGTCCTGTTCTGGAAGGTGGACTAAATCTGAAATCTTTCCGAGAGAAAAACGTTGCCATGGGTGCAAAAATCATCTGGTGTTTGGTCGCCTCCAATCCGGGCTGGGCGTAGAAAGCTCTGTGGCGAAAATATTTTCTGGGCCCAGGAACGCGGTGTCTCGACAGCCCCAAGTCTGTTCCACGTTCACATCTGGCAAAACTCTGTATTTCCTCTATTCCGCTCATCCTTCAACATGCGTTCTGGGTGCCCGGGAATGGAAAAACTATTGACCTCTGGCATGATCGGATTATGATGAAGCAACCGTTAGCTGAGGTCTCCTCTCTGCAGCCTCTTCGACTTTGGATGGCTAATTCTGGTTTAAATACTCTATGGGACATCTCGAGATGGTTGGAGAGCAGATGGATTGGTTGGATCGACATACAGGTGCCTCCAATCCTAAAAAAACAGTGGGATTTGATGCTGTCCCTCCTTCACGGTTGTGTGCCAATACGATGCAATCAAGCTGACAAGCGCGGCTGGGGGCCTTCTGGCTTCTACACCATCGCTTTGGGCTACAAAAAACAGCTGGATATTCCCTTTGTTCCTCCGAATCTCGCTGTCTGGAAAGGACTATGGAAACTTAAAACTATCCCCAAAGTTGACCATTTTTGTTGGCTCATGTGCCACAACAGAATTCTCACTGATGACCAGCTTAAGAAAAGAGGTTTTCATGGTCCCTCCAGGTGTCGGATGTGCAGGGAGGTTGAAGAAAGCTCCAGCCACATAATGCTGGGTTGCAAGTTTGCTGTTGAGGTGTGGTTTGAGCTTCTTCCCCCTTGGGGTGACAGTTCTCTCTTACCTGGCTCCATCCCTGAGCTTTTTTCTTCTTGGTCCTCTCTTTACCCTGGAGGTTCCCCTAAGAACAGCAGTCTAGAAGACATTTGGCTTTCGCTCCCTAAATTTTCCTGTTGGAAAATTTGGCTTGAACGAAATAGCAGGACTTTCAGGGACAAGGATCAGCTTGCAAAAATTGTCATAGCCAAAATTAAGGCTCAGCTCAAAGAAATTTTAGATAGCTGCCTTGAAGATTCATACCTCAACCAGAGGGACAAGGATTGGGGCAGCTCGTTGGGCTTCATCACCTCGACCATTCCAAAGAAAAGCAAGACTGAAGATCATTGGTAGATTCATCTCAACGAGAAGGACTTCACTATTTGGCTCCTTAATCACTCCTCCCCTCTCCTGTTCTTCGATGGAGCAGCTAAAGGAAATCCTGGGAAAGTCGGGGCGGGTGGAGTGATCAGAAATAATGAAGGCACGATTCTTCACAGTTTCGCCTGGGGCCCGGACATCTCCTCCAGCATTCAAGCAGAGGCTCTCGCTCTCCTTCAAGGCCTCACACTTGCTAAAAACTTGGGCATCCATGATCTTGTTGTGGTTGGGGATTCCCAATCTATCATCCAATGCTTGGTGAATGGTGATGATCCGAAAGATCTCAGCTTTGCTAGAATAATTAAGCGAGCCACTGCTATCTCCAAAACCCTTCAAAAGGTCACTTTTTTCCATGTGCTGAGAAACAACAACAAAGATGCTGATATTGAAGCTAACAAAGCTACCCTTCTCCCTGCTGGCACTTTGTTAGAAAATGGTCATGAGGAATGGGCCCCCATTCCTTAGCTCTTCTGTCCTTAATTTTCTGTTCTTGTTATTTTTCCATGTTTTTCTGCATTCTATTACAGCAATTTGTTTGCATCCATAAAGATGGGAAAATTGTGGATCTAGCTTCAAGGAATATCTGTAAGATTCTAAGGAATAGTCATAGTTATTTTCCAAATTCTGGGAGAATAGAGAAAGACAACGAAGCAGGGCTTCACTCTGTAATCTGTTTGAAGGCATCTTTGCCCAAGCTCTAATACAAATCATAACCGTTCTTGTAAAAAAAAAACAATTTATATATTATATGTTTAATTTTAAATATTTATTATAATGGTTTATATTAGTAATTAGAAAAGTTTCGCTTTGCTTTTAATCTCTACAACATCGTGAAGGTGGAAACTTATCATTGTTGTATGAGGTTAATGTATTGTTTGATTAATTTTCATTAGTTTGAAATTTTTATTGTTGGGAAATTTGTTTATTTATTTTAATAACTATCTTAATTTAATTATTATTTATAAATATTTATTTATTTATAATTTATAATAATAATAATAATTTATTTATTGTAATAATTATAATAACTTATTTATTTTTTGTTATTTTTAAATATTTAATATTATAATTATGCATTAATAATTAAAAAAGCTTCTCTTTGCTTCCAGATCTTAATCTCTAATCTCTACTAACAGGGTCAAACACGTGAAGGTGGAAGCTTGTGTGCCCCAAAAACTTGTGTGCATTGTTGATATGGGGTTTTTAACATATCAACATGCACAATTGATTTAATTATATTGACTTAATATGTTAAATGATTAGTAATATTAATGGAATTTTAAAAAAAATATTGATTTAATACTTTAAACAATTAGTAAAATTAGTGCATTTTTTAAAAACATATTAATTTTATGAGTATGATGTGAGAATAAATTATGACAAATTTTTATAATTAATCATGTTATTATTGTAATGTTTATAAAAATAGTTATTAATAATATATTTTTATTTTCCTTAAGATTGAGTTAAAATTATATGTAATAAAATGTATGTGTTTTATTGTAAGTTTTTAAGTTAAATAGTTAGTTTTTAAATGATAAATGCAAGAAAAGTCATAAAAAGAAAAAGTAAAAAGAAAAAAGAAAAAAGAAAATTCAAAATACTTAAAAAAAGTTAAAAAATCTAAAAATAATATATAATATTTTTATAAAATATTACAATTACAAATCACATACAAACATACATCAACAAACATAACATTGATATAACCAACCCCTCTTACATACATATGCAATACCAAATACAAACAATATCAACACAACAAAGATAAGCATTACAAATTCAAATACAAGTTCAATACAATATACATAACCAAACATACATATACATACACAAACAATTTCAAGTAAACAAACATACATATACAAATTCAAATAAATGGACTAAGAAAAACTACAATAAATACACATAATAAATTCCATGACAATTACAAATCAAAACACCATGCACATTACAATTTCAAATCACATACAAGCATTCATCAACAAACATAACATTGATAAAACCACTCTTACATACAAATGCAATATCAAATACAAACAATATGAACACTACAAAGATAAGCATTACAAATTCATAGAGGTTCAAATCAACACACAAAACCAAACATTGACAAAACACTTCATATACATGCACACAAAATTTCAAATAAGCAAACATACATATACAAATTCAGATTCAATGGAGTAAGCAAATCTACATTAAATACACAATAGAATTCATCATATTTACAAATCAATACACCAAACACATTACAATTTCAAATCACATACATCAACAAACATAACATTGATAAAACCACACTAACATACATACCCAAATATCAAATGAACAAACATTCAAAAAACAACAAAGAGTAAGCGTTACAAATTCACATATAATTTCAAATCAATATACATAACCAAGCATTGAGAAAACACTTCATATACATACATAAACAATTTCAAGTAAATAAACATACACATACAAATTCAAATACATTGTATTAAACAAATCTACATTAAATACACATAATAAATCTCATCACAAATACAAATCAATACACCAAGCACATTATAATTTCAAATCACATGCAAAAGCATACATTGATAAAACCACTCTTATATACATATGCAAACACACAATACAAAATCAAACCTAGATTATTTATACACACTCAAATTTACACAAGAAGATTCATTGCAATCACAATTCAATAGGACAAACACACATTACAAATTCAATTTTATGTCTAGCTCCAAATCACATACAAATATTCATACAACCACTTTGGCATAAACATACATACAAAAAAAAAAAAAAAACAGATACATTTCAATTCAAAATATAAAATAAAACATTTTCAAAGACATGCAATTTCAAATAAATAAATACATAGTATACAATTCATAATTTTATCAATTATATATATATCACCTTATTTAACTATATAAAATATAAAATAATAGATCCAAAGAAAAGGAAACAAAAAAATCAATAAATCAATAAAATTAAAAAAATGATATAAAATTGGAAATAGTATTTGTTTATTAAAGAGATATTTAGTGTTTTTTCATGCATTTGTGTAAAATTGTGTAATTTTAAAAAAAAAAGTTGAAATGAATATCTGGGTTGTATTGTTATATGAAGACATGGGATGATAATTGAAGTGTTGTTGTATTGTTATATGAATACGTGGGATGATAATTGAAGTGTTTTTAAACTACATGCTTCAAATATGAATGCTATAAAGTAAATGGGTATAAAAAAAGTAATGTGATATGTATGAGCATATGAAAAAATAATCAACCCACAAAAAATTCTACACTACTCTAAGAAGAATGGGGCCCCATCCTCCTAGAGCATTTGGAAGGAGTTTTAACTCCTTCCATAAAAAAATAACTTTATTAATAATTGTATGTACATAATTTTCTCACAATATTGAAAAGAAGAGAGCATATAAACATATAACTACATCAATATTTACATTGAGCAGAATCATAATGAGAAGCCATTCCCATGAATAACTCTACAATACAACATATAAATATTAGTTTGAGTAGAACCATAATGAAAAGTCATTCCTGCCATACAACCTATACATATTAGGGAAAAAACACATGAATGAATGGAATATTTTAACGAAATATGATGAAAATTTTATATTTATATTCAAATAATGAAAATAGATTTTACCTTCATTGGTACTTTTTCAGAAAGTATATATAGCTTTTATTTATGAGCAACTTTCATTCCTGCAAATAAATCTGCTGCCAATCTGAACATAGACAGAGGCGGAGAAGGAAAATGCTGAAAACTAATAAGACTTTGATATATATATATATATATATATATATATATATATATATATTCATTCGCTAACTCTGAAGGACTATATATTTGCCGCCCCTACCTCCTCTGGAATTAATATATTTCCGGCATCTATACATATTATCCGGATAAAAACAGATACTGTTGTATATCAATATTTCAAATTCCAACCCATCATGGATATCTTAGAAAAATTAAGCATAATCACTAGCCGATAGTAAACGGGAAGGTAGGAGAAAAGGTCTGCTCTTGCCTTGTAGGATGGGTAAACAGTAATTCACTTTTCCAATTCAAGGAGAGGACTTGATTATTCATTTTCATTAATAGTTTCAATGTTCCAGACTTTCCACTCCTTTCGATCCTCGGGCTTCGGATAGGTCAAGGGTCAAACAATATGCAGTAAACTCGGCTATTTAAGAATGTTTGTACTATGACTCATGTGTTAAATTTGTGCCATAGGTGAGGAAACCATACTGGAATTCATTTTTCTCAATTTCCAATGCACTTAGCCTTAGCTTTTGTTTAAAGTGGTTAATGTTTTGCCTTTCAAAATGTGCTTTCACCACTTTTTATTCTTTCGTCGTCATCCAGAGTGAAATAATCTATTTCCAAAGGAGTTACAAACTAGTTAGGAGTATATGGTGAGTGGAAGAAAAGCGTTAATTGAAGCCTACAAATTAGGTCTCCTGATGAATGGAAAAGGAGGCTGTGAAATACGACTATATAGGGAATCCACGTCATCTACTATTTGAAAATTGTTTCTTGAAATTCTTGGATCATGGTTTCCCAATATGAGATACGCTACTGGGAAAGTAGGTGGTTTCGTATCGTCACTTCCCTTCAAATTTCCACTCACAAATAATCTAATAATGACATCACGTGTGCTTTATGTATCCACAACTTTTGCACGCACTTAAAATTTTTGTATGTGTTCATACGATTTTATGACCCGACTAATGCCACTAAAATTAGGAACCCAATATGATGCATCTATGGATATGTCGTGTAATGCAGGTTTCGAGGCCAAAGGAGTCATGGGTTTCCAAGGAATTTCCATTAGGATAGATGTTGAGGGAAACAGGATAGCAAAACTACAAGAAAAAGTTATGAGGACTAACTTTTTAACGTGTGCCACTATACTCACCACATTCTTATGTCGTTTGGGAAGAATCGCTTTCTCCCATGTAGACCTAATATTATCTTAAAAAATTCAAATTCAAAAATCAAAAGCATGCCCTCGGTGAAAAGTGTGTCATGAATTTGTGGCAACATGTATTTTTTTTATAGAAAAAACCTTGGAAGTCTAAAAAAATTATGACAACTCGATTTGTCTTTGAGAATTCAAGTCAATAGAATCACGTGTATAAATTGCACATGTGTACTTTTTTCCTTCACATGCTTGGTTGGTTAATGCCTTATTAATCTATCAAAATATAAGCGCTTAATAATTTAGTGTTTAAGCACTTGATTTCTATGAGTTGTTTCTTCAATTTGTGTATAATCCATTCACAAGTTGTGCATTTATATTTCTCTTTTGGGATTCATTACCAACTCATCAATTTAAGCTATAAGGACTATGAATATAACTATCGTATTTCCTTGTTCAACATTTGATATCTCAAATGAATTTTTTGTTAAACTTTGAGAATTTTGAGATTAATATTGAATGTTTAAAAACTTATGAGTTTATATTTTTGAAAATCATCTAGAGTCATCAAGAATTGCCAAGAAACAATATTCTCTAGCTATATTCCCAATGAATATTTGAACCGTCATTTGCATGGTGATGCCTTGTCTCAAACCCTAAGCCCCATCCTAAAAAAGCATAGTCTCGATTCTCTTGTTTGGTTGGATAAACTATAAATTTTGGAGGCCATCCAGCTTAGGTTTACACATTGGTAATCCTATCCTTTTGGGTTTGGTCACTTGTTAATTTTAGAAAGCAATAAATTTTTTGTTTTAGCCAATCTTTCTCCAACTAAAATTGCAAATTATAGATTTCGATTTTAATGATATTTTGTGCGAAATAGTTGAAATTTAAGATAAATAGAGTATTTGGTTAGCATCATGGTGCTTTTTGAACATTTTAATATGTTTGAAATAACCCAGATTATTAGGATATTTTTTGTAGAATATTCCTTAATCACTTAACATGTACATTTTGTAGTCATCCATATTAAGGATTTGATCTCAATATCTTTTGGTATTTTCGTAGCCTACCAAATCATTCTTTTGGCTTTACCTTGAGCTTGCTAATGGAAACAATTTTTAATTGTAGTTTTAGGAATAAAGAAAGGAAAATTGTCCTAATTGTTTTTACTCCAAAAGTTATTGACTTTATCATACCATTTTTTGGTATAGGTTAGGTTTGTTTTGTATCATATTTGTCAATATGGAGATATTTGTGAGAAAAACTGACCAAAAAACTTGAAATATTTAGTGAAGACATTGAGATTGTGAAAGTGATCCAAGGGATAAAAAAATATGCTAAAATTTTAAAGTTCTCAAAATCGCTCGAACCCAATGCCAATCGTATGATCATCAGTCCAACGTCGCTTGAATCATCTCAATCCGACACCGTATGTGAAAGTTATCATGTTCTAAAGTTTTTCACAAACAATTAAAAGTTAACTCGTAGGGTTGACTGGGCCGCTAACCTAGGGCATGCCATATAAGTGATGTGGCACCGACATCAACAAGTGACTGTGCAAGATACAACGTTAGATGGGCCAATCTCGTGCCGACACGTGGCGAGGGTCGTACAAGTTGGGTTGGCGAGATTTGATTGATTGGTGTGTATTAGTTGTGGCCAATCACAAGCCCCCACGTGGTGTATGCCTTTTGGCAAAAAAATTGTAACGAGGGTCGAATGGCCTCGCAGGGGGTTCAACCCATAAACGAGCCAACACAACGACTTACCGCCATACCGTCGTAATGGTTCTTAATATACATGGGTGCACCAATTATATTCAAAAGGTTACATTTCTATGGTTTTATGGGGAGGAGAGGGGGGGAGGGGTGGGCAGCGCTAGCCCTAACCAACCACGGCTCCCGGTTATATGGAACATCACAGGAGCTGTGGTGGTAGTGAAGTGGGGGCGGGCGGGCGATTAGCCCTTAGCTCCGGCTATATTGATAACCCACATGACCAGCACGAAAGCAGAGGCGAAGGGAGTGAGCGGATAAGCCCCAACCCTCGGTCCCAAGAGCCAAAAGAAATCGATGACGAAGCTAATGGCGGAGGGGTCGGTGTGTGGAACTTGGCTACAACCACATGGAAAATTGATGCTTAAGGCCTATTTGGCGCGTTTAAAGTCGGCGGCATTTTGCACCTTTTTTCACGCAGGGATTTTTGCCGCCCTCGCGCCAATTTGTCGCTCGACAGTCTACCAAAAGAAATGATTCATTTCCTGGTTAGCGATTTTTGGTTATTTTACTAGGACAAATAGCAGAGAAATGGAGATTGAGGCCTAACTTGGTCATTTTTCAGTCGGGTTTTTGGGTGTTTTGGACACAATGGAAACATTATTTTTTGTGAATTGAGCATTTTATGTTGATGTAATTTACATTTTGAGCATATAATAAAAAGGGACAACATTGGAAGTCTGGGACCCAAAGACTTTGCCCGAGAGGGGTGAACTCGTCATCAAATTGTTGTTTGTGTGATGTTGTTCATGGTTTAATTTTCTCTGTTTTATTTCTGCAAAAACTTAACTAAAAAACACTAAGTTTATGTGATTTTTCAACTTTATCCATTACCCGTAAGACGTAAACTTGTTTGCAAACTTTTTTTTCTAAAGAAAACTTCAAGCTTTTAATTTCGGATCAATTTGGTATCGCAGCATGGTTGCTTTTAAGGGTTTGACTATGTTTTCAAGTATTTTATTGATGCTTACAAGGTTAAAGTTTAAAAGAGGAGGAGTGATTGAAGAGCCAAACCCTCAAATTGGCTCAAGGAGGTCACAAAACTCCTCAAAACTCCACAGTCATGGCACATGAAGAAGGACATGAGATGATGTCCGAGGAGGAGAGATATTTTAGAAAGGATTGTATGATATGTCAAATATGGTAAGTGTTGTATGAAGAGACTCGCAATAAGGTTGCAAGGAGAGAGTTGAAATCAACAAAAGGGTAATGGTGGTGATTGGAGTAAGCCTCACCACCACCTCCTTCATCTCCATCTCACCTCCATCCTCACCTCCTTCTTCACCTCCTTCAACACCTACACATACTCCTCCTAGATCTCAAAGCTAAGTCTCCTTTGCTTAAAGCTTGATGTCAAGTTTGATTTTCCTACGTACAATAGAAGTAAATGCCGAAAAAGTCGGATAATTGCATTATATTACGTAATTGAATTATATTTTTTCTTTACAGCCAAGCATGAGCCTAAAATGGAGCCAACCCTAAAGTTGAATGCAAGAACAATTTTCCTACTAATGGCTTACTATCAATAGGATTGTATGAGACTCAACTTGGTTGAGCTTAGATGCACCTAATACCTTAAAGGAAACATTGTTTCTTATTTCAAATTGTCTTTTGCTTTTATTATGTAAATTAAGAGGCAAAATTTAATTTGTATGTACCATTTTACAAATAATATTTCTCATAAAGAGTGTTATGCTCCATGTTGGATAAAATGTCATAATACTTATTCTTTTTTTATTGGACATGTGAAGAATATTTTTTCTCTTTCATTTTTATTATATTGACTTAATTTAATATGGTGTATATACCATTTTACAAATTATGTTGGACAAAATGTCAAAATTCCATTTTGTTTTTTTGTAAATGGAGATATGAAGAATAATGGTCTTTTTTATTACATTATTAATTTTATTAAAATGCAAAACACTTTATGCCGAAGGTTATATTGTAATTGGTTTTAGGTAAAAAAAACTTTGGCTTAAATTACAACAATTTTTTTTATTTTTAAGTTTCTATAATTTGTATTAAAATAAATATTTTAAAATAAATATTTTTTTTAAACTTTTTTAAGAACAAAATTTGTGTTTTTATCTTTAACTATAAATATATATTTGACAATTTATGAGATTTAAATAGTATTTGTAAAAAAAAGTGTAACATGTTACAAAAAAATTAATTACAATCTTGATTTGATAGATGGTACTCTCTAGACACTCATTAATTTGTGTAGCTCTCTAGTCGAGTCATTAATTCTTTAATTCTTATATTTTAAACACGAGCAATTATAGTATAAGATTTTGTAGTCCACATTAAATTCCATTGTGGAATTTGAGAATTCATTTGTACACTTGCATGCAGTTGATTAAAAAAAATATTATCATCAATGAACCACATCAAATGAAATTAGTAAGACATCAAATTAATCAATGCAAAGATTATATCTCTAAGACATCCAAAAAGAAATTATGATACCACAAAAAGATATTAGAAAAAAGTATTAGTAATTTAATTAAATTTATGAATTTATTTAAAGATTTAAGTATACAATTTAAAAATTTAATTTATATTCATGAATTTCAAAACAATCACCTTACCCCTCCCCACCATCTGTTGAACATGAAGGTTGGCTCAAATATTAATTATTATTATATATATTTTTATTATATTAAAAATATTTTAATTATTAAATTTAAAAAGTCAAATACTAATATTATTATTATTATATATAGTTTTATTACATCAAATATTTTAAATTATTCAATATATATAAGCAATAAAATCTAAAAATAATAATTATTTATTTAATTTTCAAAATTAAATATATATAACATTCTTACATGTAGAATATTTTAAATCTATTCGTATATAAGAATTATAAATGCTTTATAGTTTTATTATATATATATTGAGTGATTGGATTGAACGAATCATATTGAATAATGCTATTGATATTTTTCCAAATGTTGTTTACAATTCTTATTAAAAGTATACATAATCAGAAATGTTTTGGAACCTTTAATGGTACTTGAATATTACATTGAACTTATTTATTATAGATATCTCATATAAATCTATATTATCATAATTTAAAAGTATTTTTTATAATGCAATTTCTTAATCTTTAAACTCAAAAAATTATAATGATTTATGAATGCATTTATTATTAAAAAATTCAAATATATAAATAAATTTTTAAAGCAAAATCAAATAATTCTTTATAAATTATATCAACTAAATTTAATTCTCATTAAAACATTATTTTATGTGTGAACTAACTAATTGGCAACTAGGATCCTTAAACTACAAGTAATCAAATAACTATAAACAATTTTAATATTCTTATGCTATAGTAGTATTATTTTGCATATTACACTTGTCATGATGCTTGTTTTCTTTTTTTATTGTACATGTGAAGAATAATTCTCTCCTTCATTTTTATTATATTGAATTTATTTAATATGGTGTATGTACTATTTTACAAAAATATGTTGAACACAATATCACAATTCTTGTTTTTCTTTAATGGACATATGAAGAATATACTTTATGTCGATAAAAATGCTTCTATTATATTATCATTAAAAATGTTAAATACATACTAATTTTGTGCGACTTTTCAGCATCACTTTGATTGGGATTTGTTGGCAAAGAGAGTCGAATTGATAAAGAGTACAAATTATGACAATGTATTTTTGGGAAAAGAAATAATAATAATAATCTAATTTTAAGGTCATGAGTCGAGGCAAACACCTAATTAATATATGATATCACCTTGTTTGTGTAACAAAGTCACTTTGGCTCATTCACGTAGTAATTTCGACAGTGAAAGTCTACAAAAGTGTACATACTCTACTCCAACTCTATATTTGAACATGTGCTGACACCATATGAGGAAACATATTCATATCCGTAGCACACTCATATACACCTCATTTAATGCAAAAGCTTGCAATTGGGTGTTGAGATTGACAAGATGATGAGCTTAAGTGAAAAGAGTCGCCTTCTCTACGAAAGTGGCCCGACATATTGTCCACGCTTTTGGCACAAAAGTCTATTTTGAACTGTGTCTGTTTAGACATGTCGATCATATTCTATGAGTTGCATTGGTAGCTATTTGTGGATGGTCGAGTCAGAGATTCAGAAAAAGCAGATGGACTTCTGTTTAGACATATTTCTGGGTGGAATCTACTTTTTAGGTGCCGCCCAAAATAGCATATGTTTAATGTCGATTAGCTCTTATTATGTAACCTTGGCCCAGACTCTAAAGCATTGTCTTGCTATGTCTGGAGCACTTCGATTAGGAGTGCATGAATGTGGCGCAAAGCGGTTGCTTCGAAGGAAATTCCGCTATTCACCGAGTTTTACTACTGGAGCTAATGCATGAAATTCAGCTGAGAAACTCATGCGTACGCAAAAGGTTTGTGTGTGAGTTTATAGAAAGTAGTTGGTGAGGAGATTGTATTTAGTTTAACTACGGTTGAGACTACAGTCGGAAGCTAGTTTTATCTAGTACGTAATCGATCGATACACTAGTGAGACGCGGTGTGAATTAATTATGTTAAATGTCGCTATAATAATCACTACGGTAATCTGACGAAAGAAATACATCGATTCTTCCCACAGCTCATGGTAGTTTCAGTGCCGGTGGAGAGGTGAGAAAAGAGCAAGTGTGACTACCGCTGAAACTATGAGTGATGCAAACTGATTGCATCCAACACTACGCGGGAGATGCCAGTGAGGAGTTGCATGAGAAAAGCTTTGGTGCGCGAGTTTCACTTCGCAGCCATTCTTCACGCAGGGATTGCGCGATGAGAGGTGAGGCTAGCAAGTGGCAAAAGGTCGGTGCATGCAGATTTGCGCACGTACCTGGCCCCGATCAGTGTGTAGCTGATTGTATTGTACTGAGAGCTTGAGTATGATCAGCTTTGTATGAGGATTGACCACCATGATTTCTGTAAAGTATATTATGTACTGTACGGCTGCTTTTCGCCTTTCGTGCTTTCCCATTAAACATTTCGTGTTAATGTGTGCGATTTTGTGTTTCAATGATGATGCGGCGTGCAATTGGTTAATTTACACGCATGTGATGATCAATGGTGGAATAGATTACGTATCGTGCGCGAAGTTAAAATAGTGTGTGATCAAGAGGTCTAGCGTATATAACACATAAGCTATATAATTTATACATGGTATCGCAGCAGTGGATCAGTGGAGTAGATTGGAAATTGACGTGAGGCGGCTGAGGTTTTCAGTGCTGGTGAAATTTGATTCGCCGTAGTGTTTTCTCTTTGGTGTCGGTAGCGCATTCATTGAAATGTCTTTCAAATCTGAGGTTATTGCAATTGGAGTATGCCCTTGATGGAAGCTCGAATTATGTGCATGGAAGGACAGAATGGAGGATAGTTGGATGATAATGGAAGTTGAAGGATTCGCAGATACCGATATTCCAAAGCCTAGTTCTGGCGATGGCAAATTGACGCACTTCGACGCATGGAAAAAGAAGGTAGCGAAGTGTCGAAAGAATTCGTATTCTGGAAGGTGTGAAGGATCACGCAGCTGTCGACCTCCTTCACGGTAAAGCTACTCCATTCTTAATGTGAAGAAAAGCTTTGACGCACTTGTTCAAAGGCGAAGCGATCAGAGGAAGTTGGCGCTAAAGACAAGCTCGAGAAAAATAAAAATGGAGAAAAGGCGACAAGAGGCCAAAATACCTCACGAAGTTTGTCCATTGCAAGGATGAGTTGGGAAGTGTGGGGTTACTATGGGTAGAAGAGGACTTGGTGAGCTTGGCTCTCCTTGGGCTTCTCCGGCGAGTTGGCATAGCCTACTGAGGACTCTGTCGATGGCTCCGGAGAAATTGCCCGAGGATGCGGAGCGACTTTGGTGGGATCTTGTGTAGGGAGGAGATAAGGCGGGAGTACGAGGATGGATCTTCATCGAAGAATGAAGATGGGTAAAATTGCGCGGCTGCCAAAGCAAGGAAGAGGGAAAGGCAAAGAAAAAATAAACCTTCTCAATCCGATGCGAAAGGCAAGACGTGAGACTTGTCCAAGGTGAAGTGCTTTCACCGTCACCAACACGACATTACGCCACTAACTATCCACACGTAAGAAAGAAAAATAAGCAGCCGACTCTTGCCTATGCGTGGAGAGGCCTTAGCAACCCTGTAGTTGAGTCGGATTCCGGCGATCGCATGCTTGGTTTCCAAGTGCAGGTGGGATTAGTGAGGTTTCTGGACAGTCGGCGCGTCGCCTTTCCATATGACGGCAGGACGACTTTGGTTTAAGTGAGTCCGATGAAAAGGGATCTTGGAGTGCACATCGAGATGGGCGATGATGGTAGATACAAGGCGACCGTGGATGCATCAGTGACCATTTCCCGCTGAGAGGTGCAGGCGTAAAACTTTCATGTTGAAGGATGTCATGCACTGTTCCAAAGGTTACTGATCCGATCTCCGTGGCGATGTTGGAAGACAAGGGTTATGATGTTGTTTTAAGCGAGGAAAGAAAGCCTTCTTGCGCATCGATGCACTTGGTGAAACCAGGGAGGATAGAGTTCGAGTTAAGAATCTTTATCAATTAGGGTAGGTGGTTACTTGGTCATACAATAGCGAACGAAAGCGAGTAAAGCGATGGTGGAAGAACCCGGGATGAGACAGCGCGACGCATAGCTTGCAGAGATTGGGCCATCTTCACCATGGTGCTCTGAAAATTTCTTGTGCAGCATTTCCATACCGAGCTTCCCATGATTACACTTGCGCGAGCCGATATACAAAGGCAAGGGATGTGCTTTGGGAAGAATTTGTGAAGACCACTTTTCATGAGAAGGATAGTGGCGCCACGACGATCCTTCGAGAGAATTCACCACGCATTTCGTGTGTGGACCTTTCTCGGTAAGCTCCGACAAAGATAAGCACGGTAGTATGTGATATTTTGTTTGATGAATTTTTCTCGTAAGTGTTGGATCTTCATGGCGCAGAGGAAGAGCGAGACATACTCAAAGTTCCGTGAGTTCAAAGGCGCTTTGGTTGAGAAAGAGTCGGGGAAGTAGGTGAAATCTATAAGGAGCGATAATGGTGGTGAATACATCTTTGGTGCAGATTCGAGAATTTTGTAGCGCTAAAAGGAATTCAAAGAGAACTCATAGCGCCTCATAGCGCAGCGTATCGTCGTGCGGAGAGAAAGAACAAAACGATCGTGGGTGTCGTGACGGCGATGTTGCATGATTAGGGCCTTCCCATACACTTGTGCTGTCAGCATGCAACACTGCGGTTTATGTGCAAAACCGTACGTCCTCGCATCGAGTACTTGGCTGTGAGAACACCCGAAGAGGCGTTTTCTTCGGTAAGAAGCCCGATATTTCTCATTTGAAGATTTTTGGCTCACTCTACGTGTTTTACATTCATGTGAGCGAAGGATGACGGAAGAAGGCTGGAGCGCGATACGCGAGAGGTTGGGATATTTGTGGGGTACATAAAAACACTCCACGATTATCGTGTGTATTTTCCGGACGTACTGGATGACCGTTGTGCGACGATATCAAATTTCATGAGGGAGAAAGCCATGAAGTTGTCGCTTGAGAGGAGCCACACTTGCATGCAGGATGAGGAGCTACTTGTTCGTAAAGATGAGCCTCAAGATGTGAGATCGGAGCATAAGAGGAGGTTCATGGAGTGGGAGAAACCACTCATGGCGCGCGCCAAACATCGTAGGCTGAGCGCACTACGTGAAGGCCGAGCGGCTGATCTTGATGCGACGTGCAATGTAGGAGCACCTACCATCACAAAGGTACTGGAGAGCAGCCACATGACCGATTCTACTGGACACGTGGCTCGGTGAGCAAGTGTGTCGTGACGAACTACATCCTCTTTCCCGAGGAAAGGCTGTGGAAGGATCACGCATGGGTAGATGCCATGGTGGAAGAGGTATGATTTCAATTGTCGTAAACACAGGCGTGGGAGATTGTCCCAGCGTCGAAGCAATCAATAGCAGGTGTTCGAGATGGATTTACAAAAGTGAAACGTAAAGCCGTTGAAGTGAGCGTCGAGAAGTACAAGGAAAGGATTTGTTGCCCGAGCTTCGTCGCAGAGATTGAAGGGATCGACTATGACGAAACCTTTCGCACCACGCCAGTGCAAAGGCATTCTTCCGCGCGTACCATCCTTGATCTCTCGGCCTGGACGTATGGGTTGGCACATTCATCGGATGGATGTGAAAGACCGCGCTCACTCAACGGAGTCATTGAGGAGGTGTACATTGAGCATCCGAAGGATTTGAAATCTTCAGACAGCCGAGTCGCATGTGCGCTGAGGCTCAAAAGAGTTTACGTGTGTGGCCGAAACAAGCACCCCATGCTTGGTACACATGAATGAGCAGTTATTTTCACCGAGACTTGTTTTCGCGAAGAGTGAGGCGGATCCGAACCTCACACACGCAGTGATGGTGGAGGGTAAGTTGGCCGATCACATTGTGTACTGTGTAGATGATTTGATACCACCCGATTGATGAACTGTTGATACACTCATGCAAGGCGGTCTTCGTCGAAAGGATTTTGAGATGAAGGACTTGGGCCTCCTTCATTATTTCCTGGATTGGAAATTTGAGCGTAGAAGGGTGGACTCGTTTGTGTCTCAAGGCAAGTATGCCCTAGGAGATACTAGAGAAGTTTCACATGTGAGGGCGCAAGCCTATCGACACTCGTTTCGGGTGGTTGGAGGAAAAGAGGATCGCTACGATTGGCAAGTGGTAGTGGATGCCATTGTTTATCGACAGAGCTGTTGGATTCGCTCATGTATCTATTCAGTGCACTCGACCGGACATATGCGTTATCGTCATTAACCACCATCTTTGACAAGCTGTGTTAGGCCTACCAAGGTCTTTTGGAGGCAGGCAAAGCGTGTCCACGAGAGTATCTGCAGGCACATCGGAGATATGGATAGTGGCACGTGTACGAGCTAGAGGAGTTGAAGCCGCGTGGCTTCACGTGATCAGACAAGTGGTGGAGCGCAATGGACAAAAAGAGCACATCTCAGAGGGATATTCGATGACCGGATCTGCAAACGCTCTGGTATAGCAGAAACATAGATCCAGTAGCACTCGCCCGGTGCCGGGAGACCGAGTACATGTACAGTCAGCAAGTTTGGTCGCATGCAAGGCTATATGGATGAGGAAGATCGGTCGTTGTCTTGCCTCACACTTAGATCCTACCTGCATGATATATTGTGAGATAATCAGGTTAGCGATTAAAACTCTTGGTTAATCCAGGTGATTTCATGATATATCTAAACATATTGACATCCGTATCATCATATAAGAGATTGTGTGCAGCGGAAGATCATGTTACTTTCTTACATTCCTACCGAGGATCGGATGCTGCAGTATTCGACGAAGGCGCTCACCGGGGAGCAAATTCGAATACCATAGAGACAGGATCGGGTGGTAGATAATCCCTATCTTGTTGAGAGAGAGTGTTGAGATTCAACAAGATGATGAGCTTAGTGAAAAGAGTCACCTTCACTAAGTGGGCCCAGTAGACTATTTTTGGCGCAAAGTCTATTTTTAGACATGTCGATCATATTCTATGAGTTGCAGGATGCTATTTGTGGATGGTTGGTCAAGTTGGAAAAATAGATGGACTTCTATTTTTAGACATATTTGGCGGAATCTATTTTTAGATTACGCAGTCTAAAAATAGATATGTCGAATATTATTAGCTCTTAATAATATTTGGACTCTAAAAATTATCTTATTCTCTTGGAGCACTTTAGTTAAGTGCACAGATGTGGCACTAACGAAATTGATGAAAAGAGAATTACGCTATTCTCAGGGTTTACTAGAGCTAATGCATGGGGACTTTCGATTTAGAACTCATGTGACGAGTTTGGTGGAGTTATAGAAGTAGTTGGTGGAGTTGTATTTAGTTTAACTCGGTTAGACTCGGCTTGAGCTAGTTGTATCTAGTCTAGCGATTGATACACTAGTGAGAGTAGTGTGAATTAATTAGTAAATTAATTCACTAAATAATAACTCATTAATCAACCGAAGAATACATCGATTAACTACAGAGTGCATGGCAGTTTTCGGTGGAGACTAGTGGAGAGGTAGGTGAAAAGAGCAAGTGTGACTATTAGTTGTGACTATAGTCGATGCATTGATTGCATCCAACACTTAGTGGGAGATGCCAATGAGGATTGCGTGAGCAAATCTTGGTGAATTCAAGTGCGATTCACCAAAGATCGGTGCATGGATTTGCAAGATCTGGGCTCGATTGGTGTGTAGCGATTGTATTGTACCGAGAGCTTGATATGATCAGCTTTGTATGAGGATTGTTACATGATCTCTATGACATATATTATATACGTATAGTTTGGGTTTTTCAACTTCGGGCTTTCTCGTTAAACGCTCGTGTTAATGTGTGTGAATTTTTATTGTTTCATGTGTGTCATTGAATTGATTTAATTTCCGCATGTGATGATCAATGGTGGAATAGATTATGTATTGTGCATGAAGTTAAAATAGTGTGTGATCAAGAGAATCTTTGATATATAACACATAAGTTATATAATTTCCACATTGGGTAGGTTAGCAAGGCGTTCATTAATGTGATATGTCTACACAAATATTATACAACAACCGCAATGTGCATGTTTGATGACCATATAGATATGTATTTTGGATATTTTTGTTCAAAGTGTAAAATATTTGATGAACAACACTTTTTTTTATGTTGCATAATTATTGGAAAGACTTGATAAACACCTATATGAAAGTTAAATTATATTATTAAATGAATTATATTTTTATTTTACTAGCCAGGGGATAACCTAGGATGGAGTGAATCTTAAAGTTAAATGGAAGAACAATTTTCCCATTAATGTGTTTCTATCAATAGGGTTGTATGAGACTCAACTTGGTGGAGCCTAAATGTACCTAATATCTTAAGTGGAAACTTTCCTTTGTTATTTCAAATTGTCTTTCATTTTTATATTGTAGTCAATTTGATTTGATAAGAGACGATTGTGTATGTACAATTTTACAAATTATGTTACTCACAAAGAGTGTTATGTTCCATGTTGGACAAAATGTCATAATACTTATCTTATTTTTGGACATGCGAAGAATAATGATCTCTTTCATTTTTATTATATTGACTTAATTTAATATGTTGTATGTACCATTTTACAAATTATGTTAGACAAAATGTCATAATTATTATTTTATAATTGGAGATATAAGGAATAATGATTTTTGTTTTTTATTAAACCATCAGATATTAATATAATTTATGTACCTTATTTTACAAATTATTACCTTATTATGTAGTTTTTTCATTCACTTTCATTTACCTTATAAATTTTAAACTAATTAAAAATTTATATATTGATATGAAATCTTATTGTTGGGAAATCTCTTTATTATGTTTATTTCTATTTATCGTGATGATTATTTATTTGTTATTTTTATTTTTGTACAAGAATGGTTATGGAACATTATTTCAAACTTGGCCTAAATGCCAAAGATGCGATTACATTGAGAAGGACTATAGCGATGTTGCACCTCACCACTAGGGATGAGTGTGGAGCTAATGCTCGGAATTCTTCTCGTTAGTGATGTTACTATGGATTCTATTTCAGCAGATTTGCTCACAATTTGAAGATGCATACAAATTGACTTGGAGATGTAGACAAGACATGGTAGCAATTTAGCTTGTGGAATGGGTTCCCATGATTCTTCTTCGTCTTTTGCATCTTGTTCCCAAACAGAGTGAGTGCACTTTGGCTGCTTCCAATGTCCACCTCTTTATTGTTAGTTCTTAGCACTTTGTAGTATAAATTCAAAGTCTTTCCGAAAAGTGTTTTCCAAGCACTCGACTCACTCCAGAAGCTGTCTACCGTTTTAAGTCCAAAGTCGAGAGTTGGACACTGGTGCATTTATGATGATTTGGGAATCCGCCAAATACCATTTGCTTCACTTATGTTTAAATCTTTGAGAATCTTGAGTCCCTTGAAAGAGGCAAAAGCAAACTTTGAATGCTGCGTAAAATGGGCTGGCCTGACAAAGGAATGAGTGCTCCTTCGGGATTTTAAAATAACACCACCGCACCAGCCTTGCCCGCATTGCCCTTTGCTACCCCATCGAGAGTAGAGTGTCTTGATTGTGTTATAATCTAGTCTTGAAGAGTCTCGTTTGAGATTCTCTTATTTAGCCGTGCTTTGGGAGGAGGGGACATTCCTTACTTCTTTTTGAAATCTGCAGATCGAGGAAAGAGCCCCAAAGCTATGTCTTGTTGACCGAGATTAGCAGTCATCTTTTAAGTCAATGGTACCTACTTTAGATGGCATTTGACCTTGATTTCTAATGCTTGACGGATTCTCGTCAATGTTTTCAAAGACTTCTTGTATTCCGTTCAAGCCAACATGCGACATATTACCTGCTGAGGATAGACCTCGGTGCCTTTGACTATCTGATTTTTGGAGGAGGACGGATACCCGTTCACCCACTTAGAAAAATAGCTCATCGCGGGATCTTGGGAGCGTAATGTTGGAATTACGGGCCTTGTGAAGGAATGTGAACCATGTCTCGTAGAGAAAATTCCGCGTTAGCATTAGGCTGGGCAAGGCTCACCGAATTTTCTTTCGCACTGATGAACATTTCGAGGGACAGTGGAACCCTTTCCTCATCAGATTTTCATGCGTGAGAGATTTGCTGTGCGAAAGAAGCCAAGTGAAGTAAACCACTTTAAAGGCGCGATAAGGGGCCGCCAAACGCCTTGTACCATGGTGCCGGGTTTGGGAAACGTAGGGCGCCTCTCACTTCAGCTTATCATATCCCGACATGAGACAGCGTACCTCTAGCCTTTCCGTCACCGACCTTTCCGTGTCTCTTTGTCGCGAGTGTGGATAGGCGCCATACCGTAAGGAGGAGGTCCGCTAGCACACGCCATTCTTGATGCTTAGGTGTGTTGGCACATCAATGCGTTTCTAGACTTTACTGATCCGAATCGTTCTCACGGAGAAATATCACAGGCAGTATGCTAAATCTATCCTCCTTCCATCCAAATATGATTCGTAATACTTCCGATGGAGCCTCGCTCTTCTATTGGGTCATCGTTTCAAAATTTTATCGATCCATATGCTTATCTTTTCTCCCGGGCTGCCGGGATCCAGGAGTGCGATTTGATAAGAGGAGCGCTTTTAGCATGGGACCCGAGAAAAGACGAGTTGCGACTGGACTCCATTTGTCTAAACAACTGAGTGCGTGGACCTCCGAAATATTTTTTCCGTAGCGCGAGCGAGCCTAGACCTGGCTTGGGCGAAGCATTAATCTTCCACATTAACTTCACTCCCCATAGCGATTGTTCGATGGCAGAGATTTTTAAAAGTTCAATCCACCCTCCCACACAGGCTTGGAGATGGATCTCAATTGGCTAGAGGCGGGTTTCTGTTTTCATTCTGACTTTGCCTCCTTTCCGAAAGAATCTCCGAATATACTCCTCCATATGAATACTTTATCAGAGCAAGAAGAACAACAAAATGAAAGCAGAGGAAGACTGGTGAGCACATATTTTATTAGGAATTGATTTACTAAAGCAATAAAGTTGGAGTCAGAGTAACCGGTTTGCGATCTTGCTCTTACAATTTCTCAAGTTGCTGGAAGCTAGCCTTACTTAGCATGACATTTTTATATGGAATACAAGAAAGGCCCAAATATTTAAAAGAGGTCCAAGAAGAGGAGGGCGCAAATCCCGGTGACATCTAGCAGTAAGATGAGCATCTGCAAATTGTGTTCCACTCTGATAAATGTGACGTGTGTTACTTATTTAAGACACCGCCCGAGGCCTCACAAAAATCATCCAAATCGCTTAAAGTCTGGGGTAGCCGTGATAGAGGGCAGACAGTAACAGTGGACGGTATCATTCGCGAAGAGGGCATGGTTTTATGTTTTTGACCCTCTTGCTGCTACTAAAGTCACATTAATATCTTGATCTTGCATGTATTTTTATCTGCGGCTAAAGGCCGAGAACCGAGGCTTGGATGACAAAGAGCAGAGCTAGAGTGGGCACGCCCAAGACCTCTCGAAGCTTTAAAAAAATCCGTGGCACCTGCCATTTTATGAGAGTGCTGCAAATCCAGGCTCCGAGATACTGCAAGCCCGGATCCACTTTGTGAAAATTTACACCAAAAACCAGCACTCGCTCAAGACATTTAACAAGTAAAGCTGTGTCTTACCTCGACCGAAATGCATTTTCTAAATCGAGTTTGATAACCATACTCTTTGTTCATTTCTGCTGTAAAGCTTGAGTGAATTTGCCTCTTGGACTAAGGGTGAAGTGTCCACAGTTGCCTACCTCGTGATGAAGCCTACCTGTGATTCCTCCGCATGGTCGGGACACCGGACTCTGGAGGAACCTCTGGCAGAAAGAATCCATCCGGTCCGGGGGCTTGCTCAGGATCCATGGAAAAAAGGGCATTTTAACTCTCATTCGTGAGAACTTTCGGCCTCTAGGAGCACATTCATTCTGGGAGGAGAGTTTAAGGTGGAACAATATCTAATAGATCCGAATACCTAAGTCCGGATCCGTGTCCTCACTATACAAGTTTTTGAAAGTGAGAGAAGGCTACTTTCTTGATGTTCCTCAGAATTCCTTGAGGATGACAATTTCTCCTCCTTGATCTCGGACGTGGTGTTGAAGCCTTCTCTGACACCGGGCTCGTTTGTGGAATAAAGAAGAGTTCTGTCTTCACATAACGCTTTGAGCCAAATGTTTTCAAGATTTTAATCTCTAGTATTCTTCTTGCTAAACGAATAGGCCTTATGCCTTCTCGCCGAAGAGTGAGCTTCTCTTTGTCTAAGGTCTCCTCGCATGATGGCGGCATCCTCCACTTGAAGTTGATGAGTGCTGAGAATATTTTAATGATTTTCTTCTCGTAGGCGGGTTGGGCAATGTTTCGGCCCATCGGTCTGGTGCCCTTTTCACCCTTACGAGCTCTATCCTCCCGGAACAAAGAAGGGATCGCTTTGACCGTCTGTTTCAAGCAATCGTCGACTGTGCAAGAAATCCGGCTCCTTGACGCATAGAGGACTACTACGAAAGGAACCGGAACTCGGGATCTAGATGGGACATGGGTGTTTTTCTTGGTGGAAGCTTATGATCCGAGGGTGATGTTAGCGTATGCGTTCTAGGATTCTGGTCCTAGTAATGCGAAATAACTTTGCATAGAAAAATCTGCAATCTAGTCCGGCGTCAGCCTGGCTGGACCAGTTCTTTGTATGAGACTAAGAATACTGCGGAGGAAGGTTTGATGTCAAGCAAGTCCCAGGTCCACGCACTACGAATCCTCCTGCGATACTTGCCGGATCTCGAACTGCATTGCCTCCTCTTTTTCGTAGCAGAATGAAGAGTGAGATTGAAGATCTCCGTAAATGATTATGTTTTCCAAGTTTGCACTAGATCTTCTTGGTGCCTTATATGAGTCCCGAGCGGGTCCTTTTTCCCCAACATTGAGACTCCGGAGTATGCATATGAAGATACGGAAAATTTCTTTGGTGACCAAAGTGTCGCCATTTGAAGCAAGAACTAATGAATATTGCTAGCATCATACATAAGCGAAAAATTCTTGCTGCATTCCATATGGTGCCTAGTCCTCTTGAGAGCTCCCGAGGCAGAGATTTGCTCTTGCTTCGACTTTTGTTCGAAAAGTTTCTTGCTCGCGTGGGGAAAGGCTACGTCATCTTTCTAGCTTGGTCTCCTAGACGAGCAGTATGTCCGAGAGATTCTATTCTTATTAAAACTTCTAATGGCTTTCATTCCTTGGTTTTACTCCCCATACCTCTAATACGCTCTCGAGGATACAGCCTTCCATTATTTATGTTTTACGATGGGTTCCCTTGGAGCCTTGGGGTTGATTTTTCACCATCTTTGAGCTTTGAGGCTGGGCGACTTCTCCTGCAGGTTGTTGGTCGCCCTAAAGCTTTCTTTGTATGTTTCTATTCTCTCTCCCCGTTAGTCCTGCGACCTCTCGTGAGATCTCCTTATCGAGGCTTCGAGACTCTCCTATTTCTCCTTCCTCGCTCCGAGCTCTTCCGATTCTCGTTCTTCTTCCTCAACTTCTAAAGGAATGCCTTTTGGAGCTTTCTACGCACTTGTTCCTTTAAGAGAGGAAGAGGGTGCCTTTGCTTGGTGAGGCCTGGATTTTGGATCTCGATCTCCCGAGTTGCCTATCGTTCGATGGCTTAGAGGGTTTGAATTTATTTTCTTGTGCCTTTTTGTGAGGGAGTCCTCGCGAGCATTGGCCCAAAGAGCCTTTACCATTGGGGCCTCCAAGATTTTGACCCTTGTGAGAGGTCTTTGGACGCTTAACTGTGGTTCCAGCCTCTCTTGTTTCCTTTCTCTGGGCTCTCGGCATTAGGTGGGCTTGACCTTCACAGCAAAGTGGTCGTGAAACAGTGAAATTCGCATTTAAATCGTAGCTGCTCGTGAGCCGAAGTTTCGCACATGAGACCCACTCGCCGACATTGATTTTGATTGCACTGTGGAGACCCACCTCTAGATCTACTTCTACGCGTACACAGCACGATCGTACCGGTCCCTTGTTTGTTTTGCCCGATCTATGAATTTCCCAAGAGGCGTTGCTTTGATGTGCTTCAAGGAATCCCAATTCCGACAATGGACTCCGGAGATTTGGGAGCTTCAACCCACACCGGAACACCGCCGATGGGAGACATCCTACTCGCGGATCAAAAATCGGTGTCCATTTATTCAGAGCATGAGACACGAGGGCGCTATGAAATAGGGCCCGATCTCGGAAAAATCGTGTCTTTATCTTCTTTCGATGAGAATTCAAAGAGGAAGAACCTCGCCAAGACAAATAATATGCGACGCTCTGCTTGATCGTAGGAGCGCAGCTTCTTATTAACCCATTGCTCGGTGGAATTTCAGAGAGATGGCGGTAGACCCGTGAATTGGCCAAGGAGGGCGCGATCGACCTAGAGACAAAGCTTCTTGGATGGGGTCTCTCGGAGGAAAAGAGATCTCGAATATCATTCTAGCTTCTTCACTGAAATTTAAGTACGCTTTCATCTCTTTGGGGCAATCCAGACTAGAAGATGATTGGGCACCCACATCTCCGAGGAAAGTGGAAGAAGCTAGCGTGGAGGAGGCTACTCGGGTGAGCCACACGCGCCTCCATGGGAAGCGGAGCCTTAAGCAGTGCCGCGCAGAGAGCGCACGTCGTTGCTTCAGAGTCGCTTGAGGAAGACACTCTACCTGTTGGGACAACCTTGAGCGCTATGCGAGAGGGTTCGAGTGTGAGCACACACCGTTGGGACCCGAAAAGATGGTGAACTATGCGAGCAGAGCGAAGCGAGAGAAACTCCGGTGGAGGCTCGAAATGGCGATACCGACGTGTCAAATCTAGATGCGTCCGACTCGGGTATAGGGGCGGAGACTAATCGAGCCATCCAGTAGCTGGTTTCCTCCCAGTGTTTCCTCGGGATAAGGCCGGGAGCTCTCGCGCGAGTTTTACCGGTAGTAAGCAAATTATTAGAGGCATCGGGGGCGTAACGCCCTCGACCTGTGTCAAAGTGTAAATAGGTGAGAGTGCCGGTTGCTCCATTGAACACGTGCCATGGAATCGAGAGCTCCAGGCTGTGCCATTTTTGGTAAGAAGAATTGGCCGACGTGATGAGCCTTAGAAAGCTGATGCCAGCGGTGGCGAATTTGTGCGCTGACAACCCAGATCACTAAAGGGTGTTGGTTGATTAAGACATTAGAGATCGATGGTCTTAAGGAAGTCGAAATCCGCTAAGGAGTTTGTAAAAACTCTGCCGAGATCAAATATGCGAAAAATGGATGGCGACTCGAAGCGCGCTACCTATACTCTTGGCCGTCGGAGCACCGCTTCGGCTTCGATGAGTGAGGAGGACGCTGTCGTTGAGAAACCTCGGGCGTGAGCTTGGGTGGATCGGCTCTCGGTACGGATCTTGGTGGTAGTAGCCTTAAATATTCAAATGAGAACTTTGGTAGATCGAAAGTGGAAAGGTTCCATGTGAATAGCACTCGGACATGGGTTAGTCGATCCTAAGAGATGGGGAAGCGCTTGTGTCAAGGGTGCACTCTGCACAAGCATTGAAAGGGAATCAAAGGTTAATATTCGAACGCGGACATGGCAGCTGCCGACAGCATTAAGGAAATCCGAGACGCCGTTCTGCCTCGGGAAGAGTTATCTTTTCTTTTTACCGCCCTCGCCCACGGAATGGATTCACCCGAGAATGAGGCTCCAACGAGCCTAGAAGAGCTTGCGCGCGCGTCTTGCGGTGTCCCGAGGCGCCCTTGGCGACCTTGAAAATCTAGAGGACCGAGATTACCGTTCATGCCCGGTACCGATACTCATAACCGCGTCAAAGTCCTCACAAAGGTGAGCAACCTACGCGTCGAGGAAACAATGTAGGTAAGGGAAGTTTCGAAACGGATCCGTAACTTCGGGAAAAGTGATTGGCTCGAGGCGCCGAAGCCTCAGGGTCCGCGCCCTCAGTCCTACCGTGGGCCGTATGCGCTCCACGAGCTACTCTCGCAACTGAGGGCGGTGCACGTCATGCGCGGGCTCACGGCGTAGAAATGCTCGACGGGGCTTTTCCCTGCGGCGTGAACTTGATGCGACTCGAAACTCGAAAATACTGCGAGAGGGAAATTCCGACTGTTTTAATTAAAACAAAGCATTACAACAATGGTCCTTGCGGAATGTCGACGCAATGTGATTTCTCACTCAAAGGTCTCACGAATGTCAAAGTGAAAGAAATCTCGGCCGAAAGAAACGTGATAAAGCTAGTGGAGTAACTATGACTCTCTTAAAGGTTTAGCCAAATGCCTCGTCATCTAATTAGTGGCGCTTACATGAATGGATTAATGAGATTCCGCTGTCCCTATCTACTATCTAGCGAAACAACGACCGTTGACGCACCATGCGAGGCACTCAGTGGGGAAAGAAGACCCCGTTGGGCTTGACTCTGGTCCGACTTTGTGAAATGACCGGAGAGGTGTAGAATAAGTGGGAGCGTTTTTGCCACGAAAGTGGCTCTACTACTTTTAACATTATTTTACTTATTACGTGCGGAAGCGGAGGCGGGTAATCGCTCTAACTCACGTTTTTGTCCTTAAAGGCTGCGTTTTACAACGTAGCTGATCGTGCGAAGACGTGTCGAGAAAATATATAAATTATTTATTTATTGATAATTTATTAAAATAAATTATTTATTTACTATAGTAATTATAATAATTTATATATTATATGTTTAATTTTAAATATTTATTATAATAGTTTATATTAGTAATTAGAAAAGTTTCTCTTTTCTTCTAATCTCTACAACATGGTGAAGGTGGAGACTTATCATGTATTGTTTGAGGGTTGATGTATTGTTGATTAAATTTTCATTAGTTTGAAATGATATATTTTAAAAGAGTTAAATTTTTATTGTTGAGAAATTTGTTTATTTATTTTTAATAACTATCATAATTTAATTATTATTTATAAATATTTATTTACTTTATAATTTATAATAATAATAATAATTTATTTATTGTAATAATTGTAATAACTTATTTATTTTTTTGTTATTTTTAAATATTTAATATTATAATTTTTTCATTAATAATTAAAAAAAGCTTCTCTTTGCTTGAGATCTTAATTTCTAATCTCTACTAACAGGGGTCAACCATGTGAAGGTGGAAGCTTGTGTGCCCCAAAAACTTGTGTGCATTGTTGATATGGGAGTTTTTAACATATCAACATGCACAATTGATTTAATTATATTGACTTAATATGTTAAATGATTAATAATATTAATGGAATTTTTTAAAAAATATATTGATTTAATACTTTAAACAATTAATAAAATTAGTGTATGTTTTAAAAACATATTAATTTTTATGAGTATGATGTGAAAATAAATTATGATAAATTTTTATAATTAATCATGTTATTATTGTAATGTTTATAAAAATAGTTATTAATATATATTTTTATTTTCCTTAAGAGTGAGTTAAAATTATATGTAATAAAATGTATGTGTTTTATTGTAAGTTTTCAAGTTAAATAGTTAGTTCTCAAATGATAAATGCAAGAAAAAGTCATAAAAAAAGAAAAAAGAAAAAAAGAAAATTCAAAATACTTAAAAAGTTAAAAAAATCTAAAAATAATATATAATATTTTTTATAAAATATTACAATTACAAATCACATACAAACATACATCAACAAACATAACATTGATATAACCAACCCCTCTTACATACATATGCAATACCAAATACAAACAATATCAACACAACAAAGATAAGCATTACAAATTCAAATACAAGTTCAATACAATATACATAAACAAACAAACATATACATACACAAACAATTTCAAGTAAACAAACATACATATACAAATTCAAATACAATGGACTAAGCAAAAACTACAATAAATACACATAATAAATTCCATGACAATTACAAATCAAAACACCATGCACATTACAATTTCAAATCACATACAAGCATTCATCAACAAACATAACATTGATAAAACCACTCTTACATACAAATGCAATATCAAATACAAACAATATGAACACTACAAAGATAAGCATTACAAATTCATAGAGGTTCAAATCAACACACAAAACCAAACATTGACAAAACACTTCATATACATGCACAAAAAATTTCAAATAAGCAAACATACACATACAAACTCAAATTCAATGGACTAAGAAAATCCACATTAAATACACAATAGAATTAATCATATTTACAAATCAATACACCAAACACATCACAATTTCAAATCAAATACATCAACAAACATAACATTGATAAAACCACACTAACATACATACCCAAATATCAAATGAACAAACATTCAAAACACAACAAAGAGTAAGCGTTACAAATTCACATACAATTTCAAATCAATATACATAACCAAGCATTGAGAAAACACTTCGTATACATACATAAACAATTTCAAGTAAATAAACATACACATACAAATTCAAATACAATGTATTAAACAAATCTACATTAAATACACACAATAAATCTCATCACAAATACAAATCAATACACCAAGCACATTATAATTTCAAATCACATGCAAAAGCATACATTGATAAAACCACTCTTATATACATATGCAAAACACAATACAAAATCAAACCTAGATTATTTATACACACTCAAATTTACACAAGAAGATTCATTGCAATCACAATTCAATAGGACAACACACATTACAAATTCAATTTTATGTCTAACTCCAAATCACATACAAATATTCATACAACCACTTTGGCATAAACATACATACAAAAAAAACACACACATACATTTCAATAAAACATTTTCAAAGACATGCAATTTCAAATAAATAAATACATAGTATACAATTCATAATTTTATCAATTATATATATATATATATATATATATATATATATATATATATATATATATATAATCACCTTATTTAACTATATAAAATATAAAATAATAGATCCAAAGAAAATGAAACAAAAAAAAATCAATAAATCAATAAAAATAAAAAAAGATATAAAATTGGAAATAATATTTGTTTTATTAAAAGAGACATTTAGTGTTTTTTCATGCATTTGTGTAAAATTGTATAATTTGTGTAATTTAAAAAAAAAGAAGTTGAAATGAATATCTGGGGTTGTATTGTTATATGAAGACGTGGGATGATAATTGAAGTGTTGTTGTATTGTTATATGAATACGTGGGATGATAATTGAAGTGTTTTTAAACTACATGCTTCAAATATGAATGCTATAAAGTAAATGGGTATAAAAAAAGGTAATGTGATATGTATGAGCATATGAAAAAAATAATCAACCCACAAAAAATTCCACACTACTCTAAGAAGAATGGGGCCCCATCCTCCTAGAGCATTTGGAAGGAGTTTTAACTCCTTCCATAAAAAAATAACTTTATTGATAATTGTATGTACATAATTTTCTCACAATATTGAGAAAATAAGAGAAAATATAAACATATAACTACATCAATATTTACATTGAGAAGAATCATAATGAGAAGCCATTCCCATGAATAACTCTGCAATACAACATATAAATATTAGTTTGAGTAGAACCATAATTGAAAAGTCATTCCTGCCATACAACATATACATATTAGGGAAAAAACACATGAATGAATGGAATATTTTAACGAAATATGATGAAAATTTTATATTTATATTCAAATAATGAAAATAGACTTTACCTTCATTGGTACTTTTTCAGAAAGTATATATAGCTCTTATTTATGAGCAACTTTCATTCCTGCAAATCTGCCATACAACATATAAATGTATAAAAATTAGGGAAAAAACATATGAATGTATGAAATATTTTTACTGAAGTATGATGAAAATTTTGCATTTCTATAATGGATTTTCTCTCAATCGATACTTTTCAAAAAATATATGCAACTCTTAGTTATGATACTTTTCAGAAAATATATACAACAGTTATGAGTAACTTTTGTAAACAAACATGCAAGTAAAAAAACATATAAAAAAATAAAATGATGTTAGTAATCTATAATATAAATATTATTTTCAATATAAAAATGATAAATATAATTTATAAAATTATATATGATAAATTATAATTCTCTATATATATTTAATTTTTTCTAATAATATAATTAATATGATTTCTATTTTTAAAAAAAAATCAAACGCTAGCTTTCACCATCCCCTAAAAATAATAGCGATGAGAGTTCTTTAATAGTGTTAAAGTAGAAAAAAATGGGTTTAAATCAATAAACAACACATGCCAGGCCAGGCCACAAAATTATAGCAAACAAACGTGCTTTAAAGTAATAGGTTATACGTGACAAATTAGTTCATCGAAAATCTAGTTCCACTAAGCACATGATTGATTACCCAAATATATATCTAATCTAATCCTGGAGAGTGCGCTAACCCCAACCAATAATTCATAAGTTAATTTTGAGTGTAAAGCCTGGAAAAAAAGCTTGGGAAACCCAATCATAATCTTGATGATTCACTTGGGCAATTCACACCATAAAGAGCCTACACGGCACAACACAGAGCCCGAACTAGGTATACCAGAAAATAATTGGGGAGCAAAATTATTATACCCAAAAGAATAGAGTATACTATAGTGTTAAAATAACAAAGGGAAGATTATGCCAAAAAAGCAAAGCCCAGAAAATCATGGGCAGCAGATTATCATATCCAAAAAAAAAGAAAACAAGATATACCATTAAACTAAAAATAGCAAAAGAAAACAAGATATACCATTAAACTAAAAACACCCATAATATCAAATTATAGTGTGAAACTAACACAGGATAGCAAGATATACCAACACCCACTCATGGATTAAACTACTAATTCCATATCCCATCACCTCCAAGATATACCATTAAACTAAAAACACCCATAATTCCATAATATCAAGTTATAGTGTTAAACTAACAGAGGATAGCAAGATATACCAACACCCACCCATGGATTAAACTGCTAACTCCACATCGCAGCACTGGAGAGGTGATACCAAAACACCCCCGAGTTAAATTGGATTAACAGGCACCGCACAATACACAGTGGATTAAATACAGAGATGATGCTTGAATTGGCATGGGGAGATGGTGATTAAGCGAGAGTCAGAGAAAAGAGGATTAGAGAAAATAAAAATGCACAACATAGAGGCGCGAGTTGGGTATACCAAAAAAAATATGGGAGCCAAAAAAATAGTATGCTATGCTATACTGGTAAACTAACACAACACATGGAAGATTATACCAAAAGAGAGCAAGATATACCAAAGCAAAAAGATTATTACACCCAAAAATACGGGATATACCATTAAACTAAAAAATACCCAAAACAAAATCAAGATATACCATTAAATTAAAAACACCCAAAACCGATTATACCAACACCCACCCATGAATTAAACTACTAATTCCACACAAAAACCCCGAGTTAAAGCTGGGATTAAAAAACACACACCGCACAATACATAAGTGGATTAACATACGGATGATGCTTGAATTGGCATAGGGGATGGTGATTAAGCGAGTCGAGAAAAAGCGGATTAGATAAACTAATGAACAAATTAAATCCATTAAAAATGGCGGACCCATTAGGTTTAAACACTTGAGAAGAAGAATAGAGAGTTTTAAATTCAATAAAAATGAAAGAGATGCGATGCTGGAAATGAGATTTTGTCGTAGGAATGATTTCGTTTCTTCAACGAGGTGGGGCGGGGCTGTTGGAGTTAATGTTTACATTCCATATTTTAGAAATTGGTCCGTGATGGTTTGAAATTCTCTCCAACCTCTCTATCTAAATTAGGAATAAGTTGGATCTCAAAACTCTGTTACCGTAATTAATTTGAAAGTAAATCGTGTGTGAGTGTGCTTTACACATACACCATTTGTGCATAATATATGATTGTGTTTCTATAATTGTATGATTTTTAGCTATTTCTATCATGGTATCGAGCACAAGATGAGAGGCGGGGCACGTGTTGTACAACTTTTAGTTATTTCTATCAGTCTAGACATGGTAAGGGGCTTAGTGCTAATCAAGTCTTAAAGGGTTCGGGTATTTGTCACAATCCATCTTTGTTGGTCTATGGTGGGTTCTCCACTCACTCGCACTCACATTAGCAACATGCTCCCTCTCAGACGGAATCGAAGCTTCAAATGGTCTCTACGCACAGCTGGGAAATTTCTCGGTACGTCTCGAGCTACTGTAGGCGGTCGCGCCCGAGACATGAGCAATGGCTCGCATTCCTTTCCGGGTTTGCTGCGCACCGCGCCTAGCACGAGCTTGGCACCGTTCGTGTTGACAATATGTTCGGGCATCAACATGGGGCTTCGACATAGGGCTTCTTCGTTGGTCCACGATGGGCTCTCCTCTCATTTGCATTCATCTTTAGCGAGTGTGCCTCATCACAGAGCATCGGTTACCGAGTTCTCATTTGCCTCTTTCGCCAAATCGGTCTCACCTTTCGAAGAAGCCACTCTCGCTCGCGTAATGGTCTCTACTACGATATTCAGCAATTGACGAGAACTGGTGAGTGTTCAGTGTTCCCTGCTTAGGTCACACACATTTTACGAGCGATCCCATCTTAATAGCTTAGAAAACGCGAGAAACAAAGTTTTTGCAAGTATGTTTGATGAGATGGCCTTGTTGTAGTGGATTCAGTTAAGTTTGATGCTCAACGAGCTTGTTGCAAACGCCATATCTTTGTTTTTCTTTCTTCTCGTTATAAGCTACCCACCTAGTGAACATACTTTATGATATTTTTGAAAGAAAGTTATACATCGTATTGGAATTTAAGAGTGACGATGTAGTTCTTATTTTCAGCGGTGTCTAATCACCCGATTGCGATCGTAAATTCTCGTTGTTGAAATCTTTGTGATTTAAGTAGTATTATAAATTATTTGTAAATTAAGTGATGAATTTCAAACTAGATAAAAAGGTTATTTTGCAAAGCGTTTCTAGATACATTTACGTATCTAGACTGGCTCCCTAGATAGCGCGAAAGTAGCAGTTACGCACCCATGTATTTCGGTGGATGGGATCTTGTCCATAGAATGACTAGGAGTTCAGCTATTGCAAATATGCAATCAATTGTTGTTTGAAGAGATCAGAGTGGCGGTAAGGCTCAATATGGATGGTTGTCCGGATAGTATGGCAGTTGCGGATCCCAGGGAAGGATCCCTCATTAGTGGTAGACATGGAAGTGGTTTCCTAATGAGGTTATGCGATAGATTGAGATGTCGTCCGATAATTGACTTCGGGAGGTCCTTGATTCAGGAGTTGAGGAGCGAACCGGGAATTTAACTTTCCAACTACACCTTTCCAAGGGTTATGAGGCAACTTGATGGAGCATCTCTTGATAAGCTTGATTATTTTGTTATTTTCATGTAATGTAATCGTAGGGGATGTTGGAGTTAATGCTTACATTCCATATTTTAGAAATTGGTTTGTGATGGTTGATAAATTCTCTCAACCTCTATCAAAATTAGGAATAAGTTGGATCTCAAAAAATCTATTTAATAGAGTAATTTGAATGTAACCGTGTATGAGTGTGTTTACACATACACCATTTGTGCATAATATATGATTGTGTTGCGTAATTGTGTGATTTTTAGCTATTTCTATCACTTTGAACAACAACACTCAATGACCTATTTCAAATTTATCACGACATCATCCGCGCACTCAATGACCTCCGTCCTTCATGCATTTATCACCAACATCATCAACGCACTATTTCCTTCCTTCACTCATTTCTAGTGTAAAATTTACAATTACACAGGTAGGGTAATGAAATAGAATAAATAATTTACAATTAAAAAAACACACAGGGTAATGAAATAGAATTGCTTCTGAGCAGATATGAGCAGAAATATCAGAATTAGAATTAAAATAAATGGAATTCTATTCAAAATACAGGGGTAATCAGATATAATTGCTTCTGAAAACAGAGCAATGGAACTCGATTCGTGAAAAATCATTGATCTCCAGGAAAGAAATGAATGAAAAATTAAAGAAGTGGTGGAGGCATCAGTATTGAGGAGGCAGAGTTTTAAATTGAGTAAAAAATGACGAGGGATGCACCATGTTTAAGCTAATCAACAGGGAGGGAGATGCAAGGCCAATTTGGGATTCCTAGTAATGATTCCATTCACAATTAAAAACGAAATAGACAGCAGAGCAGAGCAGATATTAGCAGAAATATGAAAATTAAATTGAATTTGATGCATACATACCATACTGAAAGAAAGAAAGATCAAGATCATTGATCTCCGTGAATGAAAAAATTAAAGAAGTGGTGGAGGCATCAGGAGGTTTAAACTATTGAGGAGGCAGAGCTTTAAATTCAGTAAAAAATGACGAGGGATGCACCATGTTTAAACTAATCAACAGGGAGGGAGATGCAAGGCCAATTTGGGATTCCTCCTAGTAATGATTCAATTCACAATTAAAAACGAAATAGACAGCAGAGCAGAGCAGATATTAGCAGAAATATGAAAATTAAATTGAATTTGATGCATACCATACCATACCGAAAGAAAGAAAGATCAAGATCATTGATCTCCCGTGAATGAAAAAATTAAAGAAGTGGTGGAGGCATCAGGAGGTTTAAACTATTGAGGAGGCAGAGCTTTAAATTCAGTAAAAATGACGAGGGATGCACCATGTTTAAACTAATCAACAGGGAGGGAGATGCAGAGGGCCAATTTGGGATTCCTCCTAGTAATGATTCAATTCACAATTAAAAACGAAATAGACAGACAGAGCATGAGCAGATATTAGCAGAAATATGAAAAATTAAATTGAATTGATGATGCATACCATACCATGAAAGAAAGAAAGATCAAGATCATTGATCTCCGTGAATGAAAAAATTAAAGAAGTGGTGGAGGCATCAGGAGGTTTAAACTATTGAGGAGGCAGAGCTTTAAATTCAGTAAAAATGACGAGGGATGCACCATGTTTAAACTAATCAACAGGGAGGGAGATGCAGGGCCAATTTGCGATTCCTCCTAGTAATGATTCAATTCACAATTAAAAACGAAATAGACAGCAGAGCAGAGCAGATATTAGCAGAAATATGAAAATTAAATTGAATTTGATGCATACCATACCATACCGAAAGAAAGAAAGATTAAGATCATTGATCTCCCTGAATGAAAAATTAAAGAAGTGGTGGAGGCATCAGGAGGTTTAAACTATTGAGGAGGCAGAGCTTTAAATTCAGTAATGCACCATGTTTAAACTAATCAACAGGGAGGGAGATGCAGGGCCAATTTGAGATTCCTCCTAGTAATGATTCCATTCACAATTAAAAACGAAATAGACAGCAGAGCAGAGTAGATATTAGCAGAAATATGAAAATTAAATTGAAATTGATGCATACATCATACCATACTGAAAGTGAGAGCCCAAAAAATCATTGATCTTCGTTTTTCTTGCCTCAATCCGTGAACAACTTTAACTTTCGTTTTTCTTGCCTCCAATATTTAGCATCCTCCTCCTCCTCTATCCACACAAACGAGACATAGAGTCGTTGATCCTGTAGAAACCCTCCCATTAAATTTTTTCGACAAGAAATCCTACTTAAATCATTTAAATCCCATTTCTTTAGGTCTTGAGAATTCTTTCTCGCCTATCGTTACCACACTCAAAGTACATTTTAAAAGGCCATAAACCCGCATTTGAAAAATATATATAAGGCCTAGCCCTTTTCGGTCCTAGCCTCTATCTTACCATCCACATGACTTGGGCGCTGAGCCCAGAGGCACTAGCAGAGCGCTTATCCTTTGGCGGATATCGGGTGCAATATTATCGTTGATCTATCACGGATCGGACGACTGCACGCAACGAGTGCCCGCCCTCGTGGCCCACTCCGTTCACCGCACGCCGATCTCTTGTCCCGCCGTCGATCATCTGTAAAAATCAACGGTCCCGCCGACTTATCCGCCCTTGTGGTCCCCGCACCCAAAAACATCTCGTCTAAAACCCGGTGGTATCTATTGCATTGCCTTTCGAGCGTGGGTGGTTTTTATTATTATTTTGGAGCGATTCCATACATCGCTCGCCACGTGTCTCTGCATACGGCTCCAAAAAATGCCCTCCATCGCACGTTATCGTTCGTCGTAGTCACGGCGCGATATTCGCAGCGGCAAGTCAATACGGGAAGTGTCACATCCAATGGTCGTTGCAATCCGAAGTGCGTACGAGTTGTAATCCTGAGCAAATACACCCCCGGCCCACCGTCGATCATTCCCAATGCCTTTTCAACCCGTCGATCTCCCCCGAGATCGAGACGGTTCGAATTTAGTCACATGCCCGCCATTGACCTCATGCCACCACGCCATCCTTTCCACATGGTCTTTCGTACGTCCACCGTCTGCCGTTCCACGTGTTTGTCATATTCTCTCCTCCAGTTTATACATTGCGTTCATTTATCAAATCTTAATTTTTTACGTTAAAAACGTTTCGCTCGCGTTTTTTCACGCTACCCTACATTGTTTCACCATTCGCGGTCACCGCATGACCATTTTCATTAACCCACCACATCCTCCATCCACATAGCTTGGATTTCTTAACGTGTTTTCAGGCTCTGGTCGTCGGTGGTGAAAAGCTGCTATGATTCACGACACTCATTATAGAAGCACATATCGCGCAGAAAGGACCATTTGGCGAGAGGAAAAATTTATGGAGAAAGTACGGGAGGTCGCTACGATTAGAATTCCATTAAAGAAGCGAGTTAGAAAATACGCAAATCCTCCGGAGTCATTCAAACGCACAGATGGAGCGATCCGGACATTAATATTGCCGGGCAAAGAGTATCGGTGGAAGGTGGAGAATTAAAGGCATGTAATTGAAGATTTAGGAGCAGAGCCTACTTTTTGCAACATAGTACCGGATTGAAGATCCTGTAAACCACTCGAAATATTTATGCCTGAAACAACGCCCTCAAGGTTTTTATTTCGGCGAGTTCTCTCTCTCGAGGAAAGGACATAACGTTTATGTGATTTTACTTCTATGCCGTGCTCACCGAAGAGATTTCTACCCGGTGTATTTATTTCAGGTTAGCAAGCAACGAGTACATACAATACTACAAGTCATCAAGCAGTATGGGCATGCACATTTACGCCATTTTGTTTTTAACGGAAAATTAAATGTTCATCACCTACTCCCTTTTTTCGAGCTTTCTTGTTCTCCTATAAAGCTCAAAACGGATGATTTAGGGTTCCGACTTTTTATCATAAAAATTATGCGGTGAAAGGCTTTTTGTATACAATTTGTAGAACTCTAGTATGTAGCGCGAGCCCATAGGGTCTCGGTAGGAGGAGTTCTATCCGTAAAAAAGGATTATGGTCTTTGGTATTTCACGGTTGTAACTTTCTCTTATGTGTTATTTAAATAGAGCATTTCATATTCATCCATCTTTCTTGTATCATGTTTTGGAATGTGAGTGGCTCACCGATTTTTGGTATGGATTTATCCTAGTTGATACCCATGCTCGAATTATTCAAGCGCTTTAAATATAGCTCATGCATGATATTTCCGTTTCACTATTCATCTAAACCATATTTCTGCTATATTAGTTTCTTTGGGAGGGCGTTTTTTAAAAGCCATTGTCATGTATAGTTCTTAGATTGGTAAGCCCATGCATGGTGGTATTGTGTATCCGGATATCGAGCTCAATGTTAACTAATATCTCCTCAATATTTCATTCACTACATACACCTTCGATAACTTATTTACGTGAGGTATTTCGAATTAGCGCCTCTTTACGATGAAAGTTTGTCCTCTGAATTGTCACTGTTGCTTACATTGGATTTTTGCATGTTGCCTCTGCAATATTCCTATCTCAGTATACGTTTTTTGAAGGTCTTGGTCCCATTCGGATTAATATTCCTTGTTTTACAAGAGATAGCATGAGAGATTTTTTTCACGATAACTTCATTATATCCTATGCTCCTTTCTATATAAGATGTCCTAGTGCAACTGGTCTATCACAACTCTAGAGTTGTCTCTAGGAGCGACAACGAGTAATCAAACTCGACCCGGACTCAAACTACGTGACGCACGTACGACAGGGCCATACCCATACTCCGTACCCAAACCACGAAGACGGACCGGACCCCGACTGAAAGCAGAGACAACCAAACACAGAAGATGCCAATGCGAAGATAGACAAAGGCGGAGGAGGAAAATGAAAGCGATAAGACTTTGATTTATATATATCTATCTATCTATCTATCTATCTATCTATCTATCTATATATATATATATATATATATATATATATATATATATATATATATATATATTTTATATATATATATTCATTCACCACTTTCCTTCACGATTATATATTTGCCACCCTACCTCCTGCGAAATTAATATATTTTCAGGCATCCTATACATATTATCCGGCTTCTACCTCCTCCGGACAAAAACAGATACTGTTGTATATCAATATTTCAAATTCAAGCTCATCCCGCTTTTTCGGGGAAAATGGTTCGATTGATGCTTTTACATACGTGATTTTTGGCTTTTCTTGGGTGTAAAGGAAATGCATAACGCACATTTTTACCACAACAACCTGCCTTCGATTCCATTCCTGGCTTTTGCGCTTTTTCCATTTATCCTTTTTTCTGTTGGTTGGATTTTCTTGATTTGCATGCTAATTTAAATTTTGAGGATGTTTATGTTTAAAGTAAAGCTTGCCAAAGCTGGAGGAAATGTTTTTATTTATATTTTATATAATAATTATATTAAATCTATTAAATAATAATATTATTTTTCAATTTCAATGGTTAAATATCATGCATGCAAAGTAGTACAGAATAAATTTGTGAAACAATTTTTGATAAGTTTAAAAAAAATTGTAAGTGAAATTATGTATATATTATATGGGGTAACATATCTTTCCAATGAAGCACAAAGTCTCTGATTTTGATAAGAATCAGATATAAATTAAATGGCTGGAAAAAGCTAATAAGTAACGAAACACTTATCTTATAATATATTTCACATTGCCAAAATTAAAAAAAAATTAAAAAAAAAAATCATAAAAATAATAGAATTATAGTTTTATTTTAAATTAATATTATAATCACTGAAATTAAATGGCTCACTAATTAAAATATGAAAAAGGAAAAGGGATCCGTTGCTTTCTCTAAGAGGTGGAATGCAAATCTCTTTTAAGACTCTCACTCGAAAAAACCATTACTTTTGAGGTGGACACCTCAAACATCATTGATAGTGTTAAGGCAAATATGCAAAATAATTATAATTAGGGCTTGCCTACTAACCAACAATGGATAACCTTAACTGGAAAACAACTATAGGATAGTCATACTTTCATTGATTATAACATCTAGAAAGAATAAAATCCAATTGGTTTTCCATTTGAGAGGAGGAATGAAGATCTCAAAAATAATTTAACTAAATCTAATTGGTTTTCTGTTTGAGATGTGGAATGCAGATCTCAAAAATCTAGATGGGAAGTAAAATATTATTGAGGTTGATAAATTAGTTACTATCAATAATGTCAAGGCTAAAATTCAAGACAAGGAAGTCCTCCAAATCATCAAAGTTTTATTTTTTCTTGAAATCGTTTTGAAGATGACAAGTTTGTAGTTTGTTATAATATTTATAGGAATCGAGCTTGCTTCTTGTCCTTCATCTCCAAAGGCATATGAATATCTCTGTGAAGATGTTGAATTGTAGTTGATGTTAAGATTTCTAATACAATTGACAATATGAAGGCCAATTTTCAAAACAAGGAAGGAATTCCTCCATATTAGCAAAGTTTGATCTATGTTGGGAAGAGACCTTAATACGTAAGGACTTTTACAAATTTAATTTGAAGGAATTATGGTGGAAGAGAAAGGCATATCTTTCACCTTCCAGAAACTCGAACTGTATTCTAACTACTTGCAAAAACTGTACTGAGATTTACAATCTCTTGTACAATGAAACAAATCTTTTAGAAATCATTTCTTCAACAAGAAAAATAGGGGTCTCTAAATGCTCTCATCAGTTAGTAGGAATTTTACACATGGAATAGGAATTGAACTATGATCACAAGAACTTCTCTTGGGAACATGAAGTTTTGTAGACAACAATTTAAATGGTTTTTCATTTACCCATGTATTTGTTGGTTCTTCCTAACTAAGACCCAATTGGATATCCACTGTGAGTAATGAATAAAATATATGACATGAACCCTACTGCTTCCATATTATCTAATTCATCCATAATTGTTTGTTCCAAATAGGGCTTTCCTTCCTATGTTTTTCCTTATAAGGCTTTGAATCAAGAATTATAGATATGACTTGAACTATTTATTTCATATTGAATAAGTTGAGGTCCTTGGTGGACCAGGGAAAAACATCCTTGAACTCTGTAAAGAGTGAATCTATGAAGTAAGTGAATTCACAAGGGGAAAACTCTGACCCTATATAAATCATCTTTCATTTTTTTCATGTTCCCATGTTTATAGGGGTAGTCAGCTATTCTGCCTTTCTAATGGTTTCACTATTAATATAGGTGTAGGCTATCCATGTTGGAATCAAACATGGATTCCAACATGGATAGCCAGGCATAATCTTATTGGTTTTTTATTGGATTATATTATTGGTTTCCTCTTCTATCTCATGGAAAATGTGCAAGTCTTTGAATTCCTTGTTTTGAAGGAATCTACATATTTTTTCATTAGTGTAAAATATTTCCAGGATTCCAAATTTATTAGATAATGAAACCCTTGGGATCACAGAGATATACTCTAGTACTAGATCCTTTCTTGGGTTAGGCACCATCAAATTCCATGCTACAATTCATTCCATCTTGTTCATGAGTAGGAACATGAAGATATTCTTTAGATAGCACACTATAAGTAACCATCCCACTGTCTTGGTAAGACACAGGTCTTATGTAGAAGGAAGTAGGTGAAATTTTTTCTTGATATTTACCTCTTCTCATAACTAAAAAAGGAATGACATTGTGTATTTCGTATGTGTCAATGACTCAATTATGGAGCATAAAATTAGAAATATTTCTTGAAACATAGAAAGGAGGAATTCTAGGGTCTAACTGAATGAAATCATATGCCTCGTTTGGTTGAGAGGATGTGTCTTTGGAGGAAAATTTTGTATGTTCTAATCATGGAGGAGGAGGGGCTTGTAGGATACAAGAAAATATTTTAGAATAAGTTGGTTTTCTAAGAGAAGATAGTAATGTCACATGGAATGGGACCTTCACTGGATCTTCAAACATATTGTAGGGTCCTAATATTGGGAAATGTGGAGATGCTTGTTTTTTGGATATGTTGACCTTGTTCAAAAACTGAGGTTCTTTGTTCCTTAGAGGAGAATATTATTTACTACTCATGATAGGTTTGATTTTTCCATTCTATTTCAGATCAGTTTTGGCCTCCTCTACTCCTTGTAGAATGGTTTCGGAGAGGCGTTTCCAATTTTACACAACAAGGCTTTCAAAAGAGAAACAATTATCATCTTAAGACACATACTCTTGAATGCTAACCTCGTGATTCTGAGAAGGGGATGTATGTTTGCTATTAATAAGAGGTGAAGGTTCCTTTCCTACCTTGGATAATTCCATGTTTCATGTATACATGTAATAGTACTAAGGATCATGGATGTCTTAGAAAAGGTGGCACCAATCAAATTTAGCAGTAGTATGCCCAGGAGGAGTAGGAGGAAAAGGAGGTCTTACCCTTGTAGGTGCAGTGAAAAACAAGTAATTCACTTTTCAATTCAAGGAAAGGACTTGATTATTCATTTTCATTAATAGTTTCAATGTTCCAAAAATTTCCCTCCCTTTGATCCTTGGGCTTCAGAGAGGTCAAGGGTCATATTGTGAACTCTCATTTTGGAATATTTATTACTACGAATCATGTTAAATTTGGTGCCATAGGTGAGGAAACCATACTAGATTCCTCCATTTTTCTCAATTTCCAATGCACTAGCCTTAGCCACATTTAAAGTGGTTAATGTTTTGCCTTTCAAAATGTACTTTACTTTTTTATTCTTTCTGGTCATCTAGAAATGAAATAATCTATTTTAAAGGGTTACACACTAGTTAGAATTATACTCAGGGTGGAAGAAAAGCGTTAATTGAAGCTACATATTGGGTCTCCGTGATGAATGGAAAAGGTTGTGAAATCGCTATGTAGGGAATTCGAATCATCTACTATTTGAAATTGTTTCTTGAATTCTTGGATCATAGTTTCCCAATATAAGATAATATCATTGGGAAGTAAGTGGTACCGTATCATTACTTCCCCCTTCAAATTTTCTCACAAATAATCTAATAATGACATCACGAGTTTTTATATCCACAAATTTTTACGCATCATAAAATTTTTGTATGTGTTCATCAACTTTTAACGGACTAATGCCACTAAACTTAGGAACCGAATATGATGCATCTGTGGATATGTCATGTAAACAAGGTTTCAAGGCCAAAGGAGTCATGGGTTTCCAAGGAATTTCCATTAGGATAGATGTTGAGGGAACAATAAAAATTATAGGACTAACTTTTTTAACGTATTTTTCCACATTTTTTCACCAAATTATTATGTTGGTTTGGGAAGAATCACTTTTCCCATGTAGACCTAATATTATCTTAAAAAATTCAAATTCAAAATCAAAACCTGCCCTCGGTAAAAGTGTGTCATGAATTTGTGGCAACATGTATTTTTTTATAGAAAAAACTTGGAAGTCTAAAAAATTATGACAACTCGATTTGTCTTTGAGAATTCAAGTCAATAGAATCACGTGTATAAATTGCACATGTGTACTTTTTTCCTTCACATTCTTGTTTGGTTAATGCCTTATTAATCTATCAAAATATAAGCGCGTAATAATTTAGTGTTTAAGCACTTGATTTCTATGAGTTGTTTCTTCAATTTGTGTATAATCCATTCACAAGTTGTGCATTTATATTTCTCTTTTGGGTTCATTAGCAACTCAACAATTTAAGCTATAAGGACTATGAATATAACTATCAGATTTCTTGTTCCACATTTGATATTTCAAATGAATTTTTTTGTTAAACTTGAGAATTTTGAGATTAATATTGAATGTTTAAAAACTTATGAGTTTATATTTTTGAAAATCATCTAGAGTCATCAAGCATTGCCAAGAAACAATATTCTCTAGCTATATTCCAATGAATATTTGAACCGTCATTTGCATGGTGATGCCTTGTCTCAAACCCTAAGCCCCATCCTAAAAAAGCATAGTCTCGATTCTCTTGTTTGGTTGGATAAACTATAAATTTTGGAGGCCATCTGCTTAGGTTTACACATTGGTAATTCCGTCCTTTTGGGTTTGGTCACTTGTTAATTTTAGAAAGAAATCATTTTTGTTTTAGCCAATCTTTCTCCAACTAAAATTGCAAATTATAGATTTCTATTTTAATGATATTTTGTGTGAAATAGTTGAAATTTAAGATAAGTAGAGTATTTGGTTAACATCATGGTGCTTTTTGAACATTTTTAATATGTTTGAAATAACCCAGATTATTAGGATATTTTTGTAGAATATTCCTTAATCACTTAACATGTACATTTTGTAGTCATCCATATTAAGGATTTCATCTCAATATATTTTGGTATTTTGTAGCCTACCAAATCATTCTTTTGGCTTTACCTTGGAGCCTGCTAATGGAAACAATTTTTAATTGTAGTTTTAGGAATAAAGAAGGAAATTGTCCTAGTTGTTTTTACTCCAAAAGCTATTGACTTTATCATACCATTTTTGGTATAGGTTAGGTTTGTTTTGTATCATATTTGTCAATATGGAGATATTTGTGAGAAAACTGACCAAAAACTTGAAATATTTAGTGAAGACATTGAGATTGTGAAAGTGATCCAAGGGATAAAAAAATATGCTAAAATTTTAAAGTTCTCAAAATTGCTCGAACCCAATGCCAATTTGTCAACACCGCTTGAATCATCTCAATCCGACACCATATGTGAAAGTTATCATGTTCTAAAGTTTTTCACAAACAATTAAAAGTTAACTTGTAGGGTTGACTGGGTTGCTAACTGGGCATGCCATACAGGTGACGTGGCACTGACATCAACAAGTGATTGTGCAAGATACAACGTTAGATGGGCCAATCTCATGTTGACACGTGGCAGGGTCGTACAGGTTTGGTTGGCGAGATTTGATTGATTGGTGTGTATTAGTTGTGGCCAATCACAAGCCCCCACGTGGTGTATGCCTTTTGGCAAAAAAATTGTAATGAGGGTCGAATGGCCTCGGCAGGGTTCAACCCATAAACGAGCCAACACAACGACTTACCGCCATACCGTCGTAATGGTTCTTAATATACGTGGGCACCAATTATATTCAAAAGGTTACATTTATATGGTTTTATAGGGAGGAGGGGCCAGGGGTAGGGAGGGTGGCAACGGGCTAGCCCAACCGACCCTGGCTCCCGGTTATATGGAACATCATAGGACTGTGGTGGTAGTGAAGTGGGGCGGGGCGGGTGATTAGCCTTAGCTCTGGGCTATATTGATAACCCACATGACCAGCACGAAGGCAGAGGCAGAGGGAGTGAGAGGATAAGCTCCAACCCTCGGTCCAAGGAGCCAAAAGAAATCGATGACGAAGCTAATGGTGGAGTGGTCGGTGTGTGGAACTTGGCTACAACCACATGGAAAATTGACGCTTAAGGCCTATTTGGCGCGTTTAAACTGGCGGCATTTTGCACCTTTTTTGGCGGGATTTTTGCCGCCCTTGCACCAATTTGTAGCTCGACAGTGTACCAAAAGAAATGATTCATTTCCTAGTTAGCAGTTTTGGTTATTTTACAGGAAAAATAGCAGAGAAATGGAGATTGAGGCCTAACTTGTTCATTTTTCAGTCTGGGTTTTTGGGTGTTTTGGATACAATGGAAACATTATTTTTGTGAATTGAGCATTTTATGTTAATGTAATTTACATTTTGAGCATATAATAAAAAGGGACAACATTGGAAGCTGGACCCAAAGACTTTGCCTAGGAGGGGTGAACTCCATCATCAAATTGTTGTTTGTGTGATGTTGTTCATGGTTTAATTTTCTCTGTTTTATTTCTGCAAAACTTAACTAAAAACATTAAGTTTATGTGATTTTTCAACTTTATCCATTACCTGTAAGACGTAAACTTGTTTGCAAACTTTTTTCAAGAAAACTTCAAGCTTTTAATTTTATATCAATTTGGTATCAGAGCATGGTTTCTTTTAAGGTTTGACTATGTTTGCAAGTATTTTATTGATGATTACAAGGTTAAATTTTAAAAGAGGAGGAGTGATTGAAGAGCCAAACCCTCAAAATGGCTCAAGGAGGTCACAAACTCCTCAAAATCCACCAGTCATGGCACATGAAGAAGGACATGAGATGATGTCTGAGGAGGAGAGATATTTTAGAAAGGATTTGTATGATATGTCAAATATGGTAAGTGTTGTATGAAGAGACTCACAATTAGGTTGCAAGGAGAGATTTCAAATCAACAAAAAGGTAATGATGGTGATTGGAGTAAGCCTCCACCACCACCACCTCCTCCTTCATCTCCATCTTCACCTCCATCCTCACCTCCTTCTTCACCTCCTTCAACACCTACACATACTCCTCTAGATCTCCAAAAGGAAATGCTAAGTCTCCTTTGCTTAAGCTTGATGTCAAGTTTGAATTTCCTATGTACAATGGAGAAGTAAATGATGAAAAGTTGGATAATTTCATTATATTAAGTAATTGAATTATATTTTTTCTTTTACCAGCCAAGCATGAGCCTAAAATGGAGCCAACCCTAAAGTTGAATGCAAGAACAATTATCCTACTAGTGACTTCTATCAATAGGATTGTATGAGACTCAACTTGGTTGAGCTTAGATGCACCTAATACCTTAAAGGAAACATTGTTTCTTATTTCAAATTGTCTTTTGCTTTTATTATGTAAATTAAGAGGCAAAATTTAATTTGTATGTACCATTTTACAAATAATATTTCTCATAAAGGGTGTTATGCTCCATGTTGGATAAAATGTCATAATACTTATTCTTTTTTTATTGGACATGTGAAGAATATTTTTCACTTTCATTTTTATTATATTGACTTAATTTAATATGGTGTATGTACCATTTTACAAATTATGTTGGAGAAAATGTCAAAATTCCATTTTGTTTTTTGTAAATGCAGATATGAAGAATAATGGTCTTTTTTTATTACATTATTAATTTTATTAAAATGCAAAAAAACACTTTATGCCTAAGGTTATATTGTAATTGGTTTTAGGTAAAAAAATTTTTGGCTTAAATTACAACAATTTATTTTTTTATTTTTATTTATTTATTTTTTTAAGTTTCTATAATTTGTATTAAAATATTTTTTTTAAAAATATTTTTGAACTTTTTTAAGAACAAAATTTGTGTTTTATCTTTAACTATAAATATATATTTGACAATTTTTGAGATTTAAATACTATTTGTAAAAAAAAAAAGTGTAACATGTTACAAAAATTAATTACAATCTTGATTTGATAGATGGTACTCTCTGGACAGAGTCATTAATTTGTGTAGCTCTCTAATCAGAGTCATTAATTCTTTAATTCTTATATTTTAAACACGAACAATTATAGTATAAGATTTTGTAGTCCACATTAAATTCCATTGTGGAATTTGAGAATTCATTTGTACACTCATGTACAATTGATTAAAAAAATATTATCATCAATGAGCCACATCAAATGAAATTAGTAAGACATCAAATAAATAATGCAAAGATTATATCTCTAAGACATCCAAAAATAAATTATGATACCACAAAAAAATTTGAAAAATTATTAGAAAAAGCTTTATAATTTAATTAAATTTAAGAATACAATTTAAAGATTTAATTTATATTCAACAAAAAATCAAATCTATTTTTAAACATGAAGCTTGGCTCAAATATTAATTATTATTATATTAAAAATATTTTAATTATTAAATTTAAAAAGTCAAATACTATCATTATTATTATTATAGTAGTTTTATTACATTAAATATTTTAAATTATTCAATATATATAAGTAATAATTTATTTAATTTCTAGAATTAAATATATATAACATTCTTAAATAAAAATTTAAATTTATTAGTATAAGAAATTAAGAATTATAAATGCTTTATAATTTTATTATATTTATATATTGAGTATTTTTTGTAATGCAACTTCTTAATATGTTTGTTGGACATGTTGACCTTGCTTGTTGGATATGTTGACTTTGTTCAAAAACTGAGGTTCTTTGTTCCTTAGAGGAGAAGATTATTTACTACTCATGATAGGTTTGATTTTTCCATTTTATTGCGGATAAGTTTTGGCCTTCTCTACTCCTTGTAGAATGGTTCCGGAGAGGCGTTTCCAAGTTTATACAACAAAGCTTTCAAAAGAGGAACAATTATCATCTTAAGACACATACTCTTGAATGTTAACCTCGTGATTCTGAGAAGGGGAGGTATGTGTACTATTAATAAGAGGTGAAGGTTCCTTTCCTACCTTGGATAATTCCATGTTTCATGTATACATGTAATAGTACTAAGGATCATGGATGTATTAGAAAAGGTGGCACCAATCCACTTTAGCAGTAGTATGCCCAGGAGGAGTAGGAGGAAAAGGAGGTCTTACCCTTGTAGGTGCAGTGAAAAACAAGTAATTCACTTTTCAATTCAAGGAAAGGACTTGATTATTCATTTTCATTAATAGTTTCAATGTTCCAAAACTATCCCTCCCTTTGATCCTTGGGCTTCAGATAGGTTAAGGGTCATATTGTGAACTCTCATTTTGGAATATTTATTACTATGACTCATGTTAAAATTTGTGCCATAGGTGAGGAAACCATACTATATTCCTCCATTTTTCTCAATTTCCAATGCACTAGCGTTAGCCACATTTAAAGTGGTTAATGTTTTTCCTTTCAAAATGTACTTTACTTTTTTATTCTTTCTGGTAATCTAGAAATGAAATAATATGTTTTAAAGGGTTACAAACTAGTTAGAATTATGCTTAGGGTGGAAGAAAAGCGTTAATTGAAGCTACAAATTGGGTCTCCGTGATGAATGGAAAAGGTTGTGAAATCGCTATGTAGGGAATCCAAATCATCTACTATTTGAAATTGTTTCTTAAATTCTTGGATCATAGTTTCCCAATATAAGATAATATCATTGGGAAGTAAGTGGTACCGTATCATTACTTCCCCCTTCAAATTTTCTCAAAAAAAATCTAATAATGACACCACGAGTTTTTATATCCACCACTTTTTACGCATCATAAAAGTTTTGTATGTGTTCATCAATTTTTAATGGATTAATGCCACTAAAATTAGGAACCCAATATGATGCATCTATGGATATGTCGTGTAAACGAGGTTTCAAGGTCAAAGGAGTCATGGGTTTCCAAGGAATTTTCATTAGGATAGATGTTGAGGGAACAATAAAAATTACAAAAACAATTATAGGACTAACTTTTTTAACATATTTTTCCACACTTTTTCTCCACATTCTTATGTTGGCTTGTGAAGAATCACTTTTACCATGTAGAATTAATATTATCTTAAAAAATTCAAATTCAAAATCAAAACCTGCCCCTGGTAAAAGTGTGTGTGTAGGCAATTCTCCTTAAAGCTTCTTGCATACAAATTTTTAAAAATTGGAAAAAAGAAATCAACTATTTTTTGGGTAGGTTTTATGGGTTATAACAGAAAATCACCTACAAGAATGCTTAACATAACTAACCCAATTGATTTCTAGTGGCATAAACACATACCTTGGGTTACCCTCATATCATCATAGTACTTAACATCCACTCTCTACGAAATTTTCTCCATATTACGTCTGCTTTTCCTGTGCTTTTAAGTGCACCCCTATCTCCAAGAAACCCTATTTTCCTTGCTTTGATGCTAAGCCCTCTTATCTCACATCAAATTACTATTATTGGATATGAGATCTTCAATGGTCCGAGTAGGAAGGATCTAGAGGAAGGTTTCATTAGTTCCAACAACCAAGATTATATTGTATCATAATTACTTCTCCGTTGTTGTTTTCAATAAAGAAACACACATTTTATTCCCAATTCCATTGTTTATTTTTTATGAATGTGACTTTCTAATGGATAATATTATGGTATAATTTGATTTATATGTATATATGCTTTGAATTTTGTGATCGTCTCTTGGTTCCTTGTTTGTATTGTTAGTCTACAACCTTGCAAGGAGAAGCTAGGGTTTAGATGTTGTAGGATCTTCATCAACCGTAGGACTTACATGAGTGTGTGTTACACCTACTTTGTGAATTTGAAATTGTATACATGCTTCACTTAGTTTCTTTGTTTATTTTTGTGTTCCTCATTTGGGGCTTCTAGGGAAATTCTCTCTCAACACTGAATTAGGGATTAGTAATTGTTGATAGATTAACTAATGTTTATTTTAATATGGGGTTTTGAAGAGGAGAAGAGGAAGAGGGTGGATTAGTTTGTTGATATTTGTAGTATGTTTTCTTGGTTTTCTAGTTGTTTGTGACTCGCTACTTGATTTTTTGCAAATTTTGGCTTCTTTTAATCCTAGGGAGATTAAAGGTTTAGTACCGGGATGTTTCCTACCTGCTAATGTGTAAGGTAATTAAGTAATGTGTCCTAGTTACAAAATAGCTATGATGAAAAGTATCCTACTTCTGAAAATGTGTTGAAGTGAACCAACTAAATAAGATTTTTTTTTCCTCCAAATGAAATGTAAAGTATGACAGTGAAAAATTGGTTCAAATGAGGTTTATAAGCGATGCCAAATATTGAAAAGGTATGGGATGAGGATATTAATCGTGTTTATGTTCCACAAATTCAATGAAATTATAAAGGAAATTAAAATATATCTCCAACCAAAGAAATTCAATAGGTTGATTGATGACCCTGTCTTATATTTTTGTATCAGAGATTGGGGGAATATGGGTGGAGGGGACTATACCAAATACTCCAGATTCAAGTTATTGGTTATAAATTTTTGGACACAAGGAAAAAATATATATATTTTCAAGTGGATCCCAAATGGATTCACCAGAAAAGGGATTTTTTATAGATGAAATCCATCGATTGAGATGGATCATACTTATCCAATGGTGAACTAATTGCATCTTCTTTGGTCCTGTGCCTAATTAGGTTGTGAAAAGTGGGAAGAAGGAGGTGTGAGTGACCTATATGCAAGCTCTCTTAGGACCTATCAAATTGCGTTTTTCCTCCCTCAGTTCCTTGGTTGCCCCAAAAGGCCATAAAATGTGGTTTTGGGGAAAGGGCTGTGAAAATGAACTTGCTAATTTTTATACTATGTGTCGTTTGCACTTGTATTATCTTGAAATATGGTCCAAAATTATTAGTCTAAATCAGCTAACCAGTAAATGGCCTATGTAGAATTATTAGAATTAAGAATCCAAAAATTATGAATGATGTGCTTGGCTATAGAAATATGATGATATGGATGTTAGGTGGATTGACAAAAGGTTTGGGATTTTAGCCATGGATTAGTTTAACAATTTTATCTGGTTAATAAATCAAGGCTACCACTCAATTATGAAGATCCTCCCAATTAGGTACACACTTTTTATATAATATATATTATGCCTAGTATAAATGGAGTGAGTTGGCATACACTGTTTGGTTAGAACTACGAGTGCCCCTTGCATTTAAGAGAAGTAGGGGTTATCCCTTTCTCATCACTAGTGATTTTGAGTTCTTAAATCCACTTAGATGGATTCAGAAGTATAACTGCATAAAGCAAGATGCTAAAGACCCCCCCTCAGGGAGTGTGGTTGAAATTACAAAAGGAGTGTAGCATTATTATCTGAGATAAACTATTCACAGTTCAACCCTTGAGAATATCCAATGAGACCAACTTGAATCAAGAAATCACTCAATCAACACAAAGTAAAGGAATTCTGAGGGGCCATACTATTGTGAGAACCATCAATACTTTTTCTTAAATATAATTAAGCTAAGTGAGATAGATGAATCTTACCCTAGGTTTATAGCCCTCGTATTTTATAAATGTTGGAGTAGTGTTTTTGGGTAACAAGGTCTGAGGATCTCTGTAGAGGATCATCGTGCAATAAGATTAGCCAAAGGATAACACACAAAGGTGAGAAGAATAAGGAAAGTTGTTGGGAAATTTTTGTATGTACTAGCCCATAGTAATGTTTACTTTCGAATAGAAAAATTTACCAGCCCATAGTAATAATTTACTACTAAAGGATTTTTGGTCAGTTGGGTCCACATGTAAATTTATAAATAGATTAAGGTAGAATGGTAAAATACATAACTTGTTGGTGCATCTTGAGATGGGAGCATATAGTTTTCTATTGCAATGATATATGATTCAGTAGGATGTTGAACTGTGATGGATACAAATGTAATAGAAGAATCACAATGTTAATAGAAAGATCAATTTTTGGCCTATTTTTTGTATTTGCGCAATGCTTAATGGCTTGTCTAGTTTTCATAACATTGTCACTTTAAATGTATGCATAATGGGATTATTGAACAAAATAGGGGTATAGTTTAATTATTTTTCTAAATACTAATAAGTAATAATATGTTGAAGATATGGAATGCTAGCTTAAGGTCCCCATCTCCTTCATCACTGCATTTTTTTTTAGGTTCTTGCAGTCCCCCCTAGATTCCTTGGGTGATACTTCACTTTCTTTCAGGTGTTTTCGAAAGGGCTGGTGTTTGTAGGGGTTTTGTTGACAAATTATCTTGAACCTTGGGTCCATCCCTATGTGCAAACAAATGGTTCCGTAGTCAGGACCATGATTTGTGGTTGAAAGGGATGCAAATACCTTATAAGGAAGAGATACAATAGTGGGTGAAGAAAAAAGAACATGATTGCTTTATAGAATAGACTAGAAATCAATGGATTAACCATGAGAAATGGATGCAAATGTGTGTTTTTACATATTTTCAAAAAATATTCTTTGTTGAGTTTTTTATCGTTTTGGCTATGTTTAAAAAGGTTGGAAGAAGAGCACAAAACTTGATTATCTATTGTACTCTATAATTGGACTTCGAAAGGTTTACACTATAAATAAAAAGGTTTCTCATGTAGTTGTTTTTTGGTTGAATAGTGCATTGGAAGCCTATATTGTTGAATTTGTTGTAGAGGGTACTCATTCATACAGTGCATCTGAATGGGACTTATTTAAGGGCCCATGAGGGAGATATATGAGACTTTTCCCTACATGTATAAAAAATGATATTGTGTGATAAATGGGTTATGTCAGCGGGGTCTAACAACATGAGAAGCTAAATTTATTTGCACGGAATGGGGAGAATGGGGGATGATCGTAGAATGGCTTGAAGGAAAACATAGGCATGGGATGCAATAAATAACCAGTAAAGACCGAATAAACTGAGAATCTTGAGGCATCCTAGGGATAAAAGCATAAATAATTCAAGAAGAGTAAGAGTGCACACATGAGTGTAGGAGAAAAGTGTGACAAAAGAGTTAAGTTGAGTGTTGTGTAGTGGGATGATATTTAAAATTTGTTTTTCATCTTTGTAATTATTTCAAGTTATGTGAAATATGCTTAGAGGCTAAATTGAGAATCAATTTCCCTTACTTCTAGCAAGGTTATGTTATACATAAGGATTTGTGATAGGATCAGTTTGTTTTGATCATACCTCTAAATTAATGGTTATATTATTGTCAATATTTCATACAATTGAAGTTCTTGTTCTATTCTAGAACCTTATGAATATTATTCCAAGGCACTAGCCTTAGCCACATTTAAAGTGGTTAATGATTTATCTTTCAAAATGTACTTTACTTTTTTATTCTTTGTGGTCATCTAGAAATGAAATAATCTGTTTAAAACACCCTTAGCGGTTGGATGTGTATCTTCACATGGGTGTTGCATGCTTGCATTAGCAAGCCCAGGGTCTATCATTTCACTCAATTGTACTCATTTTCCAGCTTGAAAAATCAATAAAATGGCTCAAACTTATGGTTGTTATTTCATGACTCACTAATTTATATATGCTTGTGTAAATTTGTGCTTGCATGTTTAGATTTCCTTGTTGTAGCTTAGCACATGTATTTGATATCCATTGTATTTATTAGTTTGGGACATTACAGTGGTATTAGAGCGTGTTCTTGGCCAACTATGGACACAACAACAATTGATGTCTAGACCTTTTGGTGGAATGGTCTATCGCACCAGAGGTAGAGGTAGAGGAAGAAAACAAGAAAGAGGAGAAGAACGTGACCATTTATCTAATATAGAGGTTGAAAATTCCAAATAACATATGGAGGGTCAGGATGGAAAAGGCGGAAATGAACAACCAAGGCAAGGTGGAGAAAACCAAGTTATGGAGGAGCTATTGAGGGTGAATTAGCAGATGTTGAGGCAGGGTCAGTTAAAGATGGATATGATGCAACAAATGATGGGCCTACAAGTGAAAATCCATCCTGAGCACGTGCAGCATGGTGATGGAGGTTGCAAAGAAATAGGTGGGAACTGTCAGACCAATGAGTGTACATTCTAGTAGTTGCATACTCCTAAGCATAGCCAGGTTAGCCATCCTACTATGCCATAATTCATGCATGAGCCAAAGAGAGAGGGAACCAGATCCTGTTGAATATTTGGTGTAGTTTGTGGAGATGAGGATTAATGAGTATGATGGGTTAGACCCTAGGATTTTGCGTGTTATGTCTTTTGGGGAGTTTATACACCTCAAGGAGAAATGCAAGGTTGTAGCTGGAGCATCTTAGAGAGGAGGACAGTCAAAAAAGGAGGTGAAAAAGGTTGCAGGGAAGGTCATACTTCCATACTTTGATGGGTCAGCCAAGAGCTTAGCTAGAGTGTGGGTCCAAAATTTGGACACTTATCTCCATTTGAACCCCATGCAAGAGACTGATGTTCTCTGATTTTCCACCCTACATTTGGAAGGAGATGAGTAGTAGTAGTGGTACCATGTTTGGATCACTCTTAGACACATACACAATAATTCCTATACTGAATTCATCGAGAGGTTGGTTGAGAGGCTTGCTAGGAGGGATCATGAGTTGCCCTTTAGGGAGTTTTCACATCTGAGACATACTGGTAGTCTTGAGGCCTATATATCAAAGTTCCAACGATTAGCAATGATGGTTATAGTCATTTCAAAGACTCAGTTGATCATGTTTTTCATTGGGGGCTAGTTAAACCCCTACGTGGTTGGGTGAGAGCTTACAGGCCTATGACATTATAGGATGCCATATCCAGAGCTAAAAACATGATTGATGCCTTGCCAAGGAACAAGGCTCCTATACCTGTCAAACACACTACACCCCAAGGGGGACGAGACACCTGTGAATTTGAAATTTTATACATGCTTGACTTAGTTTCTTTGTTTATTTTTGTGTTCCTCATTTGGGGCTTCTAGGGAGATTCTCTCGCAACACTGAATTAGGGATTAGTAATTATTGATGGATTAACTAATGTTTATTTTAATATGGGGTTTTGAAGAGGAGACGAGGAAGAGGGTGGATTAGTTTTTTGATATGTGTAGTTTGTTTGCTTTGTTTTGTAGATGTTTGTGACTTGCTACTTGATTTTTTGCAAATTTTGGCTTCTTTTAATCCTAGGGGAGATTAAAGGTTTAGTATCGGGATGTTTGCTACCTACTAATGTGTAAGGTAATTAAGTAATGTGTCCTAGATACAAGAGAGCTATTATGAAAAGTATCCTACTTCCAAAAATGTGTTGAAGTGAACCAACTAAATAAGATTTTTTTTCTCAAAATGAAATCTAAAGTATGATAGTGAAAAATTGGTTGAAATGAGGTTTATAAGCGATGCCAAATATTGAAAAGGTATGGGATGAGGATATTAATCGTGTTTTTGTTTCCAAAATTCAATGAAATTATAAAGGAAATTAAAACATATCACCAACCAAAGAAATTCAATAGGTTGATTGATGACCTTGTCTTATATTTTTGTATCAGAGATTGGGGGAAGATGGGTGGAGGGGACTATACCAAATACTCCAGATTCAAGTTATTGGTTATAAATTTTTGGACACAAGAAAATAATATATATATTTTCAAGTGGATCCCAAATGGATTCACCAGAAAAGGGATTTTTTATAGATGAAATCCATCGATTGAGATGAATCATACCTATCCAACGATGAACTAATTGCATCTTCTTTGGTCCTGTGCCTAATTAGGTTGTGAAAAGTGGGAAGAAGGAGATGTGAGTGACCGATATGAAAGATCTCTTAGGACGTATCAAATTGGGTTTTTCCTCCCTTAGTTCCTTGGTTGCCCCAAAAGGCCATAAAGTGTGGTTTTGGGGAAAGGGTTGTGAAAATCAACTTGCTAATTTTTATACTAAGTGTTGTTTGCACTTGCATTATCTTGAAATATGGTCCAAAATTATTAGTCTAAATCATCTAACCAGTAAATGGCCTATGTAGAATTATTATAATTAGGAATCCAAAACTTATGAATGATGTGCTTGGCTATAGAAATATGATGATATGGATGTTAAATGGATTGACAAAAGGTTTGGGATTTTAGCCATGGATTAGTTTAACAATTTTATTTGGTTAATAAATCAAGGCTACCACTCCATTATGAAGATCCTCCCAGTTAGGTACACACTTTCTATATAATATATATTATGCCTAGTTTAAATGGAGTGAGTTCACATACACCGTTTGGTTAGAACTACGAGTGCCCCTTGCATTTAAGAGAAGTAGGGGTTATCCCTTTCTCATCACTAGTGATTCTGAGTTCTTAAATCCACTTAGATGGATTCATAAGGATAATTTCATAAAGCAAGAGGCTAAAGACCCCCCTGAGGGAATGTGGTTGAAATTACAAAAGGAGTGTGGCTCTTTCCTCCTTCCATTTTTCTTCCCCTAGTCTCTGCACTCAAAGCATTACCTGATGTCTCACTGGAGCTTTTCCTTTCCATTTCCTCGCTAAGGATAGCACCGATAGCATCATCAAACTAAAAAGTACTAGTTCCAAAGACAAAGTTACTAATGAACATAACTAAACCATTCCAAATTTCTGGCAATGAGCATAGAAATAACATATCCTTAACTTCATCATCAAATTTTACCCCTACAGAACTTAACTAACTAGTAACCATATTAAATTCATTTAAATGGTCAACAACAGGTCCACCTTCTGACATCTTCATATTAAATAAATGTTTCATAAGAAATACCTTATTTGAGGCCGAGGATTTTTCATATATTTTTTACAATGCTGTCATTAAACCCTCTATTGTTGTTTCCTTTGAAATAATGAAGGCCACCGACTACGCCAGGCATAGCCCTATTGTTCCAAGTGCCTTAATGTTGAGAATCTCCCATTCTTCATCTGTCATACCCGACGACTTCTTTGTTTTTCCACTCAATGGTAGGTAAAGGTCTTTCTGATACATGTAATCTTCCACAATAGGTAGTTTTGGCCGTTAAATTTCTCGACCCTAAACCTACCATTTTCCACCATTGCTCCCACTCAAACCAGGAACCCTTCTTTCTTGCGAGTTTATCAGCCTTTGGCTCTGATACCAGTTGTTATAAAATTATATATTACAGAGCAATGGAACACAAAATATGTGGAAACACAAAAACATAAATAACACATAAAACAAGAGAGACACAGATATATGTGGTTCACCAAACTTGGGTTACATCCACAGAAACAACCAGTCCTTCCTTGTTATTATCCAATAAAATGAAGAGATAACCTACAACAAATCTGTTGTAATATCATCTACTCTCTCACACAATCCCCCTTTCTATTTCTCGCTCATAATATACACACATTACAAAGCACAAATACAATACCTTCATACAACAAAGGGGTTGCCTTCTAGGGAAAAAGATCCCTAAATAAAACAACCGTCAAATCATCCGCCTAATGAACGGCCCAGATTAACTATGAAATTATAATATTTTACAAGGAAATTTTACATCTGTTTTTAGCTCCGGGGGCGTTTCCCTAGAAACTCCCTGCCAAGGGGTGGGGGGGGGGGGATCCAAAATATTTCTGCTGCCGCCCCCGGATCCCCCTGACAACGATCAAACAATGGGTTGCGTTGTCGCCCCGTAAAGAACAAGGGTCCAACACAACGATACATCTAAATAAAGAAGATAATCAGAATCCACACCCAACACTATGAATTTGTATGCAAGTTGACAGAGACATGGGGTCGAGGATGTGGATCAATAACTCTTAATTCCCAAGGTCAATATAGAGGATCATCTAGAACTCTCAATAGGTATCCAAAATTCACATGTTTTCTTCTTTTAGAATTACCACTTTACAATTTCGGCTCATAGGATTGTTAGAAGTTGTTGTTTAAAATATGTTTTTGAATGCACAAATGGATTCAACAACCTCAAAAACCATTAGGAACTCAAGTTCGATAGATTAAAAAGCTTAAACTCAAGTTTTTAAAAATATCTATTGGATTTTGGTTTAAAATAACCAGGAAAAATGCCCTGAAAAGCCCTTTTTGTCTATTAGTTAGACTACAAGAACACTCCTATACCCGTAATTACTTATGTGTAGGTGGTAGTTGAACTTTCAAAATACCATGGCATAATACATGTGGATAAATCCTATCAAATCCGAGTCGATTTTTGTACCATACCCTGAATTTTTGTATCATGCTCGATTGCCAGATCATATTTTTTTTGTATTTATCACTAATTTATTTAACAAAAAAAATGGTCTTATCTCATGAATTTGTGGCAACATGTATTTTTTTATAGAAAAACCTTAGAAGTCTAAAAAATTATGACAACTCGATTTGTCTTTGAGATTTCAAGTCAATAGAATCATGTGTATAAATTGCACGTGTACTTTTTTTCCTTCACATGCTTGGTTGGTTAATGCCTTATTAATCTATCAAAATATAAGTGCTTAATAGTTTAGTGTTTAAGCACTTGATTTCTATGAGTTGTTTCTTCAATTTGTGTATAATCCATTCACAAGTTGTGCATTTATATTTCTCTTTTGGGTTCATTACCAACACATCAATTTAAGCTATAAGGACTATGAACATAACTATCATATTTCTTGTTCGACATTTGATATCTCAAAGGAATTTTTTGTTAAACTTGAGAATTTTGAGATTAATATTGAATGTTTAAAAACTTATGAGTTTATATTTTTGAAAATCATCTAGGGTCATCAAGCATTGTCGAGAAACAATTTTCTCTAGCTATATTCCCATGAATATTTGAACCGTCATTTGCATGGTGATGCCTTGTCTCAAACCCCAAGCCCCATCCTAAAAAAGCATAGTCTCGATTCTCTTATTTCGTTGGATAAACTGTAAATTTTGGAGGCCACTTGCTTAGGTTTACACATTGGTAATCCTACCCTTTTGGGTTTGTTCACTTGTTAATTTTAGAAAGCAATAATTATTTGTTTTAGCCAATCTTTCTCCAACTAAAATTGCAAATTATAGATTTCGATTTTAATGATATTTTGTGTGAAATAGTTGAAATTTATGATAAATAGAGTATTTGGTTAGCATCATGGTGCTTTTGGAACATTTTAATATGTTTGAAATAACACATATTATTAGGATATTTTTGTAGAATATTCCTTAATCACTTAACATGTACATTTTGTAGTCATCCATATTAAGGATTTGATCTCAATATCTTTTGGTATTTTGTAGCCTACCAAATCATTCTTTTGGCTTTACCTTGGAGCTTGCTAATGGAAACAATTTTTACTTGTAGTTTTAGGAATAAAGAAGGAAAATTGTCCTAATTGTTTTTACTCCAAAAGTTATTGACTTTATCATACCATTTTTGGTATAGTTTACGTTTGTTTTGTATCATATTTGTCAATATGGAGATATTTGTGAGAAAAATGACCAAAAAATTGAAATATTTAGTGAAGACATTGAGATTATGAAAGTGATCCAAGGGATAAAAAAGTATGCTAAAATTCCTAGTGATCATCATACTGATTCCAACGCCGCTTGAATCATCTCAATCCGACACCGTGTGTGAAAGTTATCATGTTCTAAATTTTTTCAAAAACAATTAAAAGTTAACTTGTAGGGTTGACTGGGCTGCTAATTGGGTAAATGGAGATATGAAGAATAATGATCTTTTTTTTTATTACATTATTAATTTTATTAAAATTCAAAAAACACTTTATGCCAAAGGTTATATTGTAATTGGTTTTAGGTAAAAAAAACTTTGGCTTAAATTACAACAAATTTTTTTTTAAAGTTTCTATAGTTTGTATTAAAATAAATTTAAAAAAAATATTTTTAAACTTTTTTAAGAACAATTTTTTTTTCTTTTTCTTTACTTGTAAATATATATTTGACAATTTATGAGATTTAAATAGTATTTGTAAAAAAAAGGTGTAACATGTTACAAAAATGAATAGCAATCTTGATTTGATAGATGGTACCTCTCTGAACAGAGTCATTAATTTGTGTAGCTCACTAGTGAGAGTCATTAATTCTTTAATTCTTATATTTTAAACACGAGTAATTATAGTATAAGTTTTTGTTGTCCACATTAAATTCCATTATGGAATTTGAGAATTGCTTTGTACACTCATGTACAATTGATTAAAAAAATATTATCATCAATGAGCCACATCAAATGAAATTAGTAAGACATGAAATTAATAATGTAAAAATTATATCTCTAAGACATCCAAAAAGAAATTATGATACCACAAAAAAAAATTGAAGAATTATTAGAAAAATCTTGGTAATTTAATTAAATTTAAGAATACACTTTAAAGAATTATTAGAAGAAGCTTGGTAATTTAATTAAATTTAAGAATACACTTTAAAGATTTAATTTATATTCAACAAAACATCAAATTTATTTTTAAACATGAAAGTTAATTATTACTATATTAAAAATATTTTAATTATTAAATTTAAAAAGTCTATTATTATTATTATTATATATAGTTTTATTACATTAAATATTTTAAATTATTCAATATAGATAAGAAATAAAATCTAAAACTAATAATAATTTATTTAATTTTCAGAATTAAATATATATAACATTCTTAAATGTAGCATAAAAATTTAAATCTATTAGTATAAGAAATAAAGAACTAAATGCTTTATAGTTTTATTATATTTATATATTGAGTATTTTTTTATAATGCAACTTCTTAATCTTTAAACTCAACAAATTATAATGATTTATGAATGCATTTATTAAAAAAATTTCAAATATATAAATAAATTTTTAAAGCAAATCAAATAATTCTTTACTTTTTTTTTATTATAAATTATATCAACTAAATTTAATCTCATTAAACATTATTTTATGTGTGAACTTGCCCAATTGGCAACTAAGATCCTTAAACTACAAGTAATCAAATAGCTATAAACAATTTTAATATTCTTATGCTATAGTAGTATTATTTTGCATATTACACTTGTCATGATACTTGTTTTCTTTTTTTATTGGACATGTGAAGAATAATTCTCTCCATTTTTATTATATTGAATTTATTTAATATCGTGTATGTACTAGTTTACAAAATAGGTTGGACACAATATCACAATTCTTGTTTTTCTTTAATGGACATATGAAGAATATATATATATTTTTATCGATCAAAATTCTTCTATTATATTATCATTCAAATGTTAAATACATACTAATTTTGTGTGACTCTTCATGCATCACTCTGATTGGATTTGTTGGCAAAGAGAGTCAGAATGTAACGCACAAGATTTTGCAATTGGCCATTTATTTCCAGTGGGATAAGAAGCCATACATATTGAAAAACGAGCAAAATGAATAAACAAGCGGTCGACTGCATATCAAGGTGAAGAATGGAGAGGATACATAGGTTGAACTATTGGAGGACCTTGTCACTCAGGATGAAGACATTCATTAGTTCGCCTTTGGCTTCTACATACATTATCCAATTGCTCTAGAATCTCAGACTGAATATACTGAATGTCATTGATGTAGGCCACTGACTCATTTATTTCTTCATATCTGTGCTCACGGAGGTTATCCAAGTTCGTTTGGATTCCTCGCAATTGATTAGTTATCGAGTCCAAGGATGGAGGTTGGTCAACATGTTTAGGTGAGTGGGTCAGATCCTCAACAATCTCACCTGCCTCGTGCATGCCATCAAAGTTACCCTCACTGGAGGAGGAGTCTCTACCTGCGCATTCTTGTGGTCGTTTGTGTTGTCCACCCCTTTTGTGGGGTCCTTGTTGTCATGGAATCCCTACATGCAAGAAGGGATCATAGAATAGGGAAATAACAAGGAGCCTATGAAACCCAAAGATTCTAGACTCTTTAAAGGGTGGAAGATACCTATGCCTAGCTCAATCTGAAAGGCCTGGGGATTTGGGAGTGCCAAATACATCCAATAGGGACCTAGTCTAGACAATTCACCCACCTAAAATTTTGACCAGGGTGGACCTGGCTAAAAAAATGTCAGAACCTTGACTGACAGGGGACAAAATGAGTTGACTCAGGACACAACCTCTAAGTTAAACTACACACAAGAACATATACAAAGGAAATTACAGACCTTAGAGGACCATTAACTTCTTCAAACCATGACACTACCTTAAGAATCTCTAGACGTTTCCTCTGTTGGACCAAGTGCCCATTAATTACCTTTATGAAACATTGCATGCTTGACATATGGAGGTTGGTGGGGATCCCAAGGCCCCATTTTCCCAAGTTTAATCACCCACATCTGAGGAAGAAATAATTGTCTTTCATTTTTATTACCTTATTAATTTAATAAAAGAAAAATACTTAATTAATATTTTATGAATGCATTTATTTTCAAATTTTCAAATATATTTAATTTTTAAAGCAAATCAAATAATTATTTACTTTTTTAAAAATTCCATTAACCAAATTTAATCTCATTAAACATTATTTTATGTGTGAACTCGCTCAATTGGCAACTAGGATCCCTAAACTACAAGTAATTAACAAACTATAAACAATTTTAATATTCTTCTGCTATAGTAGTATTGTTTTGCATATTACACTTGTCTTGATACTTGTTTTTTTTTTATTGGACATGTGAAGAATTCTTCTCTCCTTCATTTTTATTATATTGAATTTATTTAGTATGGTGTATGTACTATTTTACAAAATATGTTGGACAAAATGTCACAATAATTGTTTTTCTTTAAAGGACATGTGAAGAATATTGTTATTTTTTGTTAATCAAAATGCTTCTATTATATTATCATTAAAAGGCTAAATCCAAATTGTTTTCTGCTACTCTTCCTGCATCACTCTAACTGGATTTGTTGGAAAAGAGAGTCAGAATGTAATGCACAAGATTTTTCAATTGGCCATTTATTTCCAGCGAGCTAAGAAGCCATCCATACTAAAAAATGAGCAATATGAACAAACAAGTAGTCGATTTCATATCAACGTGACGAATGGGGAGGATGCATAGGCTGAACTATTGGGGGACCTCATCACTCATGCATATCAATGTGCTCCAGACAAGCCTCTATTTCATGCAGTCATTCATTATTTCGCCTGTGGCTTCTACATACATTATCCATTTTCTCCAGAATCTCACACTGACTGTACTAGATGTCATTCATGTAGGCCACTAACTCATTTCTGTCTTCGTATCTGTGCTCATGGAGGTTATCAAAGTTGGCTTGGATTCCCTACAATTGATTAAGTATCGAGTCCAGGGATGGAGGTTGGACAACATGTCCAGTTGAGCAGGTCAGATCCTGAGCAATCTCACCCGCCCCGTCCATGCCATCAGAGTTACCCTCACTGGAGGAGTCTTTGCCTGCACATGCCTCTTGTCGTTCGTGCTGTACACCCCCTTTGCGGGGTCTTCCTCGTTGTCATGGAATCCTTGCATGCAACAAGGTATCACAAACCAGGGCAATAACACAAGAAAAAAGGTTCCTCAAAACTTCCATCTTGACTCCTACACCACACGTATTAGCACAACCTGTCACGATAGCAAGGAGCTAACCCAACAAGAGGATCTTGCGGACCCCAAAGATTCTAGACTGTATAAAGGGTTGCAAAACCCTATGCCTAGCTCAATCTGAAAATCCTAGGGATTTGGGAGCGCCAAATACATCAAATAGGGACCTAGTCTAGACAATTCCACCCACAGTGGACCTGGCTAAAAAAATGCCAGAACCTCGACTGACAGGGGACAAAATGAGTTTATTCAGGACACAAAATCTAAGTTAAACTACACACCTAAACATATACAAAGAAAATTATAGACCTAAGAGGACTATTAACTTCTTCAAACCATGACAATACCTTAAGAATAAGACGACACACCAAAGAAGGACATGTGAAAAATAATTCTCTCCTCCATTTTTATTATATTTACTTTATTTAGTATGGTGTATGTACCATTTTACAAATTATGTTGGAAAAAATGTCACAATTATAGTTTTTTTCTAAATGGGCATATGATGAATAATGATCTTTTTTTTGTCGATCGAAATGTTTCTTTTATATCATCATTAAAAGGCTAAATATTGATTTTTTGCGGCTCTTCTTTCCTCACTCTAACTGGATTTGTTGGAAAGGAGAGTCAGAATGTAATGCACAAGATTTTGCAATTGGCCATTTATTTCTAGCGGGCTAAGAAGCCATACATACTAAAAAATGAGCAAAATGAACAAATACGCGATCGACTACATAGCAAGGTGAAGAATTGGGAGGGTGCATATGTTGAACTATTGGAGGACCCTGTCACTCATGCATATCAATGTGCTCTAAATGAGCCTCTATTTCATACAAGCATTCATTAGTTCGCCTCTGGCTTCTACATACATTATCCAATTGCTCCAAAATCTCAGACTGACTATATTGGATGTCAAATTCAAAATCAAAACCTGCCCTCGGTAAAAGTGTGTGTGTAGGCAATTCTCCTTAAAGCTTCTCGCATACAAATTTTTAAAAATTGAAAAAAAAAATCAACTATTTTTTGGGTTGGTTTTACGGGTTATAACAGAAAATCACATACAAGAATGCTTAACATAACTAAACCAACTGATTTCTAGTGGCATAAATACACACCTTGGGTTACCCTCATATCATCCTAGTACTTAGCATCCACTCTCTAAGAAATTTTCCCCATATTACGTCTGTGTTTCCTGTGCTTTTAAGTACACCCCTATCTCCAAGAAAACCTATTTTCCTTGCTTTGATGCTAAGCCCTCTTATCTCACACCAAATTACTACTATTGGATATGAGATCTTCAATGGCCCAAGTAGGAAGGATCCAGAGGAAGGTTTCATTGGTTCCAACAACCAAGATTATATTGTATCATATTTACTTCTCTGTTGTTGTTTTCAATAAAGAAACACACATTTTATTCCCAATTCCATTGTTTATTTTTTATGAATGTGACTTTCTAATGGATAATATTATGGGATAATTTGATTTATATGTATATATGCTTTGAATTTTGTGATCGTCTATTGGTTCCTTGTTTGTCTTGTAAGTCTGCAACCTTGGAAGGAGAAGTTAGGGTTTAGATGCTGCAGGATCTTCATCAACTATAGGACTTACATGAGTGTGCGTTACACCTACTTTGTGAATTTGAAATTGTATACATGCTTCACTTTGTTTCTTTGTTTATTTTTGTGTTCCTCATTTGGGGATTCTAGGGAAATTCTCTCGCAACACTGAATTAGGGATTATTAATTGTTGATGGATTAACTAATGTTTATTTTAATATGGGGTTTTGAAGAGGAGAAGAGGAAGAGGGTGGATTAGTTTGTTGATATTTGTAGTATGTTTGCTTGGTTTTCTAGATGTTTGTGACTCGCTACTTGTTTTTTTGCAAATTTTGGCTTCTTTTAATCCTAGGGGAGATTAAAGGTTTAGTATCATGATGTTTCCTACCTGCTAATGTGTAAGGTAATTAAGTAATGTGTCCTAGATACAACAGAGCTATTAGAAAAGCATCCTACTTCTGAAAATGTGTTGAAGTGAACCAACTAAATAAGATTTTTTTTTCTCCAAATGAAATTTAAAGTATGACGGTGAAAAATTGGTTCAAATGAGGTTTATAAGTGATGCCAAATATTGAAAAGGTATGGGATGAGGATATTAATCATGTTTATGTTCCCCAAATTCAATGAAAATATAAAGGAAATTAAAATATATCACCAACAAAAGAAATTCAATAGGTTGATTGATGAACTTGTCTTATATTTTTGTATAAGAGATTGAGTGAAGATGGGTGGAGGAGACTATACCAAATACTCCAGATTCGATTATTGGTTATAAATTTTTGGACACAAGAAAAAATATATATATATATTTTCAAGTGGATCCCAAATGGATTCACCAGAAAAGGGATTTTTTATAGATGAAATCCATTGGTTGAGATGGATCATACCTATCCAATGGTGAACTAATTGCATCTTCTTTGGTCCTGTGCCTAGTTAGGTTGTGAAAAGTGGGAAGAAGGAGATGTGACTGACCTATATGCAAGCTCTCTTAGGACCTATCAAATTGGGTTTTTCCTCCCTTAGTTCCTTGGTTTCCCCAAAAGGCCATAAAATGTGGTTTTGGGGAAAGCGCTGTGAAAATAAAATTGCTAATTTTTATACGGTGTCGTTTGCACTTGTATTATCTTGAAATATGGTCCAAAATTATTAGTCTAAATCAGCTAACAAGTAAATGGCCTATGTAGAATTATTAGAATTAACAATCCAAAACTTATGAATGATGTGCTTGGCTATAGAAATATGATGAAATGCATGTTAGATGGATTGACAAAAGGTTTGGGATTTTAGCCATGGATTAGTTTAACAATTTTATTTGGTTAATAAATCAAGGCTACCACTCCATTACGAAGATCCTCCCAATTAGGTACACACTTTTTATATAATATATATTATTCCTAGTATAAATGGAGTGAGTTGGCATACACCGTTTGGTTAGAACTACGAGTGCCCCTTGCATTTAAGAGAAGTAGGGGTTATCCCTTTCTCATCACTAGTTATTTTGAGTTCTTAAATCCACTTAGATGGATTCAAAAGGATAACTACATAAAGCAAGAGGCTAAAGACCCCCCTAAGGGAATGTGGTTGAAATTACAAAAGGAGTGTAGCATTATTATTTGAGCTAAACTATTCACAGTTCAAACCTTGAGAATATCCAATGAGACCAATTTGAATCAAGAAATCACTCAATCAACACAAAGTAAAGGAATTCTGAGGGGTCATACTATTGTGAGAACCATCAATACCTTTTCTTAAATATAATTAAGCTAAGTGAGATAGATGAATTTTACCCTAGGTTTATAGGCCTCGTATTTTATAAATGTTGGAGTAGTGTTTTTGGGTAACAAGGTTTGGGGATCTCTTTAGAGGATCATCGCACAACAAGATTAGCCAAAGGATAGCACACAAAGGTGAGAAGGATAAGGAAAGTTGTTGGGAAATTTTTGTATGTACTAGCCCATAGTAATGTTTACTTTCGCATAGAAATATTTACCAGCCCATAGTAATAATTTAATACTAAAGGATTTTTGTTCAGTTGGGTCCACATGTAAATTTATAAATAGATTAAGGTAGAGTGGTAAAAGACATAAATTGTTGGTGCATCTTGAGATGGAGGCATATAGTTTTCTGTTGTAATGATATATGATTCACTACGATGTTGAACCGTGATGGATACAAATGTAATAGAAGAATCACAATGTTAATAGAAAGATCAATTTTTGGCCTATTTTGTGTATTTGCGCAATGCTTAATGGCTTGTCTAGTTTTCATAACATTGTCATTTTAAATGTATGCATAATGGGATTATTGAACAAAATAGGGGTATAGTTTAATTCTTTTTCTAAATACTAATAAGTAGTAATATGTTGAAGATATGGAATGGTAGCTTAAGGTCCCCATCTCCTTCATCACTGCAATTTTTTTTAAGTTCTTGCAGTCCCCCCTAGATTCCTTGGGTGATGCTTCACTTTCTTTCAGGTGTTTTCAAAAGGGCTGGTGTTTGTAGGGGTTTTGTTGACAAATTATCTCGAACCTTGGGTCCATCCCTACGTGCAAACAAATGGTTCCGTAGTCGGGACCATGATTTGTGGTTGAAAGGGATGCGAATACCTAATAAGGAAGAGATACAATAGTGGGTGAAGAAAAAATAACATGATTACTCTGTAGAATAGACTAGAAATCAATGGATTAACCATGAGAAATGGATGCAAATGTGTGTTTTTACATATTTTCAAAAAATATTCTTTGTTGAGTATTTTATCGTTTTGGATATGTTTACAAAGGTTGGAAGAAGAGCACAAAACTTGGTGCTCTATTGTACTCTATAATTGGACTCTGAAAGGTTTACACTATAAATAAAAAGGTTTCTCACGTAGTTGTTTTTTGGTTGAATAGTGCATTGGAAGCCTATATTGTTGAATTTGTTGTAGAGGGTACTCATTCATACAGTGCATCTGAATGGGACTTATTTAAGGGCCCACGAGGGAGATATAAGAGACTTTTCCCTACATGTATAAAAAATGATGTTGTGTGATAAATGGGTTATGTCAGTGGGGTTTGACAACATGAGAAGCTAAATTTATTTGCACGGAATGGGGAGAATGGGGGATGATCATAGAATGGTCTGAAGGAAAACATAGGCATGGGATGTAATAAATAACCAGTAAAGCCCAAATAAACTGAGAATGTTGAGGCGTCATAGGGATAAAAGCGCAAAGAATTCAAGAAGAGTAAGAGTGCACACATCAGTGTAGGAGAAAAGTGTGACAAAAGAGTTAAGCTGAGTGTTGTGTAGTGGGACGATATTTAAAATTTGTTTTTCATCTTTGTAATTATTTCAAGTTATGTGAAATATGCTTAGAGGCTAAATTGAGAATCAGTTTCCCTGACTTCTGGCAAGGTTATGTTATACATAAGGATTTGTGATAGGATCAGTTTGTTTTGATCATACCTCTAAATTAATGGTTAGATTATTGTCAATATTTCATACAATTGAAGTTCTTGTTCTATTCTAGAACCTTATGAATATTATTCCAAGGCACTAGCCTTAGCCACATTTAAAGTGGTTAATGATTTGTCTTTCAAAATGTACTTTACTTTTTTATTCTTTGTGGTCATCTAGAAATGAAATATTTTGTTTAAACACCCTCAACGGTTGGATGTGTATCTTCACATGGGTGTTGCATGCTTGCATTAGCAAGCCCAGGGTCTATCATTTCACTCAATTGTACTCATTTTCTAGCTTGAAAAATCAATAAAATGGCTCAAACTTATGGTTGTTATTTCATGACTCACTAATTTATAAATGCTTGTATTAATTTGTGCTTGCATGTCTAGATTTCCTTGTTGTAGCTTAGCACATGTATTTGATATCCATTGTATTTATTATTTTGGGACATTACAGTGGTATCAGAGCGTGTTCTTGGCCATCTATGGACACAAAAACAATTGATGTCTAGACCTTTTGGTGGAATGGTCTATCGTACCAGAGGTAGAGGCAGAGGAAGAAAACGCAAAAGAGGAGAAGAACATGACCATTTATCTAATATAGAGGTTGAAAATTCCAAATAACATATGGAGGGTCAGGATGGAAATGGTGGAAATGAAAAACCAAGGCAAGGTGGAGAAAACCAAGTTATGGAGGAGCTATTGAGGGTGAATTAGCAGATGTTGAGGCAGGGTCAGTTAAAGATGGATATGATGCAACAAATGATGGGCCTACAAGTGAAAATCCATCCTGAGCACGAGCACCATGGTGATGAAGGTTGCAAAGCAATAGGTGGGAACTATTAGACCAATGAGTGTACATTCTAGTAGTTGCATACTCCTAAGCATGGCCAGATTAGCCATCCTACTATGCCACAATTCATGCATGAGCCAAACAGAGAGGGAACCAGATCCTATTGAATATTTGGTGCAGTTTGTGGAGATGAAGATTAATGAGTATGATGGATTAGACCCCAGGATTTTGCGTGTTATGTCTTTTGGGGAGTTTATACACCTCAAGGAGAGATGCAAGGTTGTAGCTGGAGCATCTCATAAAGGAGGATAGTCAAACGAGGAGGTGCAAAAGGTAGCAGGGAAGGTCATACTTCCATACTTTGATGGGTCAGCCAAGAGATCAGCTAGAGTGTGGGTCCAAAATTTGGACACTTATCTCCATTTGAACCCCATGCAAGAGACTGATGTTCTCTGATTTTCCACCCTACATTTGGAAGGAGATGAGAAGTAGTGGTGGTACCGTGTCTTGATCACTCTTAGACACATACACAATAATTCCTATATTGAATTCATCGAGAGGTTGGTTGAGAGGCTTGCTAGGAAGGATCCAGAGTTTCCCTTTAGGGAGTTTGCACATCTGAGACATACTGGTAGTCTTGAGGCCTATATATCAGAGTTCTAACGATTAGCAGTGATGCCATTATAGTCATTTCAAAGACTCAGTTGATCATGTTTTTCACTGGGGGCTAGTTAAACCCCTACGTGGTTGGGTGAGAGCTTGTAGGCCTACGACATTATAGGATTCCATATCCAGAGCTAGGGACATGATTGATTCCTTGCCAAGGAACAAGGCTCCTATACCTGTCAAACACACTACACCCCAAGGGGGAAGAGATACCAAACAGGTACATAGAGATGTTGGGAATGGATAGCTTGATGATGAGACTAGGTGGAACCTTTGGTGGAGGAAGTTGTGCTTCACATGTCAGGAGCCATGAGAACTAGGACACGGATGCACCAAGGGCAAGGACCATTACATTGAGGTGTATTCAGATGGTGAGCCTAATGATGAGATCGAGCAGGAGATGGAGGACCCCAAACCATGGGAGGTGGACCATCACCACCACCACCTCAATGAAGAGGAATGCATTTGCCTACTGGAGGAGTCATTGCATCACTTTGGGGAGTTTCAAAGTACCTGAAATTAAGGATCTTAGGCAAGGTACAGGGGAAACGCGTGTCAATTTTGGCAGACAATAGGGCTACACACAATTTCATTGAAGCTCAGATAGTGGATTAGAGAGGCATACAGATGGAGACATTTTAGGGATTTTTAGTATTGGTTCCTAGAGACCTTACTATGAACTGCACGAGATATGTCCCCAACTTGATCGTGACCATGGGGAACTATTCCATGATAGATCCCTTCTTTGTTGTTGATGTGTCGGACACCAATGTGGTGATGGGTGTCCAATGGTTATATTCTTTGGGACATGTTACTACAGATTGGAGGAAGTTAGAGATGGATTTCATGGGTCCAAATGGGAAGCTCTTAGTATTGAGGGAAATGCATTCCTACCACCCCAGACTATGTCAGCCCATAGGATGGAGGTTTATTTGAGACATGGAGACATACCATGGGCAGTGGAGCTACACATTTCAAAGACGGGGAAGTGGAAACAACTACATCCATATATCTTGGCACTTCATGAGAATCATCTAGTAGTGTTTGGGGACATTCTTCTAGGTCATCCACCAGATAGAGGGTTTGAGCATACTATAGAGCTAGAGGAGGGTGTGCATGTAATCATCACTACCCCTTACAAACATCCCAAGGCATATCAGGATGAGATAAAGAGAGATATATAAGAGTTGTTGGCCTTGAGACACATAAGGCCTAGTTCTAGTCCATTCAGTTCTTCAGTGGTGTTGGTGAAGAAGAAGGATGGGATGTTACGCATGCACATCTATTATAGGGCCCTAAAAAAAAAAAGATTGAATAAAAGGTACCTGATTCTGCACATCGATGAGTTGATGGATGAGTATGTCAAGGGAAAGAAAAATATAGTAGTTGATGCTTTGTTGAGGAGGCCCGTGACACTATCACTAAGGATTGGAAAGCGCAATTATTGATGGAGTACTCTAAGGATCAACATGCATGTGAGACCTTGGATGAAATTGCAAGAGTTGATAGGTACAAAGAGATGGATGAAGTGATTTATTACAAGGACACGATATACTTGGTTCCAAGCTCCTAGTTGAGGGAAAGGATCCTGCAGGTAGCTCATGATTCACCTTTGGCTAGACATGAGGGGTTTTTCCAAACATAAAGGACCATCTGAAGAGTGTTTCACTTGGAGGGGCCTCAAGGAGGAAATTTTGAGGCATGTTCGAGAGTGTGATGTTTGTAAGAGGAACAAGGGGGAGAAGACATATCATGCTAGTTTACTTCAGCCCCTTCCGATCCCAGAGAGGAAGTGGGAGAGCGTATATATGGATTTTAGCATGGGATTTCCAGTTGTTTAGGGACGTGATTGCATATATTTGGTAGTGGGAAAAATAGCCAAGTTTGATCACTTCTTCAACATTCCATCTAGATCTTCAACCTCTCAAGTCGAGCTCTTTTTCAATGTGGTATTTAGGTTGCACGGTCTTCCCAAGACCATAATCAGTGACTAAGATCCCAGATTTACAGGGATTGTTGGTAGGATTTATTCAAATTGGTAGGAACATAGCTCACTCATAGCACCAAATATCACCCCTAGACAGATGGGCAGACAAATATTGTGAATAATTGATTGGAGCGATGTTTGCAGAACTATGTGACTGGGCAGCAACGTGCATGGGTGAAGTGCCTTCATTTGGGAGAGTATTTCAACAACAACACCCAACAAGTGGTTGGAGGGGTATTTGCAGAACTATTTGATTGGGAAGCAACATAATGGGTGAAGTGGCTTCATTTGGGAGAGTATGACTACAAAACCACTTGTTAGTGTCCATATGTGTAGTGATCAAATGTACTCTTTCAGGTTTACTTAGTAGTGGTCCTAGGTCAAAATTTCTTGTTTCAAGTCAGTTTTCAAATAAAATTTTGTTCACTAAATATGTCTAGGTATGAAATGCTACTCCCTTCACTCCATTCATGGTCATCATCATTTCAGAGGTCATGTCATCCATCAATCATCTAGGGTCTGAGATCATCCACCACACCTTCATTTAGGTCAAAGTCTAGGTCTCATTTGTTTCGCCACCATAACAGTTAATTATGTCATAAAAGAAAGCGAACAAAATCTCATTTTCACCATACAAGTCATTTGCATATGGAGTTAGAAAAGATAGGGAAATAAGTAAATATATCCTCTCTTCTCACCATCATACTCCACAACTGGCATGGGTTGAAGAAAAATAAGCAAATTTGTGCCAACACTACATGTGCTACGCTTTTGGGTGTGCTGAGATTTTGGTGTTTGAGCTCTAAATCAGTTCTCCAAGGTTCAAAAATACTGCAAAAAGGTTCATACACTTCCTAAACAGTAAGTGGACACCCTCCATACTTCTCTCAAGTCAAAATTCATCAGCAAATAAGGAGTTTCCTTCATTAGGTTACCTCCACTACGTTTTTGGTGTTTTCCATATTTTGTTTGTTCAGATGATAAAAACCTAATACAAACATCTACAACATTCATATAACCTTCATACACCATACCTTAAAATATCCTATCACTCACAAACCTCTTGTACATTAATTTCATTAAAACCCTAATTCTCACTACATTTTGGTAAAAAAACTAGTGAAACCCTGTGTTTTGACCTTTTGGGCACCTTTCACATGCACATTCCAAAAAATTCCACTTGCATCCTGTAGCCAACTCATCACCATACCTCCCCGAATTTTTAGGGATTTTTCCCTAACTTCCTTCCACTTCATTTCTGTCCCTAAAACCACTTACCATTATCCCATGTTTTCCTAATTCTCCACCTTCCCTGTCCACTACATAAAGATAGGGCTTTCCTTGTTGAAAAAAATCATGGAGGGTGAGAATAAGGTCCATAAGGGAGGTCACCATTCTAGATTTGAGAAAACTCAGTCCCATGGCATCATTTTTAGAGCTTCATGATCAAGCCAGGTTTAAATTGCACATAGGGTCAGTTTGGCTTCAAAATCAGTTTCAGAAATAATGGAGATGAATTTTAGAAATGTGAAAGAGGTTTTTGTCAAAGATAGGCCAAAGAACAAAAAATTCCTTCATTTTATGTGCATGTGTTATGGTTTGAGAGAAAGTTTCAAAATACAGTTTTTGCAGATCATTTTCTGCACTTTTTCATAGGTTGTCTTCAAATCAAATTTTCAGGGGTTTGTAGCAGTGGTTTGCAGTGCTTGATGACTCCATTTTTTAGAAGACGTCCTAAGATTTCCAACCATATTAATTTCAGCCCCAAATTCCTTTGGGAAGGTCTCCAAACCCCCTCTTAGAGTAGGTGCTATGCTTCTGCTCAGAGTGCGCTACGCTTCTGCAAATTTTGGACAACCAACTTCAAACTTGGATTCTCTGCAAATGGGAAGTTATTTTGGAAACATGGAGGAGGTTTTTGTTCAAGACATGAAAAAGTAAAAAACCTATCTTAGTTGTGAAAAAAAAAATTATGGTTAGAGATATATTGATCTGTATTTAAGCCCTATATTTTCATATTTTTTGGGATTCCTTTGTTACGTTTCTGGAATAAGTTGTTACGCTTCTGGGAAGTGTTGTTACACTTCTGTAATTTGGTATTACACCTCTAGAAAGGTTCCATAATTAGGTTTTTGGCTTCAAATATCTTCAAACAAACTCAAGGCTTGTGAATGCTACTCCCTAGACCTCTCACAAACAGTAAGTCACTACTCTAATATCCTCCCTTGTCAAGTTATTGAGTTTTCAAATCATTTTCATGCTTACTCTATATTTCTCCATATCATCACTTATCCATGACCTAGAAAGACTTCATTTGATAAACCCTAACCTTGGTACCTTAAATCTAACCCACCTCTCATATACCTCATCCTCACATCTCCCATCATCCATACCATCCCTAACATGTCATTTTCATCAAACCCTAGATTCTAGAAAATTTTCACAATAAAAAAATTGGAAATTTCCTGTGTTTGCTTGATTTCATCACCCTCCTCGCATCCATTTCCCCTCATTCCACCCATAATATGGAGCTCACATGCCACCCTATTCACTAAATTTTTTCTATAATTTTCCCTAGCTCCATAACCCTCCATTTCACCTTCTAAACTTACTCCACCTCTACACTAGCTATTTTTCACAGTGTTGAAATTGGAAATTTCCTGTGTTTTCATCATTTTGACACTTTCCTCACATCCATTTCAATTCATTTCACCCACAACTTGGAGCTAAAATACAACCCAATCTGCTAAATTTTTTCTAGAATTTTCCTTAGCTCCATGATCCTTCATCTCACCCTCTAAACCTACACTATTCCTACACTATGTTTTTCCAAATTTCATTACATATACCCATCCCGTCAAAATACAAGGGTTTTCATCCTCTTAGTGATAAAAAATATGGAGAGTGAGAATAAGAGATTCAAGGGAGGGCACCGCCTTAGGTTAGAACCCTTCACCATGCATGAAATCAATGCTTCACCCTTGGCCAAAAGATGTTTTGAGAGGACTGGCTGCTTGAGGTTCTGTGAAAATATCATGGAGGAAGGATATCATCTTCAACTGAAAAGATTATTTTCCACAAGATTAAACAACCAAGAAAGCCAAAAAAAAAAGGTCTCAAAAGAGCGCTTGAGCTAGAAAGACAGTGAGCTCATCCACCTGAAGAGTTGACCTTTGATGAGATTATAGCCACGAAGATCAATCAAGACAGATAAATTTGGTTGTAAGGGGTAAATGAACATATGGAGAAGCTCTTGAAGAGAGATAAGAGGGACAATAAACTTTAGAGACACATGGAAAACCATTATCGCACCATGAACACAATTTCTCAAATAAGGCTAAAACAATTGAAGGAAAGGCTAAAAGAAGCTCAAATGAAGCTTAAAGAGAAGGATAGCTTGGACTTGTTGGTTGAAGCATAACCAATTTTGAAAAGTTTTGAATATTTTTGGTATTTTTTGTGATTTTTGCACAATTATGGAAATTCCTCCTCACAAAAGAATAACAAAATTTTGTTAAGCTTATTTTGGAGGCATCCAAATGATGATTTATTTACATAAATGGATGCATATTTATGATTAAATTGCAGATAAGGAACCCCTTTGGAATGAAAAGGTTTGATTATCGATAAAAAGCCCAAGAACCACTCATTTTTCATGTTTCTGCCACCTTTTTGGAGCCTTTGTTATGCTTTTGGAGTAACCTTGGGAGAATGGATTTTTGGAGACCTTCCCATGGGTCATTTTACAAAATTCAAGATGTTATGTAAACTAGACACATAGGGATAGTTGACCATTCTTTCAAAGGTGGATTTGGATTCCTAAAAGAGCCTCAAAAGTTCAAGCAAACTTTAGTTACACTTCTGTAAAATTTTGTTATGCTTCTGTCAGAAATGTTACAAATCAGCATTGGATTCCTCAGGACACTTTTCAAGCTCAGAAAATGTCACAAATTCACATTTTTTATGTCATATGAGTTGGAATTAGAGTTATTGATTTGTTTTTTCCCTCCTATCATGAGGGAATATGTAATTTAATGTAAGGGACAAACACTCCTAGTTCATAGCTGAAATTCAGGGAATGTTTTCTAACCTAGAATCTAGGAAATGACTCATCTTGTGTATTTATGATATATTTTGGATGGAATTTAAACCTGATGAGGTTTCATAGTCCATATTTTCTATAAGTAGACTCTCTTTAGTCTTTTTTTGGGTTGGATAGTCTTATTTTGCAGTGGAGTTATTGTAATCAACATTTTGGAATGAAATGAGAGACAAATTTGTGGAACTTGTGTTGAGAATTTTGTGGTATGCATTGGAGAATCGTTCTTCTTATATATGTTTATCTATTCATTCTAAATGATATATATTCTTCTTCTTTCATATACATCTTTCAATGTGTTTATCTTGTAAGTTTATAAGCATAAATAAAGTATGTTCATGCTCTGTTTTAGACAAGTTTTACATGTTATGTCTATTTACTTCTAAATGAATGAATTCACCTCAGTGCTCATTCAGAATCTCTATCACTTATTCCTATACTCAATGAATAATTAAACATTATTTCAAACTATCTATCTAGCCTCACACATTCTATGAAAATTGACCTTGAAATTCAGACCTAAAAACCCTAGTCCTGGCCTTCTCACTAACTTTTCTATCCATCACTTAAAATATATAAAAAATCCTATTTACTAAGCTTAAATACCTAGCCTAATATCAATATATATTCAGTCAATCCATTGGCTACAAAGTGACAATGAGAGATCCCTCTCTGGTCCTGGTAGGGCTAGCTACCTACCCTAAAGCTTGGTTGGTGGTTACCTTTCTTCAACTCCATTCGCAACCTTGGGAAGGAGGAGGGAGTGATAAACACCACTCACCACATGTCTATCGGTATGTCATGTTTCTGTGCTCTTTATGGTTATGATGTTGTATCATTTGCTGACATGATTTTTGGAGACAACAAAGCCCCTTGGGCAAAGGATCGGGTATAAGAGAGCCAGGAGATCCTAAGGTTTCTCAAGGATAACTTGTGTAGAAATTACACCAATGGATTCAATCCGATCATGTAATATACTAAAAAAAGATATTGAATCCTTCTACAATATTTGTGGAAAATAAACATGATCGCACAATCACACCAAGTAAGAGAAATAAGAAAATGAATCACACAACACAGATATTTTTCCTCGGGAAATATTGCTGCTCAAAACCCCTCTATATTTATTATATAATCAACCAAGGAATCATGAAACAATACAATGCATTGTTCTCACAAGATTTTGCTGCACTTTACCAACTATCTCATACTGATCCAGACAAAATCGACCAACACTTAGCCAAATTCCTGCCTCTGCTCAGCCTGCCTTGCTTGCACAATTTTAAGAACAATTTATCCCTATTAATTAGGAAATTCAACCTTCCAAAATGAAAAAAATGCAAGAAAATTCATTAAAAAAATTCAAAATATTTAAAAAGTTTGAAAATCTAAAAACAAAACACACACACACACACACGATATAAAATTTCAAATATGTAAATACACATTAGACAATTTAAAGTCAATAAAAAAAACAAACACTCAAATATGCCTATGAAATTTTAAATAAGTAAACACCCAATACAAATTCAAACCTATGTTATATAAAAACATCCAAATTTACACAACAAAATTCATTGCAATCACAATTTAATACAACAAACACACATTACAATTTCAATTTCGTGTTCAATTTCAAATCACATAAAAATATAAATACAACCACTCTGGCATAAACAGACAAAATACATATTCAAATAAGCAAACACACACCTACATTATATATATAGATTCAAATTTACACAACAAAATTCATTGCAATAACAATTCAATACAAAAAACACACATTACAAATTCGATTTCATGTCCAATTTCACATCACATACAAATATTCATACAACCACTCAAATTTACACATACAAAATACAAATTCAAATAAAAAAACGCACACCACACATTTCAATTCAAAATATAAAATAAAACATTTTCAAAAATCACAAATAGAGATAATATAAAAATGAAAAATAATATGAATGACTGGTTTATTAAAGAGTTATTTAGTGTCTTTTCATGCATTTGTGTGAAATAAATCTTCCCTACAACATATAAATAAATTTTCCCTACAACATTGTTTAATTGACATGTTGCATTTGTTCCCAAAACAATGCAACATATCTGTGGATTAGAGAAATGAAAGAAAAATTAAATCTACCAAAATTGGTGAACCCATCATGTTTAAACTATTGAGAAGGGATTTACATTAAATAAAAATGATGGAGATGCAGATTCATTCATATATTTACATGGAATTGGTATTCGTAGTACTGATTCCATTTCTTCAGCAAGGTAGGCTTTGAACAACAACTCAATGACCCGTTTTCACCAACATCAATGACCTATTTCCTTCCTTCACTCATTTCTAGTGTAAATGAATAAAAAATTTACAATTAAGAAAATAAAAAAGGTAATGGAATAGAATTTCTTCTGAAAATAGAGCAAATATTAGCAGAAATAACAGAATTAAATGGAATTTCATTCAAAATACAGGGTGATTAGATAGAATTGATTCTAAAAACAGAGCGATGGAATTTGATTCATACCCAACTAAAAGATCATTGATCCCCATGAAATGCATGACTGAAAAAATAAATCTATTAGAAGTGGCAGACACATCAGGTTAAACCATTGAGGAGGAAGAACTTTAAATTCAATAAAAATGATGGATGCACCGTGTTTATTTTTTATCTTGGATTTGGGATTCCTAGTAATGATTCCACTTCTTCAACGAGGTAGCATTCAGACAACAACAACATCAATCACCTGCTTCCTTCATTCAATTATCAACAACTTTAGCGGCCTGTTTGTGTAAATGGCTAAATAATTTACAATCTAAAAAGCATACAAAGCAATGGAATATAATTTCTTCTGACAAGAGAGCATATATTAGTAGAATTATCAAAATTAAATGGAAGTTGATGCATACCATGCTGGAAGAAAGATCATTTATCTCCATGAGCCCAAAAATTGTAAACAACTCTCATACATCTCTACCATTTTTCTTGCCTCTAATCTGTTTTACTTTATCCTCCTCCTCCTCCTCTAGACATGGAATCAAACTCAACCTAGACACAGATTGACCACAGATTCAAACCACAGACAAACTGACCCATATTCAGACTCAGACTCAGACAACCAAGCACACAAAGATTCCAATCTGAAGATAGAAAGAGGAGGAGGAAAATGCTGAGTACTGATAAGACTTTGATATATATACATATACATATACATATACATATACATATACATATACATATACATATACATATACATATACATATACATATACATATACATATACATATACATATACATATACATATACATATATATATATATACATATATACATATATACATATACATATATACATATACATATACATATATATATATATATATATATATATATATATATATATATATATATATATATACATATACATATACATATACATATACATATATATATATATATATATATATATATATATATATATATATATATATATTCTTTCCCCATCATCCTTCAACGGAACCTCTTGGTCGCTGCTCCCACTTTGGTCATGTGGGGTGCTAGTGATCAAGGGTTAGTGCTTAGCCCTGACCCCTTCCCCTAATTAAATCCCGACTCGAATTTAAATTAAAGCCTCAACATTGACAGATTAAGAAACACATGCAACGGACTTGGTAGAGCATGGCTATGGTAGAAAGTTCATCGGGAGTTCAATCTCGCCTGAGTTTTGGACCGAGCGTATAAAATTTTAAACAAATTGGAGGTGCCATGTGGCAGCACTTGATTGGGCCACGTGGCACCATCCTACCGGTCCGAGAAAAAATCATCCAACCAATCACAATCAACCATCTGAATGAACCATAATATGACACTTGGTGATACATGATTGGCTTGATGGTACACCTAGTCAGCGTGTTGACTCAGATGTACAAACTGCCCAGTCAGCAGTCCATTTCGCAACTTGAATTTTTTTTATTTGTTGAGACAAACGATTAGAAGGTCATAACTTGAGCATACAATGTCAGAATGATAAGCACTATGTTTTGGAAATAGTTTCGATCACTTTTGAGAAATTTCATTTTGAGCACTTTACTAATCCCCTAAATCATTCCAAGGCATACTCTAATCTCAGTCCATTGAATTCCATTATCACGACTCTGAAGAAATCTCGCTACACTAAAGCTATAAATTCGAACCTCTTGAGGAACAACTTCGAAATTCTTGTTCTAATGTGAATCCAACATTGATATAATGTAGAAATATGGTGATAGAATTGCAACTACTCAAGAAATTTAATCTAAATCAAGAGACACAATTCTACTTAGGCCCCTATTTTTAGGAATATTCCTCCAATTTAATGTGCAATTCCCAAGGATTTATCTCTAACTACATGCAACACTTGTACACTCAAGACTAGTCTACAACTTGTTACACTACCTTGGAATCTCCATCACATTTGAGGAACTCGAATTCCTTCCATGCATGATATATTTTTGGTTTATTGATTAGTTAACGTGCTGATCACTAAGTTAGATTGTTGTCCCACTGCACAACTGGCCTCCAACTAGTTTTATCAATAGTAAGAACCAATTTAACTGAATACAATTGGAAATAACTGAACTCGATTTCTACAAACTAGCAATCACACATGCATAACTATATTCCAAGCCCTCTAACTCGAATTTATTGAGTGAAATGAGTGACAAGAGCTATGTCACCTTAGTTAATTGCCTCCAAGTTGTCTGCTAATGTGGAAATTTTGAATTTTCTCAATTTGACCAAGGCTAAGTCAAATTGAGCCTTTCTTGCTACACTTCTCAACAATTCTTATCTACTGATCTTTTGAAATCAATTATTATGCCCTCTCATGTAAAATACATGTTATTTCCCTCTTGGAAAAATCTAGCGGTTCTCAAGGATTCCTAATGTATTTTTTAATTTATCTAAATAGACAATATTCTTCTCATTATCTTTCACTAAGCATGCTTTATTTCTAGGAGGGACCACCTTGTTCTTTTGTTACAGTGTGGTGGGCAAATAATCTAAGGTGTCTATTAGATAAATTGATTTTTGACTTATACCATTGTCTTTAGTTAGTTTAATGATGATAATTGTGTTGATGGATTTATGTAAATGATTAAGTTTTAAGATTTAGTGGTTTGATTTTAATATAAAATGTTATTGTCCAAGAAACATTATTAAAATTTTACAAGCATGTTAGCACGAATTAAGATTTTGATTTTAAATATGTTATTAATTATTAACAAATTTGTTTTCACTACACAATTTTCCACAATTATCGGAGTGCACACCTTTTATAGGAATATCCATTTCATGTAGCTTTAACATCTTTTATAGTCATTTTTCATGAATTAAAAGTCGTTAAAGTGTATGAATTGAAATCATATATATGATTTTAGTTTCAACTTGGTGATGGAGAGAATAAATTTGCTCTAGTGGAGAGAATTATATTTTATAAGAGGCTTCACAACTTTTAGTTATGTCATAAACTTTCTAGTATGATTCAATCCATGACTTAAATATTTTTATCGTGCTTATCTTATGGGTAAGCTTAAGAGATTGTAATTCGTTACAGTTTGTCTTGAATTTTCCTTGAAATTTCATAGTTTCACGACTTCTTTTAATTATTTCCAATTGCAAAATTTGAAGCACTTCTTTCCTTTAATTCATGTTATCTATAGTATGAGTGTTTTTTTGTGGTTTTAATCTAAAGGAATTCCTAACCTAAGGGGATTTAAACTGAGCACCGATTAACATAGCACAAGCCAAATGCCTAACAACATTTGTGACAATCAATTGCACTAAATACAATGTGAGTCTTTTGATTTACTTCTCACTAATTGATGCTTGTTGGTCATATTATTTACTTGAACTTTGTCAAAGCGAATCAGTGTATGGGAGAAGAGGTTGGTTTTATTTCTATGGTTTGCTATGATTTCTCCGAGTGATGAAAATAAAACAATTCTTTATAATTTTTTTTTTTATAAAGTTGATTGTTGTATATCCTTGAAGGTGTCTGAGATTAACCTTTTAACAAATTTATTTATCTATGTTATATATCCTTAAAGGTGTTAATGTAAGATACTTATGTAATTCATCTATTTTAATCTTCTTGACCTTGTTATCCACAAAAGTTAAAGATTTAAGACATCATTGACATTCTCAAAGTTATTTGAAATGGTGATTTGTTTTCTACAATTATTTTATCCTATTTGGATCATTGTGGTGTTTTTTGTGACTTTGATATGATCCATTTGGTTTGATGGAGATTGAAAGAGATTGATGAATAATTGAACCACATTAGTTTACTTAACAATGATGCACAATGTTGTGTAGTGAGATCCATTTCTCTTGAAATATTAAGTAAGTTCATAAAATAATTGAAGTTGAATAAAATTAAGAATGTACAGTTTGTAATGTTGGCTAACTTTTACTTCATTTAGGTTCTTCTTATTGGAGGATGGGCCATTCAACAACCTTCGGGAGCATTTGGATTACTCAATAAAGAAATCATTCTCACAAAGTTAAGGTGTACATGCTCTACCCCCACTCTAGATTTAAACATCTAGCCCCTTATGAGGAAACACATGTTCATAACCATTAGGACCACTCATATATACCTCCCCTTTTGATAGAAATCTTGCAATTGGGTACATTAGTGAGGCTTTAATTACTGTGATATGACAAAGTACTATAAAAAAACCTCAAGGATTACAAAGTTTCAAGTCAAACTTGTAACTCGCTTCCCTACATGCTTATGGATTACATCCACCATAGTAAGTTAGATGTTTATATATAACAATTTCATTCTTACCTTGACTAAATTACGTAACTATAATATTTAGGTGGAGAAATTCAATATTTGAAGGTAAGTCAAATTTCCACTATCCAAATTGATAAGAGTACAAATTATGACATTGTATTTTTGGGAAAGGAATGATAATAATAATAATAATCTAATTTTAAGGTCATAGTCAAGTGCAAAAACCAAATTGATATATGATATCAACTTGTTTGTGTAAAGAAGCATTTGTCTTCACGTAGTAATTTGACTGTGAATGTCTACAAAGGTGTACATACTCTACCCCAACTCTAGATTTGAACATGTGGCCTCATATGAGAAAACATATTCATAACCATTAGCCCCACTCATACACATCTCCCCTTTTAATGGAAAGCTTACGATTGGGTAGGTTAGCAAGGCCTTCATTAATGTGGTATGTCTACACAAATATTATACAATAACTGCAAGGATCATAAGGTTTCAAGTCAAACTTTCAATGTGCATGTTCATAGTGAAAAATATTTGATGAATGACACTTTTTTTATGTTGCATAATTATTGGAAGGACTTGAGAAACACCTATATGAAAGTTAAGTTATATTATGTAATGAGTTATATTTTTCTTTCACTAGTGAGGTAGAACCTAGGATGGAGTCATTCCTAAAGTTGAATGGAAGAAAATTTTTCCCACTAATGGGATTCTATCAATTGAATTGTATGAAACTAAACTTGGTCGAGCCTAGATGCCCAACCAACTATTCACCGGTGGTTCCATGTATTCCCATAATACCGCAACTAGTCCCTTATCTTCGCCCCATCCACCACAACTCTCTTTATCACTCTGCCTGGTTCTATGAGCTAGTATGTGGCCATGGGCTAATGCCTTGAGCCATCCCCCCAACCTGTTGGCTCCCAACTCCTTCTACGCCACGATATGGTGATTTCATTCGTGACCATGGGTTGGGCCTAGGCCTCGAGCCCTCGGTCGCTACTCCTGCTTTGATCATGTGGGGTGCTGATGATCGAGGGCCGAGGCTTAGCCCCGACCCCTTCCCACAATTAAAATCCAACTCGAATTTAAATTAAACCTGCAACACTGATAGGTTAAGAAACACATGCAGCAGACTTGGTAGATCATGGTGCTGGTAGAAAGTTGGCTGGGGGTTTGATCCCACCCAAGTTTTGGAACAAATGTATAAAATTTTAAACAACCTGGAGGTGCCATGTAGCAACCCTTGATTAGACCACGTGGAACCATCCTACTGGTGCATGAAACAATCATCCAACCAATCATAATTAGGCATATGAATGAACTAGAATATGACACTTGGTGATACCTGATTGGATTGATGGTACACCCAGTCAGCCTGCTGACTCAGTTGTATAGAATTCCCAGTCAGCAATCCATTTAGCAACTTGCAAAATTTTTATTTGTTGAGACAAACGATTAGAACATCATAACTTGAGAATACAATGTCAGAATGACGAGCACTACGTTTTGGAACTGGTTTCGATCACTTATGAGAACTTTCATTTTGAGCACTTTACTAACCCCCTAGATCATTCCAAGGCATACTCTAATCTCAGTCCATTGAATTCCATTATCCTGACTCTGAATAAATCCTGCTACAGTAAAGCTACAAATACAAACCTCTTGAGGAACAACTTCGAAATTCTTGTTCTAATGTGAATCCAACACTTAGACCATGTAGAAATATGGTGATAGAATTGCAACTGCTCAAGAAATTTAATCTAAATCAAGGGACACAATTCTACTTAGGCCCCTTTTTTTTAGGAATTTTCCTCCAATTTAATGTGCAATTCCCAAGGCTTGATCTCTCACTACATGCAACACTTGTACACTCAAGACTAGTCTAAAATTGCTGTTACAATGCCTTGGAATCTCCACCACATTTGAGGAACTCAAATTCCTTCCATGCATGAGATATTTTTGGTTTATTGATTAGTTAACCAGATTATCACTGAGTTAGATTTTTGTCTCACTGCACAACTGACCTCCAACTAGTTTTAACAATAGTAAGAACTAGTTTAACTGAATACAATTGGAAATAACTGAATTGGATTGCTACAAATTAGCAATTACACATGCATAATTGAACTCCAAGCCCTCTAACTAGAATTTACTGAGATAAATGAGTGACAAGATGTTAATTTTGGACAAATAGGTCCAAACTCCATGTTGTGATGCTCAGATGAAGATACCAATATTTTTATTGGATTCCTCTTTCGGAGAGGTGCAAGATCGATCTAAAGATCATCTTGATCCGATGAGCAGAACATTTATTTTGAATTTATTCAAAATAAGTGCAAGTCGGCCTTAAGTTTTTGTGCACCAACAGTTGTGTCACACACCCTCACTGATGGATATATATTGGTCAACGTTGGAGGAAATTTTCACTCATCTCATCCTCACACATTTCTCTCTCCCATATGATTGGTTCGATGACCTTGGTGGCTCTTCTCTCCACATGTGGGAAAATTCCAGCAGCAACACATTTCTGATTTCGGTCTAGGGTTTCCGCAACAAACTTTGATCAGCATTGAATTTGGTCAACGCAAGGTCAAAAGGACTTGAAAATCTCCCAAAAGTTTGATTTTCCTAATCCGCATTTTCTAGCACTATTCCTGAGGCAAGAAGTTGACTTTGAATTTTTTGCGTTGACCTAGCTGCTACTGCTATTTGTGTTGACGGTTGACTTTTTTTTTTTACTTTTGAGTTGACCGTTTGGCTGTCCTAGAGGATTGTGTGACATTGCTGGTTGGTTGACCATATTGAGACTTTGTTGGTTGAAGCATCCTGTTGACTGTCGTAACACACCAACACACTTGTATATTTCTGGCTTGTCTTTTGTCGATCTACTAGTATGTTCTATCAACATTTTAATTTATTTTTTATGTGATTGTTGTCTGATATTGAAGAAAAAGTAAAGTTGCATCAAGCATATAACATCTACAAAAATTTACATGGTATTAGAGCGGAGGTGAAGACAAAGCCCTAATTTGTAGCAATCACCGAAGAAGAGGATGGGTTCCTCAAACTACAAGGGCTTTAAGGCTGATGACAAATTGACTGGGAAGGATTAATTCGATGCTTGGAAGATGACATTGGATCTTAACTTGGAAGACCAAGATGTCATGGACTATGTGTAGGGTAAAATCCAAGAGCCTCCATCCACTGCAAATGTTGCTGCCAAAACAAAGTATAAGAAGGGGGAGATCAAAGCAAAGCTGATGATTAGGGACTCAATTCACAAGAGTCTAGTTGCCTATATCTCTGAGCTGGGCACATCCAGGGAGATGTATGATAAGTTGGTCCACATGTTCAAGGTCAACAATGCGAATCAAGTACTATTATTCAAGAATCAATTGAAGAATCTGAAGAAAGGCAGGGATGAGTCTTTTCAATCATATTTTCTGAAGCTGACCGAGATCATGAATAATCTGCTGGCTATTAGGGAGACAATATATGATCGAGAGATGGTACTCACCACACTTGGAGAAATCTCATTTGAATGCCATGTGTTCAACACTACCATTCTCAATAACAATGTGATACCTGACTTCGAATAATTACTATCAAGATGCGTGTAAGAAGAGACAAGGAGGAAGGAGCATGAAAATGAAGGAAATGTTGCCTACGCTGCTCATTCTAGAAAGAAGAACTTTGGTGGTCCAAGGAACAAAGGAAGAGCAGGGGCCCAAGGAAAGAAGGGCAAGTGTTACACTTGTCACAAGCCAGGTCACTATGCTAGAGAATGCCCTTTCAAGAAGGATTCTCTCGATGATGATGGCAACAACAACAACCAGAGGAATGTCAATCAAAGGAACAACAGGTTCAAGGGAAAGAGGAAGGCTCCCTCTGGCGGAAATGGTCAACCTTTCAAAAGGTCGGAGAAATTCCAGGTATCAAGAATCAAATGTTGTTGATAAAATAAATGAATTCATTCTTGTATTTTCCCTCTCTACTGCATCTCCACCCGACACTATGGATGTCTGGTTGATAGATAGTGGTGCCTCAAGGCACATCACTGGGTTCAATGAAGCACTTTCTGATATGGTTGGGAAGGATACTAATCTGGAAATTATCCTTGGAGATAATGCCACATATCTCATGAAAGAGACGGGGACAGTGACCCTCCACTTGTCTCAAGGTCAAGTCCTCCCCTTACAAGATGTAATCTATGTACCTAATTTGAAGAAGAACCTTGTGTCTATATCAGCCATGGAAGGACAAAGGTTTCAATGTGGCATTCATTGATGGAAAGGTGTGTATCTGGAAGAAGAGCTTCAAGGAAGCTATCATGATTGGGTTTAGAGTTGATACACTCTACTAGGTTGGAGGAAGTCCACTGGGAGTGATGACATGTGATACTATTCGAGAGACTGAACTATGGCACCGAAGGTTTGGACACCTTCACTACAAGGCCCTTCCTGAATCAAGGAAGGTGGTGACGGGGATGCTCAAGTTCTCATATAATCATGAAAGTGTATGTCAAGGTTGTGCCGAAGGAAAGCATACAAGGGGACCTTTCCCCTCAAGTGTCACAAAGACATCTGATGTCTTGCAATTGATACATTCTAATTTGTCTAGGATGCTGCCTGTGACATCCTTGGGAGGATGTTCTTATCATATGACATCCATAGATGACTTATCTCGCAAAACTTGGATATAATTCTTGAAAAAGAAGGATGAGGCTTTCATGTGGTTCTGTACCTTCAAAGCCTTGGTGGAAAATCTGACAAGGAAGAATATCAAGATATTTAGGACCGATAATGGCACTGAATATGAGACGAATGAGTTCAATAACTTTTGCAGAGAAGCTGGCATTAAGAGGGAGACCACAACTATCTATAATCTTGAGTAGAATGGTGTTGCTGAACAAAATAATAGAACAATTTTGGAAGCTTCCCGTGCCATGCTATGTGACCAGGGTCTACCAAATTTTATATGGGGAGAAGCTGTGAACACTGTTGTGTACATACAAAACTGATGCCCGCATTCCGCTCTGAACTCCAAAACTCCCAAAGAGGTTTTCACTGGTAATAAACCTGACATCTCACATGTTAGAGTTTTTGGATGTCCTCTTTACTTTCATGTGCCGAAAGAGAAGAGGATCAAGCTAGATGCTTCTGGGAAGAAGAGAATGTTTGTGCCCCAATGAAACTTCGAAGGCCCATAGAGTCAATGTGCCTAGTCAAAGGGAAGTGGAGATATGCCATGATGTTACCTTTGACGAAGATGCTTCCCTAAGGAAAGTAGTCAATCTTCCATCATCTAAGGAAGATAATGAAGCAAGGCCTAGAAATCAAGAAGAATCGAAGGATGAGACGATGCCTGATGCTGAAGGAACTATGGACTTGATTGATCCACCTCCTTCACTGGGGAAGAGACCATCATGGCTCAGGGACATTCTCGAGGATGCTGAGGGACATATGGCCCCAAGGGGGACATTTTGTGAAAGCAAGAAGCCAAATAGATACCAAGGGTATCTAGCACCCATGAGTACTATTGTACAATCTGAGCCTGGATATTTTAAGGAAGTCGTAAAGAATCAAGTCTGGAAGGATGTTATGCACGAAGAGTATGAGTCCATAATGAAGAATGATGTTTGGGATGTGGTTTCAAGACTGGAGGACAAAGCAGTTTTCACCTTGAAATGGCTCTACAAGATCAAGCATGGATCTGATGGAAGTGCTAAAAAGTTCAAGGAAAGATTCGTTGCCCATGGATTCTCTCAAAAGGAAGGCATAGACTATGATGACATATTTGAACCTGTGGCCCGATATGCCACCATCCGATCTATCATAGCCCTTGTTGCTACGCAAGGATGGAGTCTTCATCAGATGGATGTGAAGACCGCATCTACATGGTGTGATAAAGGAAGAGGTGTATGTGGAGCAACCTCTGGGGTTAGAAGTCTAGGATCGGGACACCCATGTCTGCAGGTTGAAGAAAGCCCTCTATTTTTTGAAGCAAGCACCCAGAGCTTGGTACGAGAGGATAGATAGCTACCTGATGAAGCTGGGCTTCTCTTGTAGTATTGTTGATCCAAACCTTTACTTCAAGGTTGATAGAGAGAAGCCTCTCATTCTGGTGTTGTATGTGGACGGCCTCTTCCTGGCAGGTACTAACCCTCTCATTCATCAGTGCAAGAGGGAGCTCGTTGCTGAGTTAGAGATGAAGTACCTAGGACTGATGCATTACTTCCTAGGCCTGGAGGTCTGGCAAAGACCTGGCGAGATTTTCCTTTCTCAAGGAAAATAAATTTTGAAGCTTCTAGAAATATTTGGTATGGTGGACTATAAGTCCATGTCGACACCAATGGAGGTCAACTTCAACAAGTTGAGTGGCAGCGTTGTTGGGCCCATGTTAGCAAATCCTACTAAGTATCGTCAACTCGTAGGGGCCCTGATGTTCTTATTGAACACTCGTCCAGACGTATGTTTTGCAGTGAACACATTGAGTCAACATATGGTTGAGCCTCATCACACTCACTGGGTTGGTGCCAAGAATATGTTGAGATATATTCGGGGAACGATAAACCATGGGCTGAGATACACTGTCGGGAGCGTGACACTCCCTTGATATACTAATGCTGATTGGGCCAGTAGTGTGGTGGATCATAAGAGCACATTGAGATGCTTCTTCACACTTGGTTCTGCTTCGATATCATGGATGAGCAGGAAGCATAAGTCAGTGGCTTTGAGCACTACGGAAGTCGAATACATTGCAGCGAGTATGGCCTGTTGTGAAGCAGTTTGGTTGCGAAAGATCTTCAATGAGCTGTTTGGGCATGTGCTAGATACCACCGTGATACTCTGTGATAACCTGAGTGGGATTCAGTTGTCTGATAATCTCGTGTTCCACGATCGATCCAAGCATAATGATATGAGGTACCACCTTATCCAGGATATCGTACAACGAGGCGCCGTAAGGCTCAATCATATAGGAATTGATGAGAAGGTCATGGATATTCTCACAAAGCCCGTGGGGAAGGTCAAGTTCCTAACCTTCCATGAGAGTCTTGGTATCATGGAACGACCCTATGTTGAGGGTCCTGTTGGACGATGAGCTCTAGGAGCTTTGGGGGGTTTTGGGGATAGCTTCTCAGAGCTATAAGCAACCACAGGGCTAGGCTTCCCAAACCTTGTTGGTGTGCTTATGCCCCACCGTTGTGATGATTGAGTTGGTTCACCTCTCATTATATGTGCCCTGTATGCATTCTTCCCATTAAGTTCAGGGCTCATGGGAAGTACCTCTCATTTGGCCAGTGAGGTGGGAAAAGCTAGAGACTAGTAGAAAAGACTGATGGATGCATCAGAGTTTGTCGTACTCTCTATCTAGGATGGCACGGTCCAACCACTTGATCTGGGATCAAGTATAGTGAGGTTTCAGACCTCCACCTGAATTCAGGTCAGGTAAACCAACTTTGGGTTGGTATGAGACTCTTTGTGAGTCCTATAGAGGTTTTAGACCTCTGGGTTGAATCTGTCAGCTGGGAATGATGTCTTTGTGACTGTCCCACTTCTATTCTGAAATAAAGAAGCCAACAAAGCAAGTTACGACGGGATGACACATGAAGTTTGGATTGCACAGGTGGATGGAGTTCTCCCTAGTTGAGAGGGAGTGTTAATTTTGGAAAACTAGGTCCAAAATCCATGTTGTGATGCTCAGATGAAGATACCAATATTTTTATTGGATTCCTCTTTCGAAGAGGTGCAAGATCGATCTAAAGATCATCTTGATAGGATGAGCAGAACGTTTATTTTAAATTTATTCAAAATATGTGCAGGTCGGCCTTAAGGTTTTATGCCCCACCAGTTGTGTCACATACGCTCACTGATGGATATATAATGGTCAACGTTGGAGGAAATTTTCACTCATCTCATCCTCACACATTTCTCTTTCCTCATCTGATTAGTTCAATGACCTTGGTGGCTCTTCTCTCCACACGTGGGAAAATTCCAGCAGCAACACATTTCTGATTTCGCTCTAGGGTTTCTGTAGCAAACTTTGACTAGCGTTGAATTTGGTCAACGCAAGGTCAAAAGGACCTGAAACTCTCCCAAAATTTTGATTTTCCTAATCCGCATTTTCTGGCACTATTCCCGAGGCAAGACATTGACTTTGAATTTTCTGCATTGACCTAGTTATTGTTGTTGTTTGTGTTGACCGTCGACTTTTGAGTTGACCGTTTGGCTGTCCTAGAGGGTTGTGTGACATTGCTGGTTGGTTGACCATATTGAGACATTGCTAGTTGAAGCATCCTGTTGACCACCGTGACACACAAACGCACTTATATATTTATGACTTGTCTTATGTTGATCTACTGGTATGCTCTATCAACATTTTACTTTATTGTTTATGTGATTGCTATTTGATATTGAAGAAAAAGTAAAGTTGCATCAAGCATAGAACATCTACAAAAATTTACACAAGAGCTATGTCACCTTAGTTAACTGCCTCCAAGTTGTCTGCTAATGTGGAAATTTTGAATTTTCTCAATTTGACCAAGGCTAAGTCAAATTGAGCCTTTCTTGCTACACTTCTCAACAGTTGTTATCTAGTGATCTTTTGAAATCAATTATTATGCCCTCTCATGTAAAATACATGTGATTTCCCTCTTGGAAAAATCTAGTGATTTCAATGATGCCTAATGTATTTTTTAATTTATCTAAATAGACAATATGCTTCTCCTTTTCTTTGACTAGGCATGCTTTATTTCTAGGAGGGACCACCTTTTTCTTTGGTTACAGTGTGGTGGGAAAATAATCTAAGGTGTTTGTTAGATAAATTTATTTTTGACTTATACCATTGTATTTAGTTAGTTGAATGATGATAACTGTGTTGATGGATTTATGTAAATGATTAAGTTGTAAGATTTAGTGGTTTGATTTTAATATAAAATGTTATTGTCCAAAACATTATGAAAATTTTACAAGAATGTTAGCATGAATTAAGCTTTTGATTTTAAATATGTTACTAATTATTAACAAATTTGCTTTTGCTACAAAATTTTCCACAATTATCAGAGTTTTCACATCTTTTATATCCATTTTGCATGAATTCAAAGTCGTTAAAGTGTATGAATTGAAAGTGTATATATGGTTGTAGTTTCAACTTGGTGATGGATAGAATAAATTTTCTCTAGTGGAGGGAATTATATTTTATAAGAGGCTTCACAAATTTTAGTTATGTCATAAACTTTCTAGTATGATTCAATCCATGACTTATATCTTTTTATCATGCTTATCTTATGGGTAAGTTTAAGAGATTGTAATTCATTACAATTTGTCTTGAATTTTCCTTGAAATTTCATAGTTTCACGACTTATTTTAATGATTTCCTATTGCAAAATATGAAGCACTTCTTCCTTCTATTATAATTTATCTATAGTATGAGTGGGATTTAAACCGGGCGTCGGTTAACATAGCAGAAGCCAAATTCCTAACAACATTTGTGACAATCAGTTGCACTAAATACAATGTGAGTCTTTTGATTTACTTCTCACTAATTGATTCTCGTTGGTCATATTGTTTACTTGAAATTTGTCAAAGTGAATTGAAGTATGAGAGAAGAGGTTGATTTTCTTTCTAGGGCTTGCTATGATTTCTCCGAGTGATGGAAATAAACAATTCTTTACAAACATTTTTTTATAAATTTGATTGTTGTATATCCTTGAAGGTCTATGGGATTAACATTTTAACAAATTTATTTATCTATTTTATATATCCTTAAAGGTGTTAATGTAAGATACTTATGTAATTCATCTATTTTAATCTTCTTGACCTTGTTATCCACAAAAGCTAAAGATTTAAGACATCATTGGCATTCTCAAAGTTATTTGAAATGGTGGTTTGTTTTCTACAATTATTTTATCCTATTTGGATCATTGTGGTGTTCTTTGTGACTTTGATATGATCCATTTGGTTTGATGGAGCTTGAAAGAGATTGATGAATAATTGAACCACATTAGTTTACCTAACAACGATGCATAATGTTGTGTAGTGAAATCCATTACTCTTGAAATATTAAGTAAGTTCATAAAAGAATTGAAGTTGAATAAAATTAAGTATGGAAAATTTGTAATGTTGGCTAACTTTTACTTCATTTAGGTTCTTGTTATTGGAGGATGGGCCATTCTACAACCTTTGGGAGCATTTGGATTACCTAATAAAGAAACCATTCTCACAAAATTAAACTGTACATACTCTACCCTCACTCTAGATTTAAATATCTAGCCCCTTATGAGGAAACACATGTCCATAACCATTAGGCCCACTCATATACACCTCCCCTTTTGATAGAAAACTTGCAATTGTGTATGTTAGTGAGGCTTTAATTACTATGATATGACTAAGTACTATACAAAAACCGCAAACTTTCAAGTCAAACTTGTAACTCGCTTCCCCACATGCTTATGGATTACATCCACCATAATAAGTTAGATGTTTATATATAACAATTTCAATCTTACCTTGACTAAATTACTTAACTATAATATTTAGGTAGGGAAATTCAATATTTGAAGGTAAGTCAAATTTCCACTATCCAAATTGATAAGAGTACAAGGGTGGAAACATGAAGATGGGTTACACTTTTATGAGAATCGGGGGCTGAAATTTTTTTTCGGCAATAGTTCGGCCGAACATTTTCTAAAGTTCGGCCGAACTCTGTAATAGTTCGACCGAACTTTCTTAGAATGTTCGGCCAAACTCGTGATTTCGTTTAGATTGACGGCACACTAACGGCGCGGGCAAACAGAATTTTTGCCAGAGATTGGAAAACCGGCAACAAAAGTTCGGCCGAACTTTTACTTTTAAAATAGTTCGGCCGAACTAATTCCTATAAAATAATCGCCCGCGAAGCAATTTTGTTTACCGGTTTCATTATTCCCCGCTGTTGTTCGCGCATTTTCGTTGTTGCTTCCTGCTCGTCCCCGCTGCTGTTCGCGCGTTTCCGCTGTCGCTGCCTACTCGTCCCCGCTGCTGTTCGCGCGTTTTCGCTGTTGCTGCCTGCTTTCATCGGGTATGAGTACTTGTCTTAGATCTCTAGAGTTCTAGTTTGATTAAAATTTGTATATGAGATTAAAATCTCCACTGAGGTGTATCCCAGTTTTGAAATAAGGTTGTAAATGTTCCAGTATTTTTAATGTGGGACTGGCTGTAATTTTATCAGGACTGTTGAACATATTCCGTATGTGTTATTTTTCTTTCGGTACATTGTGTAACTCAGCTCCTATTTTCTGGTTTTGGTAATCGAAATTTATATATATACATATATTGTGGAACAATTACGCTTTCCTTTGATTAAAAAATATAGATGTGACCAACCTATGCCTCCATATTTTGTAGACCAAAAGGATGACAAGTAACCTGCATAAAACAAAACTAGAATTTCCAGGAAATCACCATACTACACCACCTACCATATATGCTCATTGGTCATTTTTCGAAGGCGAGATATTTTCTAGAACCCTCGCACTGGAGCGAGGAGGATCCATTAAGTCCCCACCATCTAAATCACAAGAAATATGGCTCTCCACATGCTCCAGATACAAGTCAATCCTCTCCACGAAGAACCTTTGGTTCTTGAGCATTCTCTTGACTTCCTCAAGTGAAGCAAAAATATTATATCTCTCCACGTGCTTATCCGGAATCATACTTCCTGACAAAAAAATGAATCTGTTTGAAATTTTGATTACTTTTTAAATCCCTCACCATATCACAATCACCATGTGGGTTTTTTCTGCAATTGCTTTTCAAGAATTATTTTCTTGCTTTTGTTCCCCACCCCATGTGTGTACTGTGAATAATTTCATGTGGCTGCTAGCAATGGCGGGACACTGGCGGTTTTCAACGCTATCCATGTTCCCAGTACTTCCTATGGTTGGCCAAGCGTTTTTGCCGTCGTATCTACAGGCTATTTTTACTAATTGTCTGCTATTTTGTCTGCTTATATTTCTTCCTGAACTCTTACATGTTTTTTCATGTCTAACTGGCTAATGTTTTTCCTTTTGCTATGACATTTATTTTGTTCGTGTTATCTACAAGGATGTTTTGAATTCTGATCATGATGGGATGTGGTATCAACCCCCCAAATTATGTTTCCCACTGTTATCGGTGCCCCTATTTCTTAGATTGGCACTGTATACTGCTGGCGGATATGTATTTTCTTCTCTCACTGCACAACTGAGAGTATTTATTTAGCATATGAACTGATTAATACATCAATGTTTTTTTTCTGTCTGAAAAAAAAAAGTAATGGCGGGACACAGGTTGAATTTTGTAAAGCGTATGAAAAAGTTCTAAAATTTATTCCTGTACCCAATAGATTCAGTACATGCTTTCTGGATCCTCCTTTCAAAAAAATTATCAATTGTTACATTAATTGCTGTGATAAATTGCTGTTGTTTGCCATGTTAAATTGTATTAGTTAGTTTACCTTCATTTTCACAATATTCAACTTGGTATCTGCAATTTTTTTTCTCCAACCTTTCTAGACTCTCAGATTTTCACCACATAACAAACAAAGAAAAAATGAAATAATACAGCCCAAAAAATACCATTTCAAAATAGAGAAAATCTGTTATCCCCGCCCTTGAAGAGCCCAAAAAGTGACAGTAGAAGGATCTACGGAACAGTTCATACAAAAAGGGACAGCAAAGTTTTCACTGTCAAAGTAACAACACATATTAAACCTGAAATCTGAAAACACAGCCTCCCTGAACCCCACTGTACTTAAATGATGGGGACTGAACCTTCAGCCTGAATACCCTGCATGTTATATAGCTGGTAATTAATCTTTCCAAAAACAGCCTTCAGCCCCAGCTTTGATAATTCATCTGCAACAATATTCTTTTCATGATATATATGTTGATAAGTAATACCTGCAAAAACAGTTTTTAAATTCTCAATTCTGCAAAGCCAATGTGAAACCTCCTTATTTCAACCTCCTTATTTGCACATTCATATTCAACAATTTTTTATGAACAAATGACACCAATTGTGTCATGAATAAATCCATCAAATTTAATGTATGCATTGTATGTTCTGAAGACTCCAATGTAATGGATGCATTGTATGTATTTTTTGCTTGTATATTTTTATGCTGTTTGTCATAGTAATGTCATATAGTGTATGAAGTTTTAATTTTTTTAATTTTTTTTTATTATTATGTGTTGTATGTGATTTTGATTGAAAATGTTTCTTTTTTATTTATTAAATAAAAAAAATTATTAGAAAAATTATTGCTTTAAGCCTTAGAATTTACAATCAAAATTAGAAAATGTATTTTTATCTAAACTATTTATGAAAAGTTTAATATTGTTTGATCTTCTCTACCATGTCCTTTTTACATATATCTAGAATAATATTATTTGTACAGTTTCTGATTTTTTGTAACATTTTACTACCATATATCAAAATCTATAGAAATAATAATCTAACATTATAATATCTTGAAATGGACCTAGCCAACTCAAATATAGTATTGCAAATCCCTGGCTAAGTTAGATGAGGAGGCTATGTATTACATATGGTCTTGAATGAGCATTTGGACTCTTTAGAAATATATCTAAAGAGTCCAAAAGCTCATTCAAGACCATATGTAATACATAGCCTCCTCATCTAATATATAAAACTTTAATCCATGTGCTTAACCTTAACATTGACACAAATGGAATTTACAATTTTACTCACTGCTTTATGATAGAAAAATATATGGATGAATATTGCCCACATATCCAAAGTCAAAAGGGATAGATTAAAAAGGGATGCGCTCTGGTCATTTATAAAAGATAAATTAAAGAAGCATGACATATTAGTAATGCAAATTAGATATGTGTACCAATTATGTTCATATGACACAACAAATAGATGATTCAATAAAATGTCACATAGAAGTCATTTATCTCATGGGCCTTCAACTTAAATTATATATCTAGCATTACATTAAGCTATAGGAGATAAATCAAAGAAGCATTTGAATGTAAATTAAACATGTGTAATAATTATTTCCTTTAGTTTAATAAATAGATAATAATTTGCAAATGCCCTATCTAAGCTATATTTCATCTAAGTAGCTTTCAATTTAAAATTATATCTAATGTTAAATTATATAAAAGAATAACAGTAATCCAAACTTCAAAAAAATATTTAGAACTTTAGTATAAAATGTGACATATAATTTTCCTGTGTGGAAAAACATAGTTATCGAGAGTTCAAAACTCGTGCATTTGAATAGAAAGTGGATATACAAATGAGAAAGTAGATTTTTTCTAGAAATGAGGAAGTGAAGGTTGATAGAGAGCCACACAAATTGCAAATTCATACCTTAACAAAATTTTTAGATCCTTTTAAAGAAAATGTGTCATATAATCAACTTTCATTGAAATATATGATAAACTCAACCCAATTTTATGAAAAATAGTATACCATTTTTTACATTTCACATAATACAAATAGATAAATATTACTTTAGTATTGTTATAAATATTTAACTACCCATAGAGATATGGCCAAGTGATTGAGACAGGGCATCATCACAATAAAAAACCAAGTACAAATTGTAGTAATCCTAGAATCATGCTTTACATAAGGCAAAATTGGGGAACTCATGACTTTTACTATAGATAAAAAACATTTACCCTTACCAAAAAATATATGATAAAAATTGACAAACTACATAAGTTTAAGCTTAAGGGGATATAATCCTTCTTGCCTTCCATATAGATAATGAAAATGATTGTTCCAAGTCTCATTTTTCTTGTCATGTTACTTTATAAACCTTGATTGGAAAGAAAAATAGGAGGGCAGAAATGTAAGAAATATAAAACATAATGAAACACAACGTAAGAAATAGAGAACATAATGAAACACACACATACATATCTCTAGACAATCAACACAATTATTTTCCTAGGAAATCCTTATGGGAGACAAGCAACCCTAAAAAGTAATGATGCTCTAGACTCTTTTTCCCTAGGAAATCCTTATGGGAGAAAAACAACACTAAAATGTAAACATGCTGTACTCTCTCTTTTCTGGTATGGAAAATATGTTTAAGGTAATCTCTCTAGAGTTAGCTAAGACTTTTGGTGTGTAATAAAAACTTAACTTCATACATTTTTCTCTCTAACTTCACACTCCTAGTTGTATTTTCAACAATGGAATAAAATACAATAACACAAAATGGAACTCTTATTCCTCCTAGTGGCGAAGTATTTAACATAGCGTGACAGCCAACTAGGTATAAGATTTGACTCCATCAACCATTAATGAGGTTTGTGATTTTAGACCTTTTAGAGTCTTGTTAAAATTCCACATGTAGCTAGCTTGCTATGCATGATTAATGGGGCTAAAATGTCATTCTCTCGTACCATGGTGGTAAACATGATATAGGTCAACTTACTAAAGGCATAAATTTTGAATGAACTTCATTTGATGTTTTTCTTGCACCATTGGATATACGTCTTTAAGTGTAGAATAATGGTCAAGATTTTGGAACAAGGAATAATCGTTTGACCCCCAAAAATGTCAAATTTAAAACCTCAAAATGACTCCAAAAGGTTTTGGATCGCAATTCTCCACCCACCATTAAAATGACCCTACAAGTTGATTCTTTCAGTTTTTTCACTCTATAAGCATCAAAATATATGACAAATAATATAATTATCCAATCTAGATCACTATTTAATAATTTTTTAAAATTATGAGTAAGATATACATCTGGAATTTAAATAAATAGCGTTAATTCATTGAACACCCTTGTACATTCCTTGTTGATACTTTGAAAGTAATATGTTTTGAAAAATAATTTGTTTATGGATTCTAGTTTCCACATTCTCTCAACCATATCAAAAACCTTCTTATAATATTTGAAACCTAAGGTCTTTCCCATACCAAAGTATGTTCTTTTAAAACATGTTTTCTTGGTGATATGGGTTATTTAGAAATAATTGGGAGAGCGAAATTCCTCATTTAATATGTACAATATGTTTGGTTCATGCCACTAAGCCAAGTATTTTAAATTCAACTGACTTTTAATATAACCAACTAAATCCTGCAAAAAAAGAATAAAACAATTTATGTTAGGGTTGTGGATTCAGGCATTGAAACAACACACCATGATATTTCAAATTTAAAAATAATGGTTTGAGTCCTAGGTATCTTAGAATCCTATTTGTTTTAAAAATAAGGATGCACTCCCATTTGATTCTCATGATTAGGTTGTAATCATGAGGCTCTCGCTCAATAGTGGACCTTCCCAAAATCTTGTGACGTCTTGTCACAAAAAAAACCATCAAACTGAAAAACACATCATGCAAGAAACATAGCTCGCTGACATATCATTTTTCTCCTTCAAAGAAAAAAAATTCACATCATGTGAATATCTCCATGTACTCTTACATATTGGTGTACAAAAACATCAACCAAACACAAGTCGACAAAACATGCCTCTTCAAACAACTGACTCTCAAGTCAAATAATAGCTCATGTACAAATTTCCATATTTGTTGCATTTAAGTGTGTCAACATAACTCTACTTTCAACATCTTGCTTCATTCAACATGCACCATACTTTGAATTTGCAAATAAATTCATGAAACATCAAAATACATTCAAGGCCTTAATTGGATAAGAAATCTAACCATCTGTTAGCAAACCATTTCAATGGCGCTTCTTTTAGTTGCACTTCATCATCATGTGAATCATCCTGACCCTCATCGATTATGGAATCCTCTTTTCCATTCTTGTCGTTATCTCTTTCCACCTTCTTCAAATTTTGTGGATGACTTGTTGGATACAAAGTCCAACACTTGTCTACAAGGTGACCTTTCTTATGGAAATGAGTAATAAACAATTGCATCTTATTTTCAACATCATTTTCCTTGTCCAATGGGCCTTTGATTTTTTGCCTCATTTATTTAGAAAGTTTCAATGTGCATGGATATCTTCTTCCAACATCTATAAACATTATGGTTATTCAAACCACCAAAGGAACATGTGCAAGTTATTTTCTATATCTTATGTGAATATTTACCATGTTTATCATAATCAAAAGCAATTTGATTAAAGGAAAATTTATACCTTGAACATTCACCGTTGTCGCCTTCTTGAGGAGGTGAATTTGATGAGGTAGTGGCTCTCCTTTGAATACTAGCAATGAATTCAATGACTAGATAGAGCTTTCAACATCCTCTTCTTTTACATTCTCATTAGCTGCATGTTTATTAACATCTTCTTGCAAAGTGGGTGTCAAACGTTTCCATTCATCATGAACACAAACTTCATAAGCTTGAGGTATTGAACACGAAATAAAATTCCTTCTTGGAACAACTTCATGTGCCTCCTTGGCTTTGGAGCATTCTCCATCATGTTTTCCATAACCAAGACCCAAATAATTAGGCCCTTCCTCAACAACATTTGGCTCAACTATGCCTTGTACTCAACTATGCCTTGTACATGTTTGCCTTTAACCCTTTACTTTCATAGCACATTTTGATAAAAAAATTTGACCTTATTCCTCTAGTGTGTCTCTCAAAAGCACGTACACATTCATTTTGAGAGGAAATTGAAGACAGAAACCAATAGCTAATTCGTCTAACTAACCTTGACTAAAATGAGCTAAATTTTACTTTGATACCAACTTGATTTGAATATGGACAAACTAGTTTTATTGGGCTATCTCCCTCATTAGTTAAATAAAAATGTGTTTAGGATCGTCTAAAGTTAGGCAATTGGGAAGGGGTTTATGTGTCAAGCTTTAAGTGTATTTTGTGAGAAATTTATGAGTTAATTAGCTTTTAAAAACTCATGTGTACAACAAATAAAATGCAAAATTTTTATTTAGGAAATTTTTTTCCCTCAATCCAGATTCCGATCATTGGACATGTAAGAGGAAGAAAGAGGGAATTCACTTTTCAAATTCTAGACCTTATCTAAACAAAAATAAACTAGAGGTTTGGTTTTCAAATACATTCACTTATTAGGAAAAGTTCTAGCTACCAAAAGTCCATATGCCAATCTACCTCCCAAGAAATCCATTTATTACACCACTGGTTAGTTTTTTGTCTTCCTATATTCTTTATCAACCTCTTCTAGTGATTCTTGAAAGGTGGATACTTAAATCCTTCCTAAAAATTTGAGCTCTAAAATGAGAATACATACAAGGTCATTTAAATTCATTCTTCTATCCAATTATAAAAACCAAGTGAATATTTCTAAATATTGATTTCTGTCCCATAAACTGTACAATATATGTGGAGTTGCCTCGCCCTAAGTGAGATGTTTAACAAACATAATAATAGAGAAATAATTAGTGACGTCGCCAAAAGATGTAGCCTCTTCAAGGTATCATATCCTCTCATCAAGGTCAAGAATCTATTCACCAAAAATGTCCTATGGAAATGATGGTTTAAGAAACAAAACTAGACAAAAACCTTTAGTGAGAAAAACAAAATCTAAAACCTCTTCAAGGTCTTCAATCTACTCGTAAAGTTAAATTGTGTCTTGATGAAGTCCAACAACAAAGAAACATTCAGTGACAACACCAAAATCTACAACTTCTTCAACGTCTTCTAAACCATCTTCAAAGTCAATATTGTGTGCATCAAATTCCTCAGCAAGGTCATCAATGGAGTCATCAAAACTAATATTTCAAACTTCAATGCCAAAAATAAGTCGAAAGAATTCAATTTCTCCTCCAAAACCTTCTTCTCTGAGCAAAGCTAGCATGATGTCGTCGAGAAATTCAGTAATTCCACGAGGAAATTCTATCAAAGTTAAAACAAATCCTTTTCATCCATATTTAATGCCTACTTTTTCAGGTGGAACACCTCCAAATTTAAGGACCACAATGCTATAAAATACAACTTTACCTAATAGGTGTAGACCTAGAACCCCCAACTTTGCGTGACATGTACAACTGAAGATCCTATGGTAAGCAGTGTGAGAAGAGAGTCATGGTCATTGAGTTGAGCAAGAGAAATAGTTTGGTATGACAACCTTACTTGTGATAGGTCTAGCTTGCAGACTACCAAAATACATGGTAATGGCATTCAAATTGTGAAAATTCCCATTTCACTTGGAAATAATATGGTAGAGAAAGGTATAGATGAAAGGAGATATCTATCTATGGTAAAGAAATCAAATAGTTCTATCAATTCTACCTTGCAACTCTAAGAGACATTGAATTAAATTTCATCTCAAGACAGGGCTTTGGGAGGACACTCTCAAAGCCAACCTTCGTTATGGCTTTGAAACACATGGTAAGTATCAAGACTTAGCAACCTTATTTGCATAATTTTTTCTAACATGGACCTTAATGTCATAGCCTTCTTTTGCCTAAAATGAATGCAAATTTCCTTGCAATTTGGCTTGTGACATTCATAATTCATGCTCATGGAACATGATTGTGTTGCAATTGTGATAACATCTGCTGTATGCAGAAGCTAATAAAAAATGATCGAAAATGACATTTTTGCTCTGTTTTTTTGAATATTTAAGGAAAATTACACCAAGTAGCTTCCAACCTCATATGACCATCATGTCTAACTCATCTCAGGATATTGTCCAAGTAAGAGCCACTTAAGCAAGAAATCTAGTATACATGTCTCCAATTTCAATTAGCAGCAATGACAGTTCCAAGTATGGTGCAAACATTGCTCCAGATCCTCAATGGGGCATGTTTGATGACAATAATTTGGGGAGTGAGAGAGGGAGATGGTAGGAGAAAAAATTGAAGGAATCCACGGGAAATTGAAAAATATATAACTAATAAGGTGGAAGAAATTTGTAACCTAAGAGATAAACCTGTTAGGAAATGGGTGAAGTTGGTATTACACACCCAATTGGACAACCTCGAGGAGAAAACATTTCTCCCACTTTATTTGTTGGCATAACCTAGTAAGTGTTATTCACTAGCATGTATTTTGTAAAGGCCTTGACCTAGTTCCCATTCAACTCCATCCACTAGGTTGTAGAGGATTCCAAGCCTAATTTCATGAAAAATAAGTTGGGGATGATCACATTGACCTGCTTGATGATGTGTCTATGAAGATTAAGTACCTTGAACTATTTTTTTGCGTAGGGAAAGAGAAACATTCCCATGTCTGAGCATGAAAACGTTCTTTGATATTGTTAATGCCTCTAGTGTTTAATTCTACAAGTTCTATAGGCAGAGTCTGTAAAGGGCCAGGTAGCCTCTGGATCTCATCTTTTATGAAAGGTGACATATCTAGTAAATGCCCCTACAGTCAATCTCTCGAATGGATCTAAATAGAAGTTCTTCATTTTAATATCCATAAAACACAACAAATTTAAGGTAAACTATGTACATGTGTCATTTCTCCCACAAACTAAAGTGTATAAGTGGTAAATTTTATACCAAGTGTGCTCCCACCATGTTAAGCGCAATTTGGTGAACTTATCATTTTTATAATATCTTTTTCGATTAAATTTAGTTTCACACATGATCAATTATTGCTTTGAAAGTTGTGTTCTACATAATTTGTGTACACTAAATTACAAATTGATTTTTTGAAATCTGTTTTGTGTAAATGTCGACCAATAGATATATATCATGGAGGATGAATGACGAAGATCAGTCGAATCCCATATGGAGGTTCAGGGATCGAGGGATGTTCACGGTATTTAAATATAATCTTAAATCTCCATACATGTGTGTACATATGGAATTGATTTTTTATTAACTTTGTGAGTTAAATTAGTTGTTAATAAGTTTCAGATTTTAATTTTTAGGAGGTAAGAGGAGAAGGGTTTCTACTCCATCCATGGAGTGTGGCCATGGTTCAACCGATCGAGGTATGAGTGGTAGCAGGTTGCGTGAAGGGGGTGATATTTATTCCCCCGTAGGCCAATCAACGACTGCTGGTTCTCAGCAGCGTCATTCTGGGTCTGGTTCTCAGCAACGTCATTCTGGGTCTGGTTCTCAGCAGGGTCATGGTGGAGAAGATGTTAACCAACAACATCAAGGTTGCCATCAATTTCAATATTTTTTCATTAAATTTGTACAAATTTTTTTACACGTGTTTTTTCTAATATACGAAATTTTATATATATTGATGCAGAGGCCGAAAATGTTCGAACTAGTGGTCAAAATAGACGCAGGGAAGCCCGCTACATTCAAGAAGAAGGCTGTCAACCCAGCCTGACTTATCCAGCTGAGATTACTGATATACCATTGGAAACCAACATGGCGGAATGCACCTTACAAAGGTGTGAAAGACTTCATGCAAAATTGCAAAGAGATCTCGTGGCTTTGTCTCTACCTGTTGAGAGTCGACAAAGCCTTGAAATAGTTACACATTCATTGGGTGAAATGGTAAATGTGTACAGAAATCTTGGGCCAACGACTGATTCATTTGTAGAAATGATGAGAAAGAGAAAAGAAACAGTGATGGGTCCTGATAAATGGGAGGACGTAAAATAAAAAGTTACAAAAGAAGTGGCCAAGTCAATGTTTAATTATAAGGAAGGGCCAAAAAGAAAAATGTTGAAGGTGCAGTCTTTCAAGCACCCAGAAAAAGCTCGTTATTTGTATGATAGGCATCTTGCGGCCTATGGAAGGCTTCCATGGAACGATGAGGTTCCTGTTTATTTTGCACAAATGTTTTATGCAGAATTTTTTTTTGGGTATGAAACCCAACTACAATGACCTTCCTTCAGAATTTTTTGGCCCGAGGAAAGGTCGATTATATGACCGTAAGGGTGTTAAGCGAGATGTGGATTTGCCTTGCCCTGAGCCGCCATTAGTGAGTCGACCGTTTCGAGTCGAAACTCTGCGATCAGAGATGGATGCGACTTCTCAAATACGTCGAGAAGCAAGGGATGTTATGATCGACAATGTTCATAGCGGATTGAGTGGAGTCAATCTTTGTTTAAATCGACAAAGAGCACGTGAAAATGCATGTGCCAATTTTTTTTATTGTACAGATGAGGAGATTTACAACATGAATGTTGAAGATCTCCGAACATATGCAATAAATTGTCGCAATGGTTTGCAAGACCTAATTTTTTATGAGGAAGAGGGCACCAGAATGGTATGTGTTAGTGACCTTAGGGTTTGAAATTATTTTTACATATACATGTGTACAATTTGTAATAAATACATGTGTATGTACATGTATACATTTATTTGTATGTGTACATTAATCTAACAAAAATGTATGATTATATGTTAAAACACCATTTTTAGTTCTCAGGCATGATGCGTGACGAAAATGTTAATATCACGTTCAGGACCTCTGGTTCAAACAATGCAGATGGGTCTGACCATCATGATATGTTGGCAAATGTTAGTGTTTTTTAAGTGACTCTAAAATAAATAATTGTTGCCACCATGTACATGTATGTATATATATAATTTGATAAAATGTTTTAACATGTACCGATTCTGTCTGATGTTTTTGGGATGGCGGTACCTTCTTCTTCCTTGGGAGATGTACCTTCTACTTCCTTGGGAGATGAGCCACAAGTATGGACAATTTTTCATAAGTTTAAAATTTATGTTTAAAAGTTATATATATATATATATATTCTACCTCAAAAAGTTCCATTAAAAATTGAAATATATATATATATATATATATAGAGAGAGAGAGAGAGAGAGAGAGAGAGAGAGAGATCTATATTTTGAGTTATTTAATTTTTTTTGAATTTAGGTTCCTATAGAAGATTTCTTTAATCCGCAGACTCTAGCGAGGGAGATAGGAACATCCACATCATTTGAACAAGTTGTCTTTAGTTCCTTTTTTTAATATTAAATTGAAAATAAGTTTATATATGTACACGTGCATTTTCATTTGAAAGTTTTTAATATATATATATATATATATTTAACTGTACATGTATATTGTACAGTTTACCGCTGCAGATGTTCCTATGGGAGAACTTGTTCATCAAATGGAGAGGGAACCTTATGAGGTATTGCATGATTTTTTTGTTATATTTTGTTTTTTACATGAAGTTCTAGATATATATATATTCTCATTCATTTTTAAAACATCAAATTTTAATGTTCAAGTACATGTGCATTGTGTATGTAGGTTTCCCATTCACAGGATAGGGCGCGGACTGAGACCCTAGTAGGGAAGACGCTAGATCGGTCTCCATTTGATGGACATGATTTACAATAGATTTGATTTCAAAATTTAGATGGTTTTAAAATTTGTTAAACTTGATACAGTTTGATACTTGTGAGATTTACAATTTTTGGACATATTTTATTACATTATTATTATATAATTTGTTTTATTTAATTTTTGGATGGTTTTAGTACTTTTGGCATGTGAATGTGAAGTAATGTTGTCATCTATAAATTAATGTTGTCATCTGAACTACATTTGGCATGTTATGTAATGACATGTGTTATAATTTGTTTGTTTTTAAAATTTAAGTTTTGGATGCTTGGAGTACATTTGGCATGTGAAGTAATGTTGTGATCTATATTTTTTTGTTAAATTAAAAGTTAAAAGTTTTGGATGGTTTCAATCTACATTTGGCATGTGATATTTAATGTTAAATGTTTTTGTTGGATAATTGAATTATAATTGGCATGGCATGTGAAGTTTTTAAAACTCAAGTTTTGGATAGTTTCAATCTACATTTTGCATATGATATTTAATGAACTTTAAATGTTTAATGTTTTGATGTTGCACAATATATAATCAAAAAGTTTTTAAAACTTAAATTTTTGGATGGTTTCAATCTACATTTGCACATGTGGTATATAATGTTAAATGTTTCTATTGGATCTAGTTGAACTATAATTGGCATGGCATGTGAAGTAACGATCTATATATAATTTAAAGTTTTTTAAACTCAAGTTTTGAACGGTTTCAATCTACATTTCGCATGTGATGTTTAACGTTTTAATGTTGCACGATATATTATCAAAAGTTTTTAAAATTTTAAAGTTTTGGATGGTTTCAATCTACATTTGGCACATGTGGTATATAATGTTAAATGTTTCTACTGGATAGTTGTTCACTATAATTGGCATGGCATGTCAAGTAATGTTGCACAAATCCCTTTTGGATGGTTGAAGTACATTTGGAATTTTAAGATTGCTTTTGATCTCTCCATGTAGTTTTGTTTGAATGAAAAAATTTCCAATAGGAAGAACATAGCTTTTCAATGCAACTAACCATGTATCAATTGAGCTCTAATTGAAAAAACAGTTTAAAGAAGTAGATATATGTACAAATTATCCCTTTAATTTTGATTGGAAATATAAGTCTAGTACATATATATATGTTTGTTGAATTTGGGTCAATGTCGTTAATGCACTCAAATAGGTAGCCTTGTCAATTTATTTACATTGTTGAAACTTTTTACCAAAAAATCCAACTAGTTTTTCAACAATGCACATAGAAAAACTACTTGGAACAATTAATTGTGCATTCTAGAACATATCTATCCAAGACAAGTAACATTTTTCATCAATGCACATTGAACATATCCGACCATTGGACAAGCAGATTTTGTACTATATTTTCAATCAGGATTAGAGATATGGGTCAAATCCCACCAAAAGTTGGAGAAGTGATCCGAGTCTCTTGTCTGAAAGGAATTTTCGTACAAAACTATATGCAGATTATTTGTTTACATTGTGTCCATAACTTTTACCAGAAAATCCAACTAGTTTTTCATCAATGCACATAGAAAAACTAGTTCCAGTTAATTGCATTCTAGAACATATATATTGAGTACGTAAATAATTTTTCATCAATGCACATAGTAAAACTAGAACAATTAATTTCATTCTAGAACACACACACACACACACACACACACACACACACACATATATATATATCCAATACATATAACATTTTTCATCAATGCACATGTATAGAAAAAATACTTTCAGTTGATACTAGAGCACGAGCTTGTACCCAAACAATTTGTACATGTGCAAACACTTGCACAAATAACATAAGCAGCTCAATTTTTAGTTGAGTACTGGAAGTTCTAAAATATATTTCATCCAAAGATAATAAATTGTTGGACAATTCACTCAAAAAAATGCTAATGGAATTCCATCCTCAATAATCCGTTCATGATCGGATTTTGACATTTTCCATCTCTTAATTTTCGATTTTTTATTTGAATGAACTTCTATCAACTTTATGCATGCTGCACACACCAAGTGACTATATTGACAACTTATGGAATCAGGTTCATAGTCTTCAAAGTAAACAAAGTCTCCACTTTGATGAGTTTGTCTGAAAAAATAACCTTTCAGTATAATAGACCCTTTGTCATATTGAAATCCATGATCATTATAGTTTTGTAATAATTTCATTTTTCGTTCAGTGCAACGCATCAAATAATACTTCACATTTTCATCGTTTTCAATAGGTGCAATTACAGCAAAAACATCTCCTGCACAATAAAATAAATTTAACAAAATTATGCATATTTAAATTTATTTCTAGATCTTTAAATCATTAGAAAGTAATTCAAATGTTACATTCTCTAACAAGATCAGAAACTCGATCACCATCGGATGATATTGTAGTTTCCTCTGATTGCATTTCTTCAAACATTGCAACAGACATTTTTCCCTTTTTATTTAGCTCTGTATGTTTCCATTCGTTCACATACATTTTGTTTTCACAAACGTCATTGGATTTTGTGTTGTCTATTCAAACATCACAAAAACAAGAGTATTTTCTTTTATCCAATGCAAACACATTTCTGGACGAATTTTTTTGAATTGAATGCAATTTTCGAGTCCCTTTTATTGTTTCAACGTCATTTCCAATTGATCTATCTACGTCTTTGATTCCAATATGCCAGAAAAACCTTTATATGGAAAATTAGAAGAAGAATTTGTAAATATGATATCAAAATACAATCAAAGATAATCATTGCATGATAAATGTACAATGTTTAAAATTATATTTCCAATATAAATTAAATTGAATGTACCTTCGCACTTCTCTTGATGGGTTTCTCTCATGGCTTAGAGCAGCGATGCACCATTGAACAACTTCTTCAGCGTTCACAAGTCGGCTTGCAGAGTGGTTCATTTGATATCTTCGAAGTACCCGTTTTATGCATGCTCCTGCACCGTCATGTTCTCCTTTTCCATGGCCAGTCTCAAAGAAATTCCAACAATGTTTAATGCAGGTTTTCTTATGAAGACAACACAACCAAAAGAATGATCATACAGATTTGAATTGACCTGTGCATCCGTCTGACCATATCCAATGTTCATTGAATGTTATTCCACGATTTTTCAATGAATCATAAATTTTTCCAAAACAACGTTGTACAAAACATGCATCATGTGTACGATCGTCACTGATATAAAAGTGATATTCTTTAATGATATGTCGATTTTCACTTGTGCTTTCTATATGATCGACATTTTTTTCAGCATGTCTATATAGAATATGGACGAGCATGGAGACTTGGTCAGAATGATAGTATTCACTCTGAATTTCTTTTTGTGAAACAAATGTGTAGTTTTCTGCAAAATCAATCACTGAAAAAATGGTCCTTGGTAGAAAAAATTCACAAGATTTTTTGAATTGCAAGTCTTGCCATCGAGCTCTATGGGAATGCTTGGTGTATTTGTAAATTTCTGCCTCAAACTTTCTCAAAAAGTTTATCAGAAAAATTTCGTCTTCTAGTAATTCAATTCTTTTAACACTATTTGCACCTTGAATCGATGTATCGATATATTCATATCTCTTCCATTTCACTTTCATGTTGGACAATGATTGATAATTTATATCAATACGATATATGTTTTGAAATTTAGTCAAATTTCCACAATCATCGCATTTTTTACCACCAACACATTTCTTTTTGTAAAATAGTTCATCGCTTTCTCTTTCACATAGAGTTTGAGATATGAAATCACGGATAGTGGAAGGAGGAGGTGAATCCTTCCATAATGTTCTACCGAAATCAAGGAATGTGTCATAATATAACTCAAATTCCACATGATAACGACAACAACAAGTGTCGCGTACGGTGATAGGTTTTACATACCATGGTTTTTTTTGAACAAAAGCACTGAGTGAAACATGAATTTGACGAATCTCTTCTTTGAACTTGTTGAATAAATCTATCTGAGTGGTTTCCAAGAGATGTTTTTCATGTTTTTCGTACTGATTTCGTGTTATTCTTCTTCGCATCACATGCCTTGCAGTTGGTGAAACACGCGTATTGTTCTTCCAATATTCATATATTATTTTTTTAACATTTTCTCCAAGTCTATCTTTGTATGGTTGCCTACAAATAGCTCTCCAACAAGCAAGTTCATCATTTACATCTATTTGCAACCGAAATTTCCGATGTTTGTGCAAAGTTTTTCGCGAGGTTCCCAGTGCTCGTGCCATAGATGTTACCAAACTATTCTCTTGAGTACTTGAGGAAACCATTGCCATCTGTATTCGTCTACGTACAATTGAAACATCTTTCTCTCTAGATCTCTTAATTGACTTTATAGCACTACTCATATTTTTTATCACCTCTTCCTTCATTTTTTTAATCTTTGGTTGATTTTCGAATACCTAATAGTGTCGTAGCTTCTTTTAATTTCCTTAATGATAAGAGACCTTTCAAAATTTGAGCCTGAACTGTCACCCACTCATTTAAGAAATACTTTTCAAAAATGCAGTTAACACGATATCGTATAACATGGTCAGGTTTTTTATCTCCATATGTGTGAGTGTCAACATTTTCTAACATCTCATTATCAATAGTGATTTCATCTGTACATATTCGAAAAAATATTACATATTCAATAAATAACTAAATTAATAAATATATCTAAAATTTCAAATATTTTTCAAATTAGTTCATCAAATTAAAAATTAAGCTTCACATTTTACATTAGGAAAATTTTAAATATATCAATAGATCATAATATTTACATTTACATACCTGCTTCAATTTCTGCTTGAGGTTGATTTTCTTCTTCAATATTTTGAGGAATATCTCTGTCTGTTTACATATAAACAAAATATTTTTCAAACTAGTTCATCAAATAAAAATTAAGCTTCACATTTTACATTAGGAAAATTTTAAATATATCAATACATCATAATATTTACATTTACATACCTGCTTCAATTTCTGCTTGAGGTTGATTTTCTTCTTCAATATTTTGAGGAATATCTCTGTCTGTTTACATTAAACAAAATATTTTTCAAACTAGTTCATCAAATAAAAATTAAGCTTCAAATTTTACATTAGGAAAATTTTAAATATATCAATAGATCATAATATTTACATTTACATACCTGCTTCAATTTCTGCTTGAGGTTGATTTTCTTCTTCAATATTTTGAGGAATATCTCTGTTTGTTTACATTAAACAAAATATTTTTCAAACTAGTTCATCAAATAAAAAATTAAGCTTCACATTTTACATTAGGAAAATTTTAAATATATCAATAGATCATAATATTTACATTTACATACCTGCTTCAATTTCTGCTTGAGGTTGATTTTTCTCTTCAATATTTGAGAGGGCTTCTAACTTTCTTTTGTGATATTGTCTCGTCTCTTCTCTACGTTCCTCAGGGTCTCTTTTTCGATCATATTTTCTCGCACAAGTTCTTCGATTTCCCATGATAATAGGGTATGAAGTTCAAAAAATTTCCTTCAAAAATTAGACAATAACTCAATTACAAAAAATATCACAAAAGATTTAATTTAAAAAAATTCAGTTTAAATTTTTTGCAAAAAATACTTACTCCAATCCAAAACACTTACTTTAAAAAATTTGAGAGAAAAATGTCTTATAAAAATGAAACGAAGCTCAAAATATTTACTTCAACTCAAAACACTTACATACCTCCAAGAAATGTCTTTTGAATGTACGTCCAAGAATTTTTTTTAAGTTCAAAACAATTTTTGCCAAAATCAAGCCGCCTCCAAGAAATGTCTTCCAAAAAAATTCCTTAAATCCCAAACAATTCTTTGTAAAATCAGTTTGCTTCCAAGAAATGCTCTTAAATCCAAACTTTGAAGAAATTTTTTTGAACCCAAACTAAGATCTTTGTAAAATGAGATGAAACATATTTGGCTCAGCCATGTCTATGGTCGGATGGTATGTGGAAGTCATGAACCTGGTCGATTGTTTCCTATGATTAATGAAAGCTAAGATGTCTTGCTTTCATATTTATTAATGTGTGGATTTAATGTCTATTATCTCATTATTATTTCCATGGTTTTGTGTTGGTTATAAGCATGGTTAAATGACTAGTTCGTGTCATGGTTATTTCATGTATTTACTTGTAATTGTTAAAAAAATGGATGCAAGACCTAATTGGATTCATATTTGTTCAAGGAAGAGGGTGGTGATCCTTCTTGTAATGTTTCATAAGAGTTTTCAGTCATTCATGTTCTGTCTTGTATCCTAGATCTGTATATTTGATTCATGCCAAGTGTTTGACAGAATGCCAGTCCCAGTTGGGGATGGTCAGGCCTAGTCCTGGAGTACGTTTTTGGTTATTTTTCATTGTCGTCATCCGATTGATGGAATTTTAAAGTTACAGGAATTTCTAGGCAATGTCCGAGAATCGGGGCTTAAAAAGTGCCTTAAATCCCGTAGACGCAACACAAGTCTGGGAAATTGAGTCCTTGGACGCACACATGCATATGCTGTGGGAGCGTACAGAGCCTCCTGGATGCACCTTGGCCATATCAAAGGATTTTATGGGGGTTTTCTTCATCAAAAGTTAGTGGGACCCAAGGACAAGTCAACTTGATGGCTGGGATAACCTATGGGGGTCCTATAGTAGGTGCATGGAGTCTGTATTATGGTTTCCTGCGTCGATTCCACTTCCTGAAAGTCACCAAGGAGGTTAAGTATGCTCTTAACTTCTCTTAGTTCATGTTTACCCCGATTGGCCAGTTACTTGGGTAGCTGTGAGGGGAGGTGTACGTTACAAACTTATTGCTCTTTGCAATTATTTTCCAGAAAATATAATCAACATAATAATAATATAAATTTCCAAACAAATATAACCTTAATACTATTCGATATTCTATTCTTTTCACTCTTTATATAAACTTCAAAAGCACTTTTACCATTATCCATTTTTCACACATCTCATTTTCCTTGAACAATAAGGAAGTTTATTTTGTTTTTATTTAAAAATGATAATTAAAATCCCAGAAGCCCCTCATATGAGAAACCACGTCCAATTTTAACAAAATTTTTTATAAAAAATCCATGAAAAATTAAGAAAAAGTTCACATGATATAATTTTCCATATAAATCCCCAATCGATTTTTGTTCGTCGAAGGTAACGCGTTCACCATAAGCCAAGCCAAGGCTCTTGACCTCTCTCCTTCCAACATGTTAATCTATTGGCACTAGCGTTTAACTGAACCTTGATTGAGCTACCACCTTCTTGACGTGTTGAATTTAATTAACTTCAATCGTGTAAAAATCCTCAAGAGTCTTTGTTGGGTGTTATCTCCAAGTTCGTTACTATGTTTCCTATTCTTGTTTTGGTTATTTATTCCTCTTGCCATGACTCTCGAATTTAATTCATTTTTCTCTGATTTTTTGTCAGACAATTTCTCTCTAGCTTTTCTCCTACCATTGTTGACATTAATGGATGATGGAGGACATGCATTGATGACCACAAAACCAACCTTTGTTACCAAGGAAAGCATTATTCTCTTTGTCAAAGTGCACTTAATTTGCCCTTAAGCTCCAAGTCTCCTTGACCTTGCCTAGTTTTTTCTTCCCTCAACTTTCATGACACATTAGTGTGCCCATAGTCAAAGGGGTGGTGGAGGTCACAGGAGCACTAGGGGAACTCAATTTCAATTCAGAAATGTGTCCTTTTCTTGTAGCTATAAAATTCACACTCCTTCGAAAATCAAACTGGAAATCAACACAATTGAGGAAGAAATGTGATATGAACACCAATTTATATTGGACTCTAAGGTGGTGGACAACATTACAACCTAGATCCTAGATACTAGGAACACGAGAGGCTCTGAGTACCACTATCTATACACTTGATCTTTATTTTCATGTTAAAATCATTGTTGGTGAAGGTTATGTTTGATTGAAGGGATGCTCGAGACAACATCATATGCAAGTTGGAAGAGTTGAAGTTGTTGTTGATGGATGTGCAAGGTTGTCTAGCTCGCCTCTAGGATTTACAGTGACACTACATTGCAAGGATGTTGACCACCTCATTGATCTAGACACCAATTTATGTTCGTGACTCATAGGTTTTTCACAAAGGTTTCTCTATTCACTATGTCGAGAATTTTGGATTTTCCATTTGGAGCTTTATATGTTGGGTTTCCCACTTATGGGACATCATATTTCCCTTTTAACCCATTGTTGTTAGTCCTTGGCATACATTTTCAAACTCTATATTATGTTATTGGTTTACTTTTGGTTGGTTTTCCCCTTATATAAGAATAGCTAATCTTTATGTTCAGCGGGTGCCCCTTTTTATAACCCATTTTTGGACTCTAAATGACCAACAATTATTCTGTCTTTGCTCAGGTTTTCCTTGTGGTAGACCAAAGATGAATAACAATGCATAATAGTTGTAATTTTATGAATTAGCAATAAAAATCTAACTTATAAAAAAATAAAATTTTCATATAAAATTTTAGTAACTACATGTATTAATTCTACATATAAATATTGGATGGTCACCTAGCTGTAAGGAATTCTTTGGTTGCTCTTGTCCATTTTTTTGGAGTGTTTTTGGATATAATGGTTTAACAAGGTGATTTTTTGGTGTGTGTGTGTGGGGTAATATATATACCAAAAAAGGGAAAATTACACATTTAAGTTCTTATTCCCCCAAAGGTGAAAGACAACCAATTGGAAATAGTATCATCCTCTCCCAATCAATAAGTTTGGCGAAAGGTGGAAAAAAAGAAAGGAAAAAAGGGGAACTAACTAATTATTATCACACTTAGCCATGACAATTTTATGTAATTTCTATTTTTTTGTTTCTTTTTTTTGCATTGGACGAAAGGATGATCTGGTCGAATTCTTTTGAATAAAATTACGATTTTTTCTTTGGAAAAAAACAAGTTCTTAAATTTTCATAATCCAAGTGTTGTAAAAAACAAAATTAATCTTTACATTAAAATTAAATTTTAAAATATGGAACATTGTGATTTTATCGAGAATTATGTTATTAGATAGCGACAAAAAAGCTAAAAAATAAATGCATAGTTAGACAACCATTTTCTAACCTTCATTTTAGTTCAATGTTCCATTCCCTTCCATCGCCTAATAGACACACACACAAGATTGAGATGGAAATAGAAATCCAAACTTCAAATTTTTTCATGTTCGATAATGGTTTATCCATTAAGAGCATTTTTTCTCCAACAAGCCTGAACCTATGCTAGGGCCAACACTAATGTTGAATGGAAGAACAATTTTCCCACCTATGGTATACTATCACTACAATAATACGAGGCTCAATTCGACACCCCATGGGATAATTTTTATCCCCACAGGCAGCTCCCACCTTCAACCTCTCCACATAAAATTTGAAATAGTAACCAGACAGGGACTAGATCCCACACAAACCATTGATCTAAACCTCATGTGTATTATCCATTAAGAGCTTACCAACCCTATCCTCGTCCATTTTACATTTTTGGGTCTACTTATGTTGATCCCCTATGCATTTGAATGCATTTGAACCTACTGTCCATCGCCTCTATTTATGAGCTCAAACAAATAAAACGCCGGGGCACAAGGTAATGAAGCTTCTAGAAAGCGTACTCTCCAAAACAAACAATGCACTCTTCTCACCACCACAATACCATTACAATAGGTTCGTTTCTTCTGAATTTTTTTTGACATTGCTTATGAAAACAAAATTTGAAATATGTAGGTTTTCACACTTCATTGAATTACATTCTTTCTAATGGGTTTCATAGTCGTTGTTATTCTTTCTATAAAATTTATGAAGTCTATTAATTCATGGAACAATCCAAGTCTTTTTTGAGTTGATTTTTTATTTTTATTTTTAAATGTGGAAGTTCTAGGTTGTGGATAATTTCATAGGAGTATTCTAACTAATAAATGTTTTAGTCCTTTTTATAAAAATATAGCAATACATTTTTTTTTTCAATCGAAATGCTTTCATTAATTCTTCAAAAATTTACATCCCGACTTCACTTTGACCCGAGTTTCTAGCCAATAGAGTAGTGCAAAATCTTGATAGAAGAGACCATTTGTTACAAAAATGACAAAGGAAAAACCAGATTGTCCAAAAAGCTAACATGACCAAAACACAACCAACACTAACCATTTAACAGAGGGGATTCAGAGCTTGAGCTGCTCCCGGGACCGTGTTTCCAATCATGACAATCAATATGGGCCAATGTTGCCTCAATCTCATCCAACCGCTTGTCCGATTTGCGTTGGCTATAACAGACCGAAGCAAGTCGTTCCAAGATCTCTCCCTGAGTATACTGAACATAATTAATATAGGAAATAGTTTCATTCCTATGATCATACCTTTGCATGCGAATTATGTCAAGATTGACGTGAATTTCCTGCAATTGCTCTGCCACGGAAGCCAGCGTTGGAGGGGTAGAGTAATCTCTATCTCCAAAACTCGGGGGTTTGAAGTCGCGATTTCCTCCTTAGAAGTTCTCGATGATCTCTATCTCCAGAACTCAGGGGTTTGAAGTCGCAATTTCCTCCTTAGAAGTTCTCGACGAATACCCCCAGCCGTGTTGCCAGGATCCCACACCCCTCTGATTATCGTTTGAGCACCACTGGCAACCCACACAAACCATTCCCATTCAACTCCTGACAGTATTAGTTTGTTCCGACCCACTGACATGCACAAGCAAAGAAATCGTGCATACATTGTCACAAAAAAATCGCCCAGCTAAACTCCCATACTCAGAATCAAATACAACACAAGGCACTGAAGAGATAGACTCTGTTTTATAGGTTATTTTTAACTTTGTAGACATTAAAAATACTTACTTTCTTTTCTTTCTTTCTATATCCAATTGACTCCTTCTCAATTGTTTTGAGAGAACGAGGCCACTAGCTGTGGCCGTCCCCCTTCCTTTCACCATGTGCCATGGTGCTTGATTTGGCTCACCCAAGGATAGACGTTGTACCACCTTTCCACCTTCCTCTGGGGTACTTGTTGGGTTTCTCACCCAGAGTAACAATACAATTTTATACAAGAATATAATTTATTGAGCCAATAGGCTTATTCTACAACCTAGTGTGAAGGCGATGTGTAAGTATGTTTGTCTCTCTAAAAATAAAATTAAAATATTCGCTAAATTGAAAACCAATGTCGGCTATAATAAAAAAGAAAAAAAAATATGCTATACATATTTAATTACTTGTCCATATGAAGTAATATAATTTCATATAAAGTAATTGGAAATAAAAAAAACACGTGATTAAGATGTTTAAACTTTATACTTTTCAAAAATATTTTAAAGCTTGATATCAACTTCATATATATCTATATATAGAAAGAAAAATGTTGAAATAAAATATTTATTGTGATATAGAACAAAATATCCCATGTGAGTTATGAATACAATATTTTAATGAATTAATATTGACTTATACTTAAAAATATATTAATAACAAAAAAAAACTTAATTTAATGTGAGCTCATAAAATGACTCAATACACATGTTATGCAATTTCTATAACACTAAAAAATACAATTTAAAAAATAAAGAATTACATATTGTTTTTGCACTCTAAATAAGTTTGCACCTAAAGAAATTCGATTCCTCTCAGGGCATGTTAAAACTATGCTTAAGATAAATTTATACAGGTAATTATTTAAAATGTATTTTTGAATGCATTAATAGATTCAACCCTTAAAAAATTAACTTGTCGCTTAAATTTTACAGACTACACAACTTAAATTTACAATTCTAAAAATTTTCTATCAAACATTATAAAAAAATCAATATATTCTTTAAATATTAAAAATTAAATAATTTAAACTTATAATTCTAAAAACTCTCAATTAAATTTCGGGTCAAATTAACCGAGATAGAGAAAAACAAAAAAAAAACGAAACTGTTTATTTATCATGAGAATACACAATACACACATAATTCGCCAAATAAATTTGAAAATTCTGGGTTCCTTGGTTTCATCTAGGTCGAATTTGATTTACTTCGTGTTCTAGTTTCCATTCAATTTCATTGGGGGTAAATTAACTTTATGTGCCACTCCGATCATATCATCAACAGATGATTATTTAAATCATTGAGTGGTAATCTTTTTTTTTTTTTTCATTTCTAAGTGAGTGTATAAAAATATTAATATTAAATTAAAAAAATATTATTAAACTAGAGTTTTATTTAATAATGATTTTTAAATAATTAAATTATAATAGTTTATAAATGATATATATCGTGAACAAAAATTCAATTTATTTTTATCTTTAATAAGCAAAAATATATTTTTATTTTATATATATATATATATATATATTAGAGTTTAGAATTTATTTATTTATTTTATTATTAGCAAAAAAATTAAAAATTAAAGAAAAAATTATATACATAAATATAAAAAAAATTATGTATATCAAATATAGCTTATATATCTCAAATGCGGGTGATAGTTCATTCACCTCTGACAAAGGATCCTCATACGACATGACAACTGGAGATCTACGTGGAGGGCCTTCATCCTTGAATTCTCACCTTAATGGCACGACGAATAATGGGGAAGGCCATTAAATGGCGGAAGGCCGACCCACTGGGAAGTCAAATCCCCTCCGCCGACGTTTGAAGTCATTACTCAGACATTTAATGATCACATCGTTCGCCCAAGGTTATTACCGCCCGATGGAATTGCTTGAAGCCATTCGCACTTGGTCACCTTCTCGTGTCTGGTTTGTTCACCCAGCCGACCTGCTTGCTGCCATGCTCTCTCGAGGAATCCTGGTTCTCCACACCACTCTCTTTATACCTCTCGTCACTCCTCCAGCCTGCTTTGCAATGCCTCCTCGCCAGCGTATGCGACCCATCCAAGGCAGACGCAGAGGCACCCTCCCAGGCCGCTCCCATTGTGATTCCCTTCACACTCACTCGGTGGACGGGATAATGGAGGCCCCCGATGGCTCCTGCCCCTCGGATCCTAACCCCCTCTACAACACTCCAATTATGGAGCCCGAAGCGAACTCCCTCTCAGACGCAGGTGCTCCTAGCTCTCACCGCTGCACTCAGACAGGCAGGAAATGACGGAGAAAATCCACCATTTCTATGCCTTCCTTGCCGTGTAAATTGACCAGTCTTCATGTCAAGCTTCCTTTAGCAAAGGATATCGGAGTCTAGAATCTCTCTCCGAATGGCACCAGGCACAAAGATGATGCTGAGACCACATCAGGTGAGGTAGCAGCTCACTCAGATTCTAGGCCTCTCTTGACCGTGGAAGAGGAAGCCATCATCCAATAGTATGGCTGCCTAGTGCTCGAAGAAATCCCTGCAGATGAAGATGAAGGAAAAGGAACACGGTAGCTACTTGGCTAGGTTCCAGTTTCTAGTTTGTTTTTGCATATCTCATATAGCTTTTGTGCCCAATTTAGCATTCTAGAAAAACAACATGACAATGATATTCTCAGAAACTATAAAATTGGTTTCCTCTACAAGGACAACTCCTCTTTTTGTCTTTTTTGAACAAGACTCGGATGAAAGTAGGCTAATTAACACTAGAGACCCCGATCCATAACTTCTTTGTACATTATTTTGTATTATCAATAAAATCTAACCTAAATTACAAAAAAAAATATAACTTATAAACATAAATATAAGAGGAAGTCTCTCACCAAATTATTTTACTCTATAATAAATATATTTTATTTTACTCTATAATAAATATATTTTATTCTACAGTAAATATTACATCATGGCATTTTTGATGTTTAGCAAAATCATAAATATTTTAGAAGCAAAATTTTAATTACAAATATATAATTAAATAATAAGCTAATTTTATGTGATAATTAAAATCTTTTAAATGTAAATAAAATAAATAGTTAAAAATTTATATATATATATATATATATATTATGTGTGTATTGCATTAAGTTTGTGTGTGGTTATAGCAAATATTTTGGAGATACATTGTTTGTTATACCAGTGTCTTTTATTTTTATTTTCAATATAGACTTCTATGACTTTTAGTGGACTACAACATTTCACAGAACTGATTACATTTCTATATGGATATATATTTGAGAGAAAGTTCTTAACAACAAGAAAAATTGATATAGAACATAGATCATTTGAAGTCTTCATTTTTCTCTTCTTGTGTTTGGTTAAGGTCTGGAGTTGGGTTCACCTTTATTCTTTTTGTTTTGTAAGTTTGACATTGGTGATGTTACATCATGGTCATGTCCAAAAAATAACACTTCTATAGTGCGGAGAATTGGACCAATAACTTAACATCTAGGAGTGCCTTAACAACACACCCAATGACCATCTATCCAAAACCCTGTGGATGGTTTACCTTCTTCATTCATGTAAACTAGAATTCATAAATTGAATGTGTTCTTGTAATTCCGCAATCTGCTAGCAAAGTATTCCTATGTTATCCATTTGCGTAACTCTTCAAACTTTGAAGCTCTCCCATCGCTTGCACATATGTTTCTATCATCTTCTACTTTCACATATTCATCATCATGTCTATTTGGATGGTCTCCATTTGCTCCATCATATGACCAATTTGATCATTGCATTTGCTTGGTCTTCCTTTGTCACTATCTCCACAACTTTTCGTTTTCCCCGACTCATCTTTCCCTTTCCAATCTTGAGAAACTGCCTATCTGCTTCAAGGATCACGTCGTCACCTCCTAGTCTTCCTCTTCAGCTGTCTCCATTGTCTCCCCTATTTCGCTGCTAGTTTTATCACCTTCCAAGAAAGTCAAACTGTGCTTCTGTCCTTCAATTCACCTCTGTTTGGTTTCGTCTTCCCCGTTAAACTCCAGTCATTCCAGGCATAATAAATTGAATTTCCAGAGTCTTTGAGCTCTATGTGGGGCATGTTCCCTAGAAGCAATCCAAGAAAGGTGAACAAGCCCCGTCCCTAGCTTCATCAAATCCAAGGTCCTTTAGATGTTGGTTCCTATATCCAGCCCTATGAACTGACCATGCATTTGTTCCTGCAAATTCATTAAAACTACTCTTCCTCAAACATTCAAACAGATTAATCCAGGAAACTTACAATCTTGAAGACCAACCACGAGTACAAAAGACTTAACAGATGAGGATGGCACACTAATATGATTGTGGCTCCACAGAGCCTGCCATATCTGATGGCCATCCCTCAAGGTTCCCTTCACTAAAGCGACTTTCAAGTTGGTAACCTTTTACTTACGATTGAATGGCATTCTCTGCGTTTCACCCTGCTGCCCCAAAATCCCACATGAGTGCAGAATTAAGGTTGTACACAGAATCATAATTGTTTCGCTTGCCTTCTTATTGTTCTTGGGCTGGCACACTGCTGATAAGTTATGGTGTGACGACTTCTAGTTATTACTTGTGATGCCACAATAGCCACTGTCCCCATACTTTACCAATACTCCTTTTACTTCTATATTCCCGACCTGTATTTGGCTTGGTTAGCACATATTTCAGCTTCTTTGTTTTGAGTTCTCAAGACATAGAAGTTATTTTTTACTTCTATATTCCCGACCTGTATTTGGCAAGCTTGGTTAGCGCATATTCTGTTTAAAATAGGTTCTCCAAGTATTTATCACTGGTAAAAGTTTCGTTGAATAAGTGTTGTATGATTATAAGGGAGTTTCCCAGAATTTTGATATAGGACATCTGTGAAGTTTTTTAGCTTAGAATTAGACCGTGTAACAAGCCATGCAGTTTATCATTGATCCAAGTCTTATGCATATATCTTGATCAATTTTTTTTTGGGGGCTAACAAGACCCTTCCTACTCCTACTACTTCTAAAAAAATTATTAAAATTAGATAATTTTTTTATAAAATTTTTAAATGTAATAAAATATTTTTAATTAAAAAACTATAAATAAATATTAAAATAAAATAAATTATTTATTTCGAAAAATAAAGATTATAAATTATGTATATAAATTTGCAAGTTGTTTAGCTTTAAGGGATAGTTCTGTTGGTTGAGTTCCTGTTGCTAAGTACTTTGTTTATTGAGAGGTTATGGAGTGAAATCTCTTCAATGCCCTTGGGGTTTGGCCTTGCTAGTTTTGTTGATTTTCCTTGTAAGTTTTATTCAAAAATAATAACTTAATTTTCTATATATATTTAAAAACTTGTTTTTAACAACTAAAATTCACAATTCGACTATGTATCTCAAGATTTAAACTAAAAATGCAAAAACATCCAATGATTACACTACTCCATATATATATATATATATATATATATATATATATATTTTTTTTTTTTTTCCGAGAAAAAACACTATATATATTATATAAACAATACATGCACCTTTTTACATGATTGACTGTAAAGATATATGATAGCATAACAACGTTCCTAGGCATACAGACTTGTATGTAGGAGGGCATGCCTCATCAACAACATATATCCAAGATTAGAAATAACAAAAACATACATTATAAACGCCACAGTTAAATACAAAATTTTATGTTATATATTCATTATAAATAGATGCCTTAAAATTATGCACATTAGCATTACATTGTAAATTTTATTAACATACAATAATCTCTTCCTCTATTTTTTTTCTTTTATTTATTTATTTATTATCGTACAAAGATACCTTTCGGTAATAATCACATAGCAAAGAACATGGTCTTTTATTATTATGCTCACTTAGCTCAACTCTTTTTTTTAATTCATTTAATTTTATGGTTTCTCATAAATTTAGTATTAATTTTTAAATTTTTTATTAGTGGGAAAACCTATCATACCTCACTTGTCAACCCTGCAACGGAGACCATCATCAATGACTTCTTTTCGCAAATGCAGGATGACTCATCAATGTTATTCAAGGGAAACCACACCACCTAGAATTATCTGTTAGTGGTCCTTAAATGGCAAACTCTCACTCCAACTAGATACCTCTGGATTTTGGGTCATTAACCTTTTTCTTATATTCAAGAAAGATAAACTTTTAATCAAACAAAAACACAATTAAAACATACTCTTACCCAAATTAATTTTTAATTAAACTATAAATATAAAATAAAAAAAATAAAATTTCAAATAAAAAAATATATTAAAAAAAATAAAATAACAACTTAGTATGTTATTATTCAAATTGTGATCATGAAATTGAAATAAAAAGATTAGATGTCAGAGAAAGAACATTTAAAACATGGACACATAATATAAGTAGTTCATAAATGTATAGTGTAAGCAATACTTTTCTAGACTATTTCTGAAGAGGATATGAAATCTTACAAGAACATAAAACGGTAATTTATCAAAAATTATTAGTCCCTGGGGGAGGGACTATAACGTTCGCCAGAGCGTTGATTTTCTATTAATTTGAGTTGACCGTTGAAAATACAATTTATTGCGCCTATTTAACCAAAGTTTTTATTAAAATAAATATATAAAATGATTTAATTTTAATTTGATTGGACAACGAGATTTGAAGCTGTTATTACGAGCTTAGCATTTTCCAATTCGCCATCTCTTTTCACCAATTCCAAATTGCTACGAAATATTTTTTTTTCATCAATTCCAAAGTTGTAATTAGAATGGACATCAAATCTAATTATATTAACACTTAATTTAATATGTTTTATTATTTGTTTTCTGGTTCGGCAGGGACTACCGTTGTCTGCGGCGGGCTCTTGTTTATGTAATGTGTAAAATGACAATGCCATTCAAAATTTTTAAATTAAGAAACTAAATTTATAAATATTCATCAAAATTTATTTGAGTGATTTGTTTTAGGTTAATTTTCTATTATTATATCTACATAATAACAATAACATGGTTTTTAGTGATCGATATTATTTTGAGTTACTATTAATTTTGTTCAATTTTTTTTTTAATATTAAATGCTTCGATCAATTTTCGGAAAAACTAAAGCATAGATTTATTTAATTTTAAATCTATCATGACCAAATCTCTTAAGACACAAATCTTTTTTGAGTGCAAAAATTGATCAAAGGTTTGCACCTTAAGAGATTTGATTCCTCTCATAGTTTGATAATCCTTAGTTAGGATGGACCTATGTTGGTTCTAAGTAATATTTTTTATATTATATAAATTTCACATCTCTCTATATATAGAAGTATTTCATTTTTAATTTTATTAAAACTTTGATATAATCTCTATGGAATATCCGTGGAATATTTTTAGTAGTAGTGAGGAAAGAGGGTTGCTGCTAATGAGAGGCCCCTTCCTTGTCCATGCGGGCAAGTTCCTCCTGGATGGGTCCCGAGGTGAGGCCTTGAAACTAGTCAATAGTTTCCTAAAACTTGTGATGCACACGTGTATGTCCTTGAGAGACGGACATGTGTGCATTGATGAGGCATGAATTTAGACCAACCATTGATACTGAAAAGAATAAGGGAGAAAACAAACATGTGAGTGTTGACTTTGGGAGAGGGAGCCACGAAAGAAAGGAGAATGGACATGTAAACATGAATGTAGAATGATTCAAAGGAGGGGGAAGAGAAAAGCCGCCATCCAGTCACAAGGGAACAAAGAGGACACAAAGATGGATGTGGGCAATCAGTGAGTTGGATAGGGAGGATGGCGCCAAGGAATGAGCCACCATAAGATGAGGGACATCGAACAATATCAAATTGCTAGAGGTGGTGAAGGGAGAAATAGAATTTTAGGAGCGAAGAGAGCCAAAAGAGTAAAATAACAAAGAACAAGCTAGCCAAGAAAGAATTGTTAGCAATACTGAGTATAGGGACGAAAATTGAGGGAGAAATTTTGTGCAGACCAGGGAGAGTTGCCGACATTTGATTGCCATGGGAGGTGGTGTTGACCTTACTATTTCCTTCTACTCCCAACCTAACATTCTAGCTTGCATGCCAAGCAGATAAGTCTTGAAGCGAAAACAACAGGCTTGAACTTGCCAACCATAAGGCTAGGTGGATAGTAGTTGTGCAGCGCCAAGAACTTCGAATAGTGCAATCGACCCTCCAACTGCTAAAGATGAGGATTTATGTTGCGACGAGATGCGACTGAGATTCACTGAGGTGAGTCAGCTAAAGCTCTCCATGGAGAGAGCTCAAAGCATAAGATGGGTCACTGATTGTGAGGCAAGGTGGCTAGCATTAAATTTTAGATGGGCTCACACCATAAGGGGGGCCAAAGTTATAAGCAAGAAAATTTCATTCATTTCCCACGCAGGGACATGACGGTGATGGTAGAGCATATGCTTCTCAAAGGTGTGTACGATGCATGGTCTTGGGTTCGATGATCAAGCATACTGCTCCCCTCAAGCAAGATGTTTATATTTGGACAAACATTTATTCCCTTGTGGAGTTATGCTACCACGTCCCCTGACCACTTGGCTAGGATGAGTCGTGACAACTCGTCCCCTTGCTTTTGTCAAAAAAATACCCCATCCAATATATATATATATATATATATATATATATATATATATATATATATATATAGAGAGAGAGAGAGAGAGAGAGAGAGAGAGAGAGAGAGAGAATTGAATGTCAAGTAATTGAATGCAAACTAATTAAATACCAAGTAAATTAAATTTGAATCAATATTTCAACTAAAATTAAAAATAGTGAAAATTTCCAAATCTAATTAATTTATATCTCTCTCTCTATATATAAACTCAAAATTTCCATTGAATATATAGAAATAAATCAAATTATTTATTATTAATATAAATCAACTCATAGTTTCAAAGATTTAGTTCTATTGATCTAGTCTCATCAATAACAAACTTTTGTTATGGAGAGATTACGAGTTCAATTCTCTCGACAATCTTGAGGTTAGGCTCCCTGGTTTCAAATAGATCTACATGATACAAATATTCTATAAACTTCACAGTCACTAGAAACCAACATAAAATAAATAAATAAATCAACTAATAAAAATTTAGATTAGTCAACCAATTAATAAACTCCCTAAAACTTATCCTATTCATCCTCACCCTTAGAAAAAGTAACCATCGTAAAACCCACTAAAAGAGGTGTAATTCAATGAAGTGTGAAACCTTCATTATTTTCAAATCTTACTCTATAACTCTTCTTTTATTATTATTATTATTTTAATTTGTAAATAAAAATATGTAGAAATTCCTATATTTAAGTTTTAATGCATAGTTAAAATTAAAAATCTAAATTTATGAATTAAATATATTTATATATTTAAAAATGTAATTTAAATAATTACCAAATATAGTTTCACGAAGTAGTCGAATAATCAGAGGGTCGGTAAGAACTCGACCGACCATTTTTTATGACATGAAAGGCTTGAGAAAATAAATTATATTATGTTTTGCAATTCTCACGCCTTTGTTGACATTATAGATTTTGACACGAAGTTAATGCATTTTGACTTTATATTATTCTACATGTTTGTTTGACTATATTATTCAACTTGTTTGTTTGTTTGACTGAATATATTATTCTACATGTTTTGTGTGTGTTTTTTAAAATAATTTATATTATTTTAATGTTTTTATTCTATAAAATATAACGAAAAGAGTAATATAATAATGAAATTAAATATTTTTAATTGAAAAATAATTTTCAAATATTTATTAATTTATTGAAATGGATTAAAAAATATTACGAACAAAATTAAATTATTAATTCAAAATTGAATGTTTTTATTGAATGACATATTATTTTAATTATATTATTCGTCATATTAATTTTTTTTATATTAATGGCAGAAGAAAGACAATTTAAAAGTTTTTTTTGCATGTGAAGTTGTAAAGAGATAGAGATAATTTTTTAAAGCTTTTTGAATCTCAATATATTAGGATGTTTTTTGAATTCATAATAATTGGACTTACATAAAGATAGAAATAATTGAGTTTTTTTGGCATGTGAAGTAGTAAAGAGATAGAGATAACTTTTCAAAGCTTTTTGAATCTCAATATATTAGGATGTTTTTTGAATTCATAACAATTGGACCTATACATAGATAGGAATAATTGAGGTTACCAGTTAGTGTACAACTAGTGTTTGATATGTCTCACTATTACAATAATTTGACTCCATTAAATTTTTTGTCTCAAATATGTGTCATTTCTTTCTGTCAAATTTGAGCATACAATTAGAAATATACGACAAAAGGTTTATTAAGGTTGACCGTGCAAAACAAAGGTGTTGCAATTTATGTCGACATCCTCTTTATTAAGGGAGAGCTACATAACTTCCAATTTTTGACCTAAATTGACAACAAGACCTATTCAATGGTTGAGATGGATGTAGAGAGGCAAATTTATGAAATGGAAATAACATAAATAATGTATTAGAATTATAACTCATGGATGGTGTAGTATTGTAGATGTAATGATAACAAACCATGTTATGCTATTTTGGAGCAGTAATGCTCACTATTACATGGATTTCACTTTATGTGTTGCAACAATGGTCTCTCAATATTTTTATTTAATATTCTAATGGTTTTATATGATGTTGTTTTTCCTTGTTTGTAGATTTAAAGCTTTTTAATGTTGTTGCATTGTCTCTGAATGCCAAATGCAAGGAATTTTAGATCATTAGAATTTTTTCATAGCGATTGGAAAATGAAATGCTTTGAACAATTGCTAGAAAAAAGAAGAAATTATATAATCTAGAGATAATTTTATTTTTCTAAGTTAGACTATTGCTATTATATCATACATGGCAAAAAATTACATATCTCTTCCTCCAGGCTAGGAAATCCAATTCTGGAGGGAAGTATCAAGAGTTTGATGCTAGAGAACACACAGCTAGAGAACGAATTGCCCCAGCTGGGGAAACCAGTCCACTAGTAGCACAAATATAATGCTGCCCTAAATGGGAAACCGACATACACAATATTGAAGTATGAATTGAAGCCTAAAAGCAAAGTCATCCAAAACATGTATAAACTAGAGAGCGCTTCGAAAACACTGGTAAAAAGGAAGAGATACCTACAAATGAGGCAGGTGAAGACCATCATTCTTCTTTCTGGAGATGGGTTCTTCCTCCTCAATCCTGTAGACATAGAAGGACTCATCCTCCTCTTTGCGCACTGCTTGGCTGGTAGCCTGTATCCGTGGCGGCTCTGGAGCGTCTAGCTGATAAGAGGTGGTTGCAAGCTAACTGCTGTCCTCAACCTTGTCTTCAGCGTCACTATTAGAGTTGCACCCATCGCTGGAACCCGAGTTACTACTGGTGCAGTGGCTGCTTCTAGAGGCGCTTTGCACAGGGAGAGCCTTCATCTTTCGAGGGATGAAGGCCGACTCAGGCAGGATGGTTGACTTACGCGGACGTTTCTTGGGCCGAATGTTGGAGGAGGCCGGAGGGGAAACAGGGAGCTGCAGAGATAATTGGGCAGAGATATTGACAGGGTTAAGCCTACAAGGTTCCTCTCAGCTAACATAGAGATTCAGTTCTCTTCCCATGGCCTGCAAGGAGGGCCAAGAGCCAGAGGTTGAGAGGCCGAATGGGAAGCGTGCAGAGAAAGCAAAAGTGAGAGCCAAATGGAGTCAGAATGGATGCGGGAGGTAGGATTAATAGCCATGGTGTTGGACTCGAGAGCTCTAAATGCTCTGCAGCAAGAGGACGTCGAATTGAAGGTGGCAGAGTGAAAATTCATGACAAGCCTACGACATTTAACGTTGGATGACCGACCATGTGCGAGCGCGTGGGGTGGAAAAATGTCCCTCCACATGGCGCCCAAGTGGACTTTCCGGTTGCTACACAACACCCGCATCCGAGTATAATATGGAGATCATTAAGTAATATCTATCCAAAAAATAAATAACATCCAATTATAAAGCTATATATGAAGAGTTGTTTTAAAATTACTGAAAATTCTTAAAACAATATCCAAGAACAAAAAACAACTGCAAAAAAAAAAAAACCTTTTACAAAGAGAATGCGTTCAATCTATTAGGTTTGTCATATAGAAAACACACAAGAGTGTCTCTATATATAGCAATATAAGATGTGTAGTGGATAGCTATAATACTTGGGTAGATAAGAGATTATATACGTTTAAAACCAATACAAGTTGTACACATGGAAAAAAGGTGCAATTAAAAAATCCAATGCGTTGGAAAATAATAACACTAATACCCATCTTTGATTTCATTCTTCTGGATCCAACACAAATTGATACTTGAGTCAATGTTGTGAGCTAGCAAATATAGCTCATCATCAAGATAAAGATGAGAAATCTGATATGATCTAACAATATAAATAGGTGAGAGATCAATTATCAAAAAGTAAAAATATTAACAAAACACTTAGAATTAAGAAAAAATAACTCTACTGATGGATAATAACTAATATTACTCATATGCATATTAAGAAGTCAAAAAATTTATAAAGATAAAGCTAATAAAACTATTAAATAATCTTTAAACAAAAATTATAAAATAAACTAATTATATAAATAACCTTACTATAATTAATAAATAAAAGAATAAAGATTATAATATTAATATGGTCAAAGTCAAAGAAATATAATAGCATAAAATTTATTTATATTTATTAATGATAAAAACTTAAATTACAATAAATATAATAACAATATAATATAAATTATATATATATATATATATATATATATATATATATATATATATATATATATATATATAATATATATATATATATATAGTAGTAAATATTCCTAACTGAAAAAATACATACAATTAAATTAATTGAGTTAAAAATACTTAAATATTATTAAAATATAATACCTTACCACTAATTATTATTAATAATAATTTTAATTAATTTATTTTTATTTAATTATAAAAAAGGTGGAGGACAAAAATGGAGACAATAAATTGAATTCAGAAATAAAAGACGAAAAGGGTGAAACCATAAACATAAGAGGATTAAGGAGGAAGCAAACTTCAACGTAAGGGCACATATTCAAGTCCCGTTGATTTTCCAACCATTATCCTTGTTTATATTGCTTATTCATTTTTCAATTTGAATGACCTCTCTCAATTTCCTATGACGATAGTGAAATACTCTAGAGTTTTCAATGCAAATATGGTGTTTAGTCTTCTCCGAGTGCTATACAAGAACTGAAGTATGGAACTGACCATGCTTGATGTCAACTATGTGTTCTTGAATTCATGTTCTAATGGAATGGCCGATTTCACCAACATAGGGAGCCCCACAGGAGTACAAGATTAATTGGGCACCTTTTCTTCTTGAAGGATCAATAAGATCCTTCGCGGATATGAGGGTACTATGAATAATGTTAAGGGGTTTGAAGGTAGAAAAAAACTTATTCTTCATTAATATGCGAGCAATCCTGTTAGTGGTTCATTGAATGAAGGGAAATTTACCACTTGAAACATGATCACTGGGGTCATTCTTTGATCTAAGACCTTAGTTGGCTTTGAGGTCTTAACATTTCTTATAACCATTATTCATGAAAATTTCAAAGAGATGGGTTTTTTCTTCATTGAAATTGTTTTCATAAAAAATTCTTAAATCCCAAGTTGCCAAAGTGTCCACAACATCAAATTTTCATAATTTTTATGTATTTCTAACCCTTTTTATTCTTTTAATTAAAAATATAATTAATTAATTATATTCTTATTTCATCATTAATTAATTAAATCAACAGAAATAATTTTTATATTATTATATTTCTCCACATTTATATTATAACCGTTATTCCTTTTCTTATTAATTAAGGTATAGTTAGTTTATTTTATTCCTTTCCTTATTAATTAAGATATAGTTAGTTTATTTTATAGCTTCGTTTATAATTTTTGATTTTTGTTATTATTTAATAGTTTTATCAGCTTTACCTCTTATGAATTTACTAAATTGATAATTTGAGTTTTGGTAAGTCCAGTGGACCCAACGAAACTAAAGCTCTTGATAGACATGACATCTTCTAAATTTTCATTTTCTTTTCAATCTAGTGTGTAGGTTGGAGTGTGAAAGAAAACAAAGTGTTGAGCCGAAATAAAAATTAAAAATTATAAAAAACAAGTCACTCGATAATGTTATGGGAGACGAGTTACTATAATTTTGAAGCGATTAAAAACTCAACTGGTTAGACTATGTTAATTAAATGACACTAATTTTTTTAAAGCTAGATATCTTTTTATATTAACCAAAACAACATTGTATTAGTCTTTTAATCATTGCCATACATCATTATGATAGGTGGTCTTAACCCACTTAATGGGAAATTAGGTATTTTTGACCACCTGTTTATAGAATAACAAGTCCAAAATTGAAAGTAATGCACCTCCAACATCATCGCTAAATTTTTTATGGATGTATCATGACAAAAGGGACTAATAAAAACCATCAAACACAATTAGTTAGAGGATTTAACTGGTTTAGGGTCCCGAGCAATGGAACCTGGAGGTGCAAGTGACGATGCAAGACATGGAATGTGATGCTCAATATTAGCTAGTCGGGTGTCCATCCTCTCCATATGGAAACACATTGCGTTGCTCCTGTTTCACATAAGCCAAATGATCGAACATGCTTTTTTGATATACTTATATTTCCAGTAAAATTCTGCTCATCGAGGTCTTAATTTTCCAGTACAGGAATAGGGTCTGAAGATTTTGTTTGTGATGACCCATAGTATGTCCTATATCTATACTTAACAACCCGAATTCCTCTAGTAGCTCAAAATATGATAGTGCATGCTAATCTCCGGTAGCCATTGCTTCCAAATGTTGCATCTCATTTGTAATATCTTCAGGAATGGACCACTTAAATGAGTCTATTGCCTCTCTAACATGTTGTTGATCCCGGTTCCACTCCCCTCCTCTATGGCTCCTCGTTCGCTGACTCTACATATTGACTATTCAACGAAAGTAGAGTCTGATGCCAGAGAAGGAAATGTCATGGGTCAATAACCAAATAATAATACCTGTAAAGCCCTAATGTGAAATTTTAACCATACAATAACTGGAATTTTAAATTTTAAATTGTAGAAGAATACCTTGAATTAGTTGAAGGTGTTTTGGACTGTGGTTTTTGCCGCTTTTGTAGCTGCCAAACCGCCCTTTATCCTCCCAACCTATCTAGGGTCTAACTATACGGTCCCCAAATCCATAAGACAAATCTTTTGGCTCCCATGTGTTGGACTGTATTAATCACTTTTAAATGACTAAGACGGTACACATAAATTATCGACCCAGGACGTATTTTATTTCAATGGTAGTTGCACTTTCTGTGCTGATACACCACACTAGAAGCAGAAATAAAACAAGAATAAATCGTTGCTGAACCAATTTATGAAAATAACACTCATGTAGGAATAAAAAGGATCTACAAGAATGTAATCACACTTCAGATAAACCAGTATCTAACGCGCCACACACTAACTATACTGGCTGGTACCTCTAATTGGATCTATGTAACAGTATAATAAATACCTGGAATTGAAGCAGATCTACTTATAGATGACACATCAACAATGGCACTCCACGAATATGCATAAATAAATAAAATATATAATACAACTACCCTACCACTACAATCCCTGCTAAAGGAGAGGGCCCTTACTCCCTAGCAGGGCGCAGGAAGAAATGATAAATAAATGAGAATTAGATCAATCAACACATGTAACATCAACACCATGATCAACACCATGATATTTTGTATTATGATGATCAAAATTTACAGAGTCAAAATGGCGATATTGTTCTGTGCTAACCCCCCGACGTTGAAGGTCCGAGTGTTTATATAATGATTACATATCCAGAAAATGAGGAACATATCAGTCATGAGAATCTCCCGATTCTCACGCTGATCGAAATATAGTAAATGTAGTTACAACTGATTCCCTCAATAAAAATCCTGAATGGGAAAGCATTGATTTCAACCAAAACTTCCAGAAGATGTTATTATAAATAGAAATACATGATAACTCCTATAGCTATCGTTGGAATTTGACAGCTGTAGCATAAAAAATTTCAAAGACAGATCAACATTCATAATTTAGCAATACGCAAACAACAACGGATCTATAACAACATCGCGGTGTAACAAAAAAAGATGTGGTAACCAAGGTGTTGAATCTGTGTGTGGCAACAACACCATGTAACAACATGCTTCCAACTGCTTCTATGCGCTTGTATGTCCTAGGTCCTTGTTCCTAAAATAGTATATGAAAGAATAATGAAAAGGCCAAAGAACTTCTCCCACTGTTCATCTCAGTTAGCCACAAAAAGGAAAAATACATCATAATAATTAACGAGAATGGAAAAGTAATGAAACAAGGTAAAGTTATGTTGCTTCAAGATAAAGGAAAGGAAAAAGGCAAGTATGGTATCCATGTTGGAGGTCAAAAAGGCAGAAATGAGGGAAGAAAATGTAGGAAATGAGTATAAAAATGACACCCAGCATCTCCCCCCAGCTAAAGTGCTTGCATGTCCTCCTACAAAAATCCCAGCTCCTCTGATTATACCTTCGATGCAGGTCAGTGAAGTCGTAGGCGCCGACTGTGTCTTTGTCTGGAGACCTATACCCGTGAATAAAAAACAACTGTCTTAGCCATGACTCTTCTTTGTGTTCGCTTAGCGCATAATGGTCATGGTATTCTTCCACTAGCAACCATATTAAAGGAAATATAAATTTCAATCCAATCCAAAAGGCACCAAGGGATTTTACCATCTGGGCGTATTCTGGTATATGTGTAACAACAACTACAAAATTTTTGAATACAAAAGGATCCCCTTCCTGCAACTCGACACTACTTGTTTGAGTGTGCTTGAGGCACCCTGTCAGCGCTCAACTCTTCATTTGTGCAAATTGATTGAGACAAAGCTCCACGATTCTTCTTCTGTAGGTAGCAGCTGGCTCCCTCAACCCTAGAGTACTCAAAAAATTTTTAAATTCACGCCTCAGTTGAACGACCCTTTTTGGTTCTTCTCTAATCCATAGCATTGTATTCTTTTCGTTAGTCTCCATTTATTTCGCGGACATATGCCACTCGATTTGATTTCTCATGAATGAAATGAAGGCATGTAACTGTAGGTTTCCCATATATGATAATACAATTGCTACCATTTGCATGCTGAAATGCTCACAAATAATATTATGCAGAAACAACTTGCACAACAAGCTCTATTCATCAAAATCGCTGGCGCAAAAAACATCAAGAAAAGTGTGGGTAGAAGTACCCACATAAGGCCTGTCTTCCATGCTAGCTTTCAAATGAAATAAATAATAAAGCTCGCATAGAAAAATGGGGTAGGATGGGGAAGGCCACCTGCACCCCAACAAGTTGAGGGCAAGACCATGAAGCTTCTATTTATCAGTAGTCAAATCCCGAACCTGCTGCTGTAACAACAACAACTGTTCCTCCTGTTTCTTTGCAGCTTCCTTTCGTTTCCATTCCCCCCAACTCCTCTCCAATTCTTTCTCTGCCCATTTTTCCTGCAGGGCACTTATTTTCTTCTGATGTAAATCAGTGAGATAACTCCCTCTTGAAGGGAGAGTGCCTCCTGCTTCCACTTTTGCAACTCAGAGATCAATAAATTCTTCTCGAAAGTCCATCCCTCGTCGGGGCCCGATGTTCCACTACATGCAATATCAACTGTGGGTGTGACAACCTCTCTAGGTTGGGATTTCTCCACCTCAGTTTTTGGTTCTTCTGGAGAAACAACGTCATAGGTGGGTTCTTGTGTAGCAGTCCTCCTATTTTTGCCTTGGTCAACCTATGTATCCACTGCTGGTTCCTTTGTAACAGAAATGGCCTCTACAGGTTCTTGTGTGTTGGCTTCCAAGTCGATTACCGTGGGAGGCTCTGCTTTAATTGTTGGTTCTTGTGGAGCAGCAGTATCTTCAGCAGGTTCTTGTGGAGTATCCTCCCAAGGTTCTGTTTGGGTTTCCCTCGAGCATGTGCTTTCTCGAAAAACTTTGTATCCTGTTGCTGCTAATTATTGGGAACATGCCACACAAAATGATCCTGGAATTTTCTCCCCCCCTCGCTTTCTTAATAGCTTCAGCTACGGTATCTAACCCTAAGGCTTCTGATTTCCTAGCTTTGACTAATTTCTGCTTCAATTGTTCATTTTATTTCTTTAAATTCTCAATTTCTATAAGCAGGGTTTGAGTTTCGTCCCTACCTAACAAGGAGGGTTCCTCTGATCGAGGTTGTTGTTATTCTTCTTCTTTCAACTCTTCCGCCTCCTCTCTCTCTTCAGCTGTAAATGACGGTTCTGCAAGCACGCTGGCTTTCACTCTTTGCTTCAGCTGTTTGTTTCCAATCGGCTTATCAAGGGGCGTTTTCTCAATTCCGACCTTAGAAGATCGGGTTAGGCTTCTAGCTTCCTCCTGAATCTCTCCCGAAGTCCCGACTTGTTTCCCTCGGATCATTCTGGGACTCTTTCGTTTGAACTCCTCCTAACTCTTTCCTTCCAGGTTCAAAGAATCCAACACAATTAACTTGATGAGATCGTGATTGGTAACACAAGCTTATGGGTGTGCTGCCATTTTGACTGTTGCAACTATATGATTGATATTTTTCAGCAGGAAATATGGAAGGTTAATTCTCTGCTGATGCCGAAGATGGTTCAATAAGGGGAAAATATAATTAAAAGCAATCGTGGACCTCCCTTCATAGGTGATATATTTGATCAAATTCATAGCAACATCAGCCCAAGGTTGGGGAAGTGAGAGCCTGTTGACCCCTCTTCCTTTCTTCTCAAGATTCTCCTCACCTTCAAGGAAATCCTCTTTAAAAGAAGGATCATTTACCTTTTTGTTGAACCACCTTCTGCCTTCGGCTGACAATGCTGTTATTCGGGAAACAACCTCCTCTGTTACTTCAATCTGCAAACCCCTGACTTTGGTCTAATAGTTGTTCAAAGTTTTAGATAACTCCATCACAATTTCTTCTTCTAAACCCTTCAGCTTGTGAAAATAATCGAGCCACCCAACATCTCTGAATATCTGATATGCCTCAAGACAATTCTATAATGCCTCAATATAATCTGGTTCGTGCCTTACCGCTGATCCCCCCATCTTGTGTTGTTATACCTGATTACTTCCTTTAACTCAATTAGCCAGGGTATCAACGCATTACTTGTTGTGTTACAACAACCTGCTCTATTATCTTCGGGTTAAGAATTTTCCACCAAGGGTGTAAGAACTTCCAGCTGAGGCAGATGATGGAATGTCACAGTGATCGAAAGGTGAAAAGGTTTTGAATTTATGGTTCATACCCACACATTCTTTCTATTAATGCCCAGTTATGGAAATATTCTTACCTCAAGTACAAATCTCCTTTTTGACAAGATCCCGTCATGATTGGTTGCTATGGTATTAGATTCATAAATCACGAGATAAATGGCAGCTTTAAAAGCTAACATATTGTTCATAATTATGACAATATTCACCCCCCCCAACTTTAATGATGACGACAGTCCACGACCGTCAAAAGGATTGTCATTAAATTTCCATAATCAACAAATATCGGAGGATGATAATGTTACATTTTTGGTCACATACCTGAAAATACATGGAGGAAGAAATTGATGTGATGGCGCAATTTCTCCAGCGGTCATGGCAGTCACCTTTAAACTATCGTAATAATTGCTGCATTTCAGGACGATAGCCAAGGTTCAAAACGTTGTTGACAACTGTTGGCTGTTATATATATGTAAAAACCAAGACAACCAATCTGCTATCATTCATAAAACATTATTATTAAGAAAAATAAAAGACTGAAAACAAATGTGTAACAACGTCATGTAGAATATGTAGGAAAAAAAAGGATGATGTTCTGAAAAAAATGAATGTAACAACCGCCACAAAAGTGGTTTTCAACAGTTACTAGATTGTCTGACTGCACTACTAAAGAGGTTTTCACAGTCATATTATTATCATTATAGTTTTTTGTTTTGTTTTTAATTATATATGTGTGTGTGTGTGTGTAACAACCACCACAAAAGTGGTTTTTAGCTGTTACACTTATTGAAAAATCAAAGTTCGGGCAGCACAGGGGAATGTGCCCCTACTGCTATAACATGAAGATCAGAGTCTGCGACCATGTTAATAAATGAATCCTTCGAAGCAGGTTGATTACATAACCTCAAACCGTGCCCATTAACTAGTAACAACGTCTTAGAACTATCAATGGTAACCAATTTTACAGTCCCATTGTCAAAGACTGTATCTACTTCATAAGGACCTAGCCATCTGGTGTAGAGCTTGCCCTTGAAATCCTTGAATCTTTAATCGTACAAGAGAGCCCAATCTCCTGTCTGAAATTTATTCTTTTTAATGAACCTGTCATTCCATCTATATATTTGCTGCTGAATGATCTATGTCTGCTGAATGGCAACCAACCATTTCTCCTCCAACTCATTGAGCTGATTCAACCTTTGTCTTTGTGCTGTGCTCAAATCTAGATTTACCTGTAATTCTGTTCTCAACGTTTTTATTTCAAACTCTATGGGGAATAAAGGATTCTCACCGTACACCAATTCGTATGGTGAGAAGCCTGTAGTATTCCTCCATGTTGTTTTGTAACCCCACAATACCTCTGGAAGTTTTTCAGCCCAATTTCTCCAGTGGCTAGCTATTGTCTTTGTGAAAATTCCCTCAATAACTTTGTTGGTACTCTCCACTTGGACATTTTCTTGTGGATGATAAGGTGAAGTGATCATGTGATGAATTTTATAATTTTAAACTAGCTTATGAATTAGATGAGATGTGAATTGGGGCTACCCATCTATCACTATCTCCTTGGGTATCCCAAAACGAACAAAAATATCTTCAAATAGGAAGTTTGAAACAACTTTCTCTGTAGCTCTAGTTATGCCTTCACTTCGACCCACTTTGTGACGTAATCTGTATAGAAAAATATGTATGACCTTTGTTGTGATGAAGGATTAATTGGCCCTACGAAATCCGAGGCCCACTTCTCAAATGGTTCTAACAATATTTGAGGTTGTAACAACATTTCGTCTGATTGCAGTGGCTGGCCCATCCTTTGGCAGCTATCACACCCTTTCACAAAGTTTTTGGCATCCCAGAATATAGTTGGACTATAGTACCCTATTTAGAGTACCTTGTACCCCATCCTCTTGTTCGCGAATCGCCCTCCATAGAGCTCCTCATAACAAGCCTTCAAGATATCAAAAATCTCATCTTCTATAACACAATGCCTAATCTAAAAGTCCGGTCCAGTGTGATAGAAATTTCCCTCTATCTAGGAGTAAGTGGCACTCTGCTATATGATCTTTCTTTTGTCTCTAGAAGATAAATAGTGTGGGAATTTACCTACAACAAGATAGTTGGCTATATCTACATACCATGGTGAGTGAGTATATATGGAAAAAAGATACTCATCAGGAAAATAATCCTCAATAGGAGTGCAATTATCACCTATGGTTAACCTAGAAAGAAAATCAACAACTACATTATCTTTTCCAGGTTTATCTAAAATAGTGATATCAAATTTATGTAACAACAATAACCATCATGTAATTCTACCATTAGTAATTGGATTATTCATTAAAAATCAAATGATAGAGTGGTCAATGTTTACAAATACTTGATACCCGGTGATATAATGTCAAAACTTATTAATAACATGCACTACTTCTAGGCATTCTTTCTCGGTCACTGTGTAATTGAGCTCGACTGGGGTTAAATTCTTGCTGATATAATATATAGCGTAAGGCTTCTTTTCTTCTAGCTGGCCCAAAACAACACCTACAGCCATGTCAGATGCATCCGTAGAAATATGGAACAATAGATTCTAGTTTGGTCCTCGCGAAACAGGTGCTGCTGTTACACATTTCTTCAGCTTCAAAAAGGCTTGCTCACACTTCCCTGTCCACACAAATTCCACATCTTTCATAAGAAAAGAAAATAGAGGCGATGCAATCTTTGAAAATTTTTCTATAAATCTCTTATAGTACCCCGTGTGTCCCAGAAAGCTACGTACCTATTTTTGAGTTATGAGAGTTGGGATTCTCAAGATTACCTCAATTTTTGCAGGGTCTACCTTGATTCCATATGCCGAGATGAAATGTCCCAGCACAATCCCCTTAGTTATCATCATGTGGCACTTTTCAGTGCTCAAAGCAACATTATTTTGTACACAGCGTTCCAACACTTTTTCCAAATTAACTAATGTTGTTTCAAAGGCATCACCGTAAGGTGTAAAATCATTGATGAATATTTTAAGGCATTCATTCAACAAATCCGAAAAGATACCCAATATTTCCCTCTGAAAGGTTGCTGACGCATTACATAGGCCAAAAGGAAGGACTCTGTATGTAAAAGTACCTCATGGGAAAGTAAAGTATGTCTTATCTTGATCTTCAGGGGAAATTTGTATTTGGTTATAGCCACTTAATCTGCCTAGGAATGAAAAAAACTTTTTCACAGAAAGAGTAGACAGGACCTAGTCTATAAATGGTAAGGGAAAATGGTCCTTTTGGGTGGTCTTATTGAGTTCTCTATAATCTACATAGACTCTCCATTTTCCATTCTTTTTCTAAACAATGACAAGAGGAGACACCCACTGACTTCCAGAGATGGGATAGATAAAATTGGCATTAAGGAGTTTCTATGATTCCTCTTCCACTATCTCCTTAAGTGCGGGATTCATTCGGCAAATGCGGTTGTCTAACTGGTTTGCAACCATCTTTAAGGTAAATGTAGTGAGTGCACAGGCTGGGATGGATTCCTTTCATGTTAGTGTAATCCCATGCAAATGCATTTTTATACTTCTGTACAACTGTATCGACAATATGTTTTGTTCAACAATCAAGTTAGGATTAATGTTTAAGTATTTTCCTAGGTCAATTTCAACCAGACCGCTGTCAGTATGCATAATTGTTCTCATATGTTCAATATTTACATCATCTACCTCATCTTCTTCCCCTAGATCTCTAACAGAAGCAACAAAGAGTGAGTTGCTAATAAAACCATTAATGATGTCATCCTCTGTTTCATCTTTAAAATATTGTGCTTTTCCAAGTGTGCGGAGAGGTAGGGAAAAATCAGATTCAGGTTCAAATTCATCCCACCAGGGACTATTCAAATCCATATGGGGTTTCGCTAGGGGGTAAAGGTAAAGGTTCTTGGTGGCTTTCCCATCTAAGATCATCATAGATCTGGATCTACATCTAATAAATGCATCTGCGATGGCTAGCCATGGTCTTCCCAAAATCAAAGGATGCCCCCCAGGTTGGATTTGGTTTTCAAAATGAGAAAATTAGTTGGATATCTCCAAGAAGCTACAATAATCATGACATCTTCTAACACCCCTTTCGGTTTAACATAGGACCTATCTTCTAATTCAAGCAATGTAGATGTAGGTATAAGCCTGTGAAGTCCTAGGGAGATAAAAATATCCCTGGTCATCCATTAGTGGCAGCCCAAAAATCCATTAAAGTATTGGTTATGGGCTGGTCATCAATATAGACAGTAATTGTAGGATTCCACGGGTCATTATATTTAGTTAACAAAGGCTGATCAATCATTAGTTCAGACAGTTTCCCCATAACATGGATAGTAGCAGGGTCCTTCTGCTTCCTTCCAGGATTTTTGACACACAAATATCTCACTGTTTTAGCATAAATAGGTACTTCCTTGAGAGTTTGTAACAACAAAATCCATACATACAAATTATTTAATTCCTTAATAAAATCAGATTCAGTTAGTCATTGAGGATATAGATGATCCTAAGCTCTAACAACTGAGTCAGTCGTCACAGGTGCACCAACCCTACTCGAGTTGGCTGTAGTAGGAGAAGAAGTCATTCTTGAGCTGGCTACTACAGGTGTAACAGTCTGTGCCGCCCGCTTCAGAATTAACTATACCCCTTTTGGGTGACTCACATTCTTCCTCGGTAATGATAGGAGAATGGGCTGGTCTAATTATTTTTCCCGATCGAAGCTGAATGTCATTGGGTCCAATAGGAGTAATAAGGTAAGTCTGGAAAGTAGTCGAGGTTTCTATGCTTTGGGCTGCCTTATTATTTGGATTGGGGTTAGGTTCCACATGTAGTTGGGGTCGGACAGGAGGTACTTAAGTTTGGAGAGGAGGCAGTTGTAACTGCGGCTGCATTGATAGTGCAGAGGGAACTAGACCTTGGTCATTACCTCTCCAATTCTGACTCCAAGGGTAAGGTTGAGATGGAGGATATTGCATTGGTGGAGGGGAAGGCCACTGGTTCCAGGGTGAAGGAAATTGTGTTGAGGAAGGAGTGGGATATGGACATGAAAATTGCTGACCATTACAAGTATTATTCCAAGAATTAAAATAGGAAAAATTTGGAGGCATACCTGTAGGTTGCAACTGCCATGGTTTCCTTGGTCCGATGAAGTACTAAGATTGGACCTCCTCGCTTGATTCCTTAAGTATTTATTTCATTCTGGATAGTTCTGGGCATTGACTAGTGGGATGTTCCAACTCATAGATATTGCACTAGCTAATGCTGTCTAGTTCGCATTCTCTTTGTAAATGTTTCTTTCTGCATCGATGAAAAAATATTTCCAAAGCTGCTTCAACTTCTCCTTGTGCTTTCTTGACTTGTGCTGTAGTAATCTGGGTAGATAGAGTGCTTAGGAGATCGATTTTAAAATTCTCAAATAGATTCCCGATCTCTGCTCTAGTCACTCTTCCACTCATGGACTTATGTATCTGGATTGAAGGGTCTCGAACTGAACTCCTCCCTTTAGTCGATCCTCTTGAACTCCACATACAGAGCTTCATTATTTCTTCAAACACTTCCTGTGATATGTCTCCATTTCCTAACAGATTCAAGTGCTCCAGATAGTCATCTCTCATGCCTCTTAGAAATATTGTTTTTAGAATTTTCGGGTCTAAGTCACCAAACTTAGACCTTTGTAAATTGTAATGGAATTATTCCATATAATCTTCCAAACTTTCCTCCTCCTTCTGTGTAATCGTGAATATTTATTCCTTCAAATCCCTGGTTCGATAGTAATCATAATACTTAGAGAGGAATGTCTCCTTCATTTCACTCTAGGTCTGGAATCCAACACTCAGTCCCATGAACCATCTCAACCCTGCTCTTTTCAAAGTAGGAGGAAACAGTTTTAGCTTCTGAGAGTCTAAAATGTAGTTGTAACTCCTACATAAGACATCGAAATCAAACATAAATGTATCAAGATCTTCGATAGCCATCCCTTGGAAGGATGGAAGAGATGATAAGGGAATATTCTTCATAGGAGCTTCATCCCTTATTTACAGTATCGGTAATTCAAAAGTAGTAACAATACCATATGTTCTAGTGTTTTCATCCCCCATGACTGATCCTTCCTGATAAGATGAACTGAACTTGGAATGTGCAGGGGATTTACTGGTGGGTAAATGTTAAAATTGGACAACTAGGTCCAAACTCCATGTTGTGATGCTCAGATGAAGACACCAATTTTTTTTTGGGTTCCTCTTTCAGAGAGGTGTAAGATTGATCTAAAGATCATCTTGATCCGATGAGCAAAAAATTTATTTTGAATTTATTTTTAATACTTTCAAAATATGTGCAGGTCGACCTTAAGGTTTTACACCCCCAACAAATGTGTCACACACCCTCAATGATTGATATAAATAGAGTCAATGCTGGAGGAAATTTCATCAAATCATCCTCACACATCATCTCTCCTCCTCTGATTGGTTCGAGCTCCTTGGAGGCAGTTTCAGTTCACATGTGGGAAAGAAGGACAAAGAGAAATCTGCTGTAGCTAGGGTTTCCACACAAGTTTGACCAGCATTGACTTTGGTCAACGCATGGTCCAAAGGAGCTGATTTTTGGTGGAGACTTCAATTTTGGAAGGCCGTATATTTTGGCACAAGAACCGAGGTCAAAGGTTGACTGAAGATCGAGTTGCATTGAATTTTACTTGCTGCTGTTCTGCATTGAATTTTTTGGGCAACATTGACTTTTATGGTGTTGACATTGAGTTGACCATGTGGCCATTTTGAGGGCTGTTGTGGCACATGCTGGGTTGGCTGACCAAGGAGACTTTGCTAGTTGAAGCATCCCGTTGATCGCCATAACACACCAAAAAATATATATTTTTCTAGCTTGTCTTCTGTTGATCCAATGGTATTTTCTATCAGCATTTTACTTAATTATTTATGTGATTGCTGTCTATTATTGAAGAGAAAGTAAATTTGCATCAAGAATAGAACATCTACATAAATTTACATGGTATCAGAGCTGAGGTGAAGAAAAAGGCCTAAGTTGTAGCAATCACCGAAGAAGAAAATGGGGTCCACAAACTATGGCTTCAAGGAGGATGACAAATTGACTGGGAAGGATGACTTCCATGCTTGGAAGATGATATTGGATCTTAAATTGGAAGACCAAGATGTCATGGACTATGTGTAGGGTAAAATCCAAGAACCTCCATCCACTGATACTTCTGCTGCCAAAACAAAGTACAAGAAGGGGGAGATCAAAGCAAAGATGATGATCAAGGAATCCATTCATAAGAGTCTAGTGGCCTACATCTCTGAGTTGGGAACATCCAAATAGATGTATGATAAGTTGGTCCTCATGTTCAAGGCAAACAATGCAAATCAAGTATTATTCTTCAAGAATCAATTGAAGAATATGAAGAAAGGTAGGGATGAGTCTGTCCAATCATACTTTCTAAAGTTGACCGAGATCATGAACAATTTGCTGGCTATTGGGGAGATAATAGTTGATCGAGAGATGGTACTCACTACACTTGGAGGGCTCCCATCTGAATGGCATGTGTTAAACACTACCATTCTAAATAATAATGTGATACCTGACTTTGACTAGAATGAAGGAGTATGGAAATGGAGGAAATGCTACCTACACTGCTCATTCTAGAAAGAAGAACTTTGGTGGTCCAAAGAACAAAGGAAGAGCAAGGGGCCCAAGGAAAGAAGGGCAAGTGTTACACTTGTCATAGGCTAGGTCACTATGTTAGAGAATGTCCTTTCAAGAAGGATTCTCATGATGGTGATGACAACAACATCAACCAGAGGAATGGAAATCAAAGGAACATCAAGTTAAAGGGAAAGAGGAAGGCTTCCTCCGGCGGAAATGATCAACCTTTCAAAAGGTCAAGAAACTCTAGGTATGAGGAATCAAATGTTGTTGATAAAAGAAATGAATACATTCTTGTATCTTCCCTCTCTGTTGCATCTCCACCCGACACTATGGATGTCTGGCTGATAGATAGTGGTGCCTCAAGGCACATCATTGGGTTCAAGGAAGCACTCTCTGACATGGATGAGAAGGATACTAATCTGAAAATTATCCTTGGAGATAATGACACATATCCCATGAAAGGGATAGGGACGTGACCCTCCACTTGTCTTAAGGTCAATTCCTCCGCTTGTAGGACGTACTATATGTACCTAATTTGAAGAAGAACCTTGTGTCTATTTCGGCCATGGAAGACAAAGGTTTCAATGTGGCATTCACTGATGGAAAGGTGCATGTGGAAGAAGAGCTTCAAGGAAGCTATCACATTCGGGTCTAGAATTGATACACTCTACCAGGTTGGAGGAACTCCACTGGGAGAAAATGACAGAGATGCTATCCGACAGACCGATAATGGCACTGAATATGATACAAATGAGTTCAAGAACTATTGCAAAGAAGTTGGCATTAAGAGGAAGACCACAAATGTATATGCTCTTGAGCAGCATGGCGTTGCTGAACGAAAAGGACCATTGCGGAAGCTACCCATGCCATGCTATGTGACCAAGGTCTACCAAAGTTTCTATGGGGAGAAGCTATGAACATTGTTGTGTACATACAAAACCAATGCCCGTATTCCGCTCTGGACTCCAAAACTCCCAAAGAGGTTTTCTCTGGTAAGAAACCTAACGTCTCACATTTTAGAGTTTTTGGATGTCTGTTTATTTTCATGTGCCGAAAGAGAAGAGGAGCAACCTAGATGCTTCTGGGAAGAAGGGAATGTTTGTGGGCTACATCGAAACTTGTATGTGCCTGGTCAAAGGGAAGTGGAGATATGCCACGATGTCAATTTTGACAAAGATGATTCCCTGAGGAAAGTAGTCAATCTTCCGAGATCTGAGGAAGACCATGAAGCAAGGCCTGGAAAGCAAGAATGTCTGAAGGATGAGACGATGCCAAATATTGAAGGATTGATGGACCCGATTGATCCATCTCCTTCACTGGGGAAGAGACCATCATGGATCAGGGACACTCTCAAGGATGCCGAGGGACATATGGCCCCAAGGGGGATATTCTGTGAAAGCCAGAAGCTGAGTAGATACCAGGGGTATCTAGCAGCCATGAGTACTATTGTACAATCTGAGCCTGGATATTTTGAGGAAGCCATAAAGCGTCAAGTTTGGAAGGATGCTATGCACAAAGAGTATGATTCCATAATGAAGAATGATGTCTGGGATATGGTTCCAAGACCGAAGGAAAAAGCAGTTGTCACCTCGAAATGGCTCTACAAGATCAAGCATGGATCTGATGGAAGTGCTGAAAAGTTCAAGGCAAGGTTCGTTGCCCGTGGCTTCTATCAAAAGGAAGGCATAGACTATGATGAAATATTTTCACCTATGGAACGATATACCACCATTCGATCTATCATAGCCCTTACTACTACGCAAGGATGGAGTCTCCACTAGATGGATGTGAAGACCGCATTTCTGCATGGTGCGATAAAGGAAGAGGTATATGTGGAGAAACCTCTGGGGTTCAAAGTCCAGGATCGGGACACCCATTTCTGCAGGTTGAGGAAAGCCTCTATGGGTTGAAGCAAGCACCCAGAGCTTGGTACGAGAGGATAGATAGCTACCTGATGAAGCTAGGCTTCACTCGTAGTAATGCTGATCCGAACCTTTACTTCAAGGTTGACAGGGAGAAGCCTCTCATTCTGGTGTTGTATGTGGATGACCTCTTCCTGACAGGTGCTGACCCTCTCATTCATCAGTGCAAGGGGGAGCTCGTTGCTGAGTTTGAGATGCCCTAGGACTGATGCACTATTTCCTAGGCCTAGAGGTCTGGCAGAGACCTGGAAAGACTTTCCTTTCTCAAGGAAAACACATTATGAAGCTTCTAGCAAGATTTGGTATATTGGGCTGTAAGTCTGTGTTGACACCGATGGAGCTCAAATTTAAGAAGTTGAGTGGCAGCGCTGCTGGGCCCGTGTCCTACTTAGTATCATCAACTCGTAGGGGCCCTGATGTTCTAAGTGAACACCCGTCCGGACGTATGTTGTGCAGTGAACACTTTGAGTCAACACATGGTTGATCAAAACATTCACTGGGTTGGTGCCAAGAAACTCTTGAGATATCTCTGTGGCATGATATACCATGGGTTGAGATACACTGCCAGGAGCATGACATTGCTTGGATATACTGATGGTGATTGGGCTGGCAGTGTGGTGGATCGCAAGAGCACATGTGGATGCTGCTTCCCACGTAGATCTGCTTCGGGCAGGAAACATAAGTCGGTAGCCTTGAGCATTGCTAAGGCCGAATACATTGCAACATGTATGGCCCGTTGTGAAGTCACTTGGTTGCGAAAGCTCTTCAGTGAGCTATTCGAGCATGTGCTAGATGCCACCGTTATCCTTTGTGATAACCAGAGGAAGATTCGTTTGTCAAAGAATTCCGTGTTCCACAATCGATCCAAGTATGATGATGGTTGGTAGCACTTTATCTGGGATATGGTACAGCGAGGCGCCGTAAGGCTCGATCATATAGGAAATGATGAGCAGGTCATGGATATTCTCACAATTCCCTTGAGGAAGGTCATGTTTCTAATCTTGGAATCATGAAACGACCCTATTCTAAGGGTTCTGTTGGACGATGAGCTCTGGGAGCTTTGGGGGGGCCTTGGGGATAGTTCCTCGGAGCTATAAGCACACACGGGGCTAGGCTTACTGAACCTTGTAGTGCTTCTGCCCCACCATTATGATGATTGAGTTGGTTCACCTCTCATGATCTGTGCCCCATATGCATCCTACCTATTGAGTTCTAGACTCATGGGAAGTACCTCTCATTTGGCCAATGAGGTGGGAAAAGCTAGAGACTAGTAGCAAATACTGATGGATGCATCAAAGATTTTCATACTCTCTATCTAGGATGACACATGTCCAACCACTTGATTTGGGATCAATTCTAGTGAGGTTTTAGACCTCTCACTGACTTCGGGTCAGATAAACCAACTTCGGGTTGGTATGTGACTCTTTGATTCCATGTAAGGTTTCAGATCTCCAACTGACTTCAGGTCAGGTAAGCCAACTTCGGGTTGGCATGAGACTCTTTATGAGTCCTATAGAGGTTTCGAACCTCTGGGATAAATTTGTCAGCCAGGAATGATGTCTTTGTGACTGACCCACTTTTGTTCTAAAATAAAGAGGCCAACAAAGCAAGTTACAGTGGGGTGACACACGATATTTGATTACACAGGTGGATGGAGTTCTCCCTAGTTGAGAGGGAGTGTTAAAATTGGACAACTAGGTCCAAAATCCATGTTGTGATGCTCAGATGAAGACACCGATATTTTTATTGGGTTCCTCTTTCGGAGAGGTGCAAGATTGATCTAAATATCATCTTGATCCGATGAGTAGAACATTTATTTTGAATTTATTTTTAATAATTTCAAAATATGTGCAGGTCGACCTTAAGGTTTTACACCCCCAACAAATGTGTCACACACCCTCAGTGATTGATATAAATAGAGTCAACGTTGGAGGACATTTCATTAGCTCATCCTCACACATCATTTATCCTCTTTTGATTGGTTCGAGCTCCTTGGAGGCAGTTTCTGTTCACACGTGGGAAAGAAGGATGAAGAGAAATCTGCTACAGCTAGGGTTTCCATGCAAGTTTGACCAGCATTGACTTTGATCAACGCATGGTCCAAAGGAGCTGATTTTTGGTGGAGACTTCGATTTTGGAAGGCTGTATATTTTGGCATAAGAACCGAGGTCAAAGCTTGATCGAAGACCGAGTTGCGTTGAATTTTACTTGTTGCTGTTCTACATTGACTTTTTTGGGCATCGTTGACTTTTATGGGGTTGACTTTGAGTTGATTGTGTGGCTATTTTGAGGGCTGTTGTGACACATGCTGGGTTGGCTGACCAAGGAGACTTTTTTGGTTGAAGCATCCTATTGATCTCCATAATGCACCAACAAATATATATTTTTCTGGCTTGTCTTATGTTGATCCAATGGTATGTTCTATCAGCATTTCACTTAGTGATTTATGTGATTGTTGTTTAGTATTGAAGAGAAAGTAAAGTTACATCAAGCATAGAACATCTACATAAATTTACAGTAAAGGATTAGGCTGTTCTAAGACTGGTTGTTTCAATACGCTACCTGAATCTAGATAATGATGATCAAGTAATCGCTGTTCCAGTTTAGGCCCTTGCTGTCCCTCGCTGGTTTCCCCTTGACCTTCAATTCTTAAGTTTTGATCAATGGATTCCCACTGCTGTTTATGATTTGGGCTCTTAACTTCAGGAGTGGATATGATGTTTGAAGGGTGATGAGGTCTAGACAAAGAAGGTGCAGATGCCTCAGGCCTTGATTCCTAGTGTCCCTGTATGAAGTGGATTGTTCTTTCTCTGCTTTTGAAATCAGATCCCCAAAGAATGTCTTCCTTCCCAAATCTGCACTCTTATTTTCCTTTTTACGACCGATATTTCTTGTGGTTAGTTAGAGTGGGGGTGTTTTGGTTTCTTTGTTGTCCTACGAGCACACATGGACCCTATGTGTATCAATCCTCACGACAAGTGCCTCAGTTCTACAGTGGTGAGCCCGCTCAAGTATGTTATAATGATGCAAAGGTTCTTACCTCTCGTCTTACCACCCAACAACTGCATCGCTGAATACACGCTCTAAAAAAACACCTAAAAATCACACTTCTAAGTGCCCCAGTGTAGAAATGGTGAGCCCACTCAATTATGTTAGAGCGATGCATAGGTTATTACCTCTCGTCTTACCACCCAACAACTGCTGACTAGGAACACTCTACCATCAAACAAACAATTTTGGCTAATTGTATCGTCACTACCATCCCTGACAACTATGCCAAAATGTTGGAATGTATTAATTACTTTTAAATGATTAATACGGTACACATAAATTATTGACCAGCGACATCTTTTATTTCAATGGTAGTTGCACTGTCTGTGTTGATACACCACACTAGAAGCGGAAATAAAACAAGAAGAAATCATTGCTGAACCAATTGATGAAACTAACACTCATGCATGAATAAAAAGGATCTACAAGAATGTAATCACACTTCAGATAAGCCAATATCTAGCGCGCCACACACTAACTACACCAAATGGTACCTATAATTGGATCTATTTAATAGCATAATAAATACCTGGAATTGAAGCAGATCTACTTACAACTGACACAACAACAATGACACTCCACGAATATGCATAAATAAATATAAGTTTATTGTCGTGACATTATTTTAGAAATTGTAGGTATATGACCCTTAATTATGTCCCTGCACAGGGGGGATAAATATAAGATATAATACAGCTACCCGACCACTGCAATCCCTGCTAAAGAGGAGTGCCCTTCCTCCCTAGTAGAGTGCAGGAAGAAATGAGAACTAAATGAGAATTAGATCAATCAACACATGTAACAACAACAACGCGATATTCTGTATTATGATGATCAAAATTTATAGAGTCAAAATGGAGATATTGTTCTGTGATAACCCCCTGACCTTGAAGGTCCCAGTGTTTATATAATAACTACATATCCATAAAATGAGGAACAAATCAGTCATGAGAATCTCCTGATTCTCATGCTGATCAAAATAAAGTAAATATAGTTAAAACCGATTCCCTAAAAAAAATCCTGAATGGGAAAGCATTGATTTCAAACAAAACTTTCTGAAGCTATTATTCTAAATAACAATACATGATAAATCCTTCAACTGTTGTTGGAATGCGACAACTGTAGTGTAACAACTTTTGAAGACAGATCAACATCCAGAATTTAGCAATACGCAAACAACAATGGATCTGTAACAACATCGCGGTGTAACAACATAAGATGCGACAACCAAGGTGTTGACTCTGCGTGTGGTAGCAACGCCATGTAACAACATGCTTCCAACTAGTTCTGTGCGCCCGTATGTTCCAAGTCCCTGTGCCTGAAATAGTATCTGAAAGAATAACGAAAAGGCCAAAGAACTTCTCCCAATGTTCATCTTAGTTCGCCACAAAAAGGAACAATACATCATAATAATTAACGAGAATGGAAAAGTAATGAAACAAGGTAAAGTTATGTTATTTCAAGATAAAGGAAAGGAAAAATGCAAGTATGGTCACCAGGTTGGAGGTCAAAAAGGCATAAATGAGGGAAGAAAATGTAGGAAATGAGTATAAAAAATTCGAAGAAATACCAGGCTCAATCTCTTTTTGTGGCTCTGTTGGGTATCTCTCCGGTCTTCGTAATACTTCCCCCTGTTTTCACCTCCTTCATTCCCTTATATGTTTAAATCCACCGCATTCCAACCACCTTGCTGTCGGCCTCCTCCTCCCTTCCACCGACTCCCGTTTCCTTTCGCTGTGACCCTCCTACCTTCTCGACCCTTCTTTTCTATTTGGATGGAAGTGATTATATTTTTAGTTTAAATGAATCATTGATATGGTTTATACATTTACTTTTGGGTATTAATAATATTTTATTAAATTTTAGTTTCTAATTTAATAAAATTGTTCTATTCATATATTTAAACAAATTTCTTTAACATTTAATTAAATTATTTTATTTACTTTAATTAATTATAAATTAATTAAATTAAATTTATATATTTCATTATCTTTATCATATATAGATATAATTTTTTTGATTTAAAAGATCGATCATATATATAGTTTTATAAGGGTGGTACACATATCAAGACCCCACTCGATATATTTATTATATTTTGGTGATTTAGGAATTTATTTCGATAATCGATTCATCAATCTAAAATTAGAATTTTTTCAAATATTAGCGAGTAGGTATAGTAGTGCAATACATGCGGTTCATGCATATGTACCTATCATATGGATGCCCTGTATGCATGCTAATATTCACATTCTATTTGTAATTGTAGGTGAGTCATTACAATACCCAAATGAATGGACTGCCAACTCATGGTACACTTGACACCCCGCAACCAAGTCTTCCGCCTGGCATCTACAAAAGGAATCTTCTGACCAGAGAAACAAGCAAATCAATATGCCACAATACAATTCCTAAAGGTTATCCACGAGTCAAATAAGAGTAAGGAAAACCATCTCCAGAACCCACATGCAAATATGCCAAGCTTGTAGAGATTCTTGGTGTAAGCAGAGCGCTAGGCTATAAGCTAGCCTATGTTTACACCATTAGCAATTACAAACAAACTAACCATGCAAGTGTTGGGTAAAAAACTCTATGTGGAACTATAATATTTAAATTGAGTTGAGCCCGTGATAGATCAATCCTTCTTTGGAGCACTCCACATAGAACCCTAAAACGAGAGCTGATTGTCAAATACAACAAAAAACTTTAAACACTGACAAATAAACCTATACTCAAGCCCATCGATACAACTTAACAACTTGACAAATATGTCGACTATTTCAGAACAGGACCCCACAATGAGTGTCCACACAAGCACCAAAATAGTATACAGGATAAAGTAAAGCCCCCCCCACCCCCCCTGGGGTTCTAGCTAACTCAAATACAATCGAGTTGTTTCTCTCGCAACGATAATTCCAAAAAAAAGACAATTTCGCTAAACCAAATGCAACAAATGAGTTTCTATGAGTTGGAATCTTGATAACCCATAATAAATTTGACAACCATGAAAGTTTTGAAGTTACCCTATATAGATTTAGATATTGTTTTCGAATGCAAACTACTTTGGTAATTGACTATCACTTTAGTTTAACAAATCGTTATATATATATAAATAATTAAAAATATGTTTTTAATTATATAAATAAAATCGACATCTTAAAAACTTCCTTAATATTCAAATTATATAAATTTTACAACTCAAATATAAATTTAAATAAATTTAACTAATTAAAAAAAAATCCAAATATAACAACATTAGGTTAACCCATCCCAAATTATTTTTAGAATTAGAATAACACATGTTGAGGTAGTGTCATGACTTCCTTTTGGGATTTATCATTTGATGCAATACCACACGCTGATGACGTTTAAAAAAAATAAAAATTATAAAATGCTATAAAAAATAGTTAATATATGTGACATAATGATATATAATATATGATTAAATACACTTAATTTATGACATTTTAAAATAAATTTTATATTGAATATTATATCATGGGTATACAAATATTATTAGAAAATGTTACATAATGATTTTCCATTTCAATGCTGTTATAGGTCAATTTGGACACTATTCCCAATGGCTTTGTTAACTGGGCATCATCTCGAGGACCAATGATCAAGGGTCTATCATTCCCTATCATTTCAGTTGGTACATGCCCTAAGACAAGAAACAAGACAAATCAAGCAAGACTTTCATCAAGAAAGAATTTCCATGGTTTGAAGCTTATTATATAGCATATGAGAGCTCACCAACGCAGGCTCTAAGGGGCCTAAGTGCATTGCATATGTAGATAACCCCATGCAAGGCGGCTCTGCAAAGAACTTCCTGGCATTCACAAGTGCGTTGGTCACATTGGGAGCAAAATTCTCATTGTTCTGGAATCTCCACTTGGCTAGTGCCTTCTAGAAGAGTTCACATGTGTCAAGCTTCGGATCCAAGTGTCCATTTGACATCTACATGAATGGAAACATGTCTTGCCTATTTTTGGAAAGCTATTGATTGCAAAACAACCTACAGTTCATCTATACATTGAACACAGATCCAAGTGTTTGAGAAGGAAGAATTTGAGTAGAGAAATGCTGGAGAATTTTCAATTGAGAGACTGGTTTGTAGAGCTACTGCTAGAGAGATTTATGCTGTAATGAGACTTGGGAACTTTTCTAGAAGGTCACTTCAAATCAGTCACTAGGTTGTAACATCTCCTTCTATCATCAATAAAGAGTACTTATTGTTTTTCCCTACATGCATCTATGTTAACTTTGATTTTCCATATTGTAAGATCTTGGTTGATGAATTTAGTTTATGCTTTACTGATTTAGCTAACTAGCTTGAATAGATATCTATATTATTGCATCTTCTACTGTTTCAGTGTTCTTTCTTGCAGGAAGCATTTAGCTCACAAACCGCTTGAATTTTAAGTTGTAGCAGAAGCGATAGAAGGAGACATTTGGAAGTGACTAAACAAGTAAGCCTCCAATCCTCTCTGTATATCTGTCTGAGTTAGGAGAAATGGTAGTATAGTCTTTCACCTATTGTTCTAGACTAGCACCTGTCTAGGGAAGCGTAATTTATCTGTAGATTACAATTCTGGCCCAACAAACTGGCAACTCCTCTAGGGAGAATTTCTCTTAGTTCTAGGTGTTTTAGTCTATGATTTTCTTTGATTATCCACCCACTAGCTGTTACACATAAAGATTAGATTTTTTCAGACCTTAATTTGCAAAGAAAATGAGCCAAACAGTAGTATTTTTCCTTGTCTACTGTGCCCAACGCACCCTTAGTCAGGGCACAGTGTTTTGCAGAGCACTGTCTCCCTTCCAAGCCCGCGTTGCAGAGCACTGTCTCCCCTTGGAGACTATGTTGGCTCCTGAAAGTGACCAAATTCCCTTGAATATGACTTTGCAACTTGGTTCAGTTTTGTTTGCTGCTGTGTTCTGAAAAGTTTGATGCTCAATTGAATAGTGTCTCTATATACTTCTTCCTCCTTTGGCTGAAAAATTGTTCAATGTTTGTTTAGAAAAGTTTTTCTTTATCATTGACAAGTTGATTTCAAAGTATTTTTTATGGTCGCATTAAGAATCATTTGCTTTTGAAATAGGAAATTGTCGTAAAATCTTCATTTCCTTGATAGGAGAAATTGTTGTTGAAATCCTCATTTTTCTTTCAAAAGAGAAATTGTTGTTTGTATTCTTCGTTTCTCGAAAGTAAAAAGCATTTCGATTATTGATCTAGTGCACCTAGTTTCTTTTCTGCATTCATAACATTAAGGAAACTGAAAAGAAAAACTTGCATTTGCGTGTAGGATTGTGTGTTTTTTGCAAAAGGAACATTAGGAAATCTGCATTTAGTTTGTGATTCATTGATTTTGTTTTTTTTCATTGATTTGTTTGCTCACAAATTATTTTCTCTCTTCCCAACAAACTGGCACTCTCTTCCCTTAGTAGCTAGGTTCTTCATTGAAAAAGCCGAAAGTGAAAGTTTGTTTATCATTCTTAGCTTGCATTTTAGGAATTTCATATACATCATCGTGGTGAACGTGAAAGGAAAATTTCTAAGCAATATCAACATAAAATAAATCTCAATTTACTTAACAACGCATTGGAACCATAACAATAACATTTAGAAGGTCTAGGCTAGAGACGTGTTCCGGTGTCGTAAAACATAGCATCTTTCGTTAACTTGTATGTGATACATTCTGAGTGTGATACCTCACTCCATGTACGTAATTATATCGTAGCTCATCCACGTACTCTTGGGTATATCAGGCGGTGTTACAGTATGATAAGTATAAAGGGGTGCTCTCACTGTGCGGTTTTGCATCAGACAACGCTAATACGGACTTGAGCCTCCACGTAACTTCGGGTATATTTGGGAGGAAAACTTTTAGGTGCTATCCATTCATAGTGAACCGAGTCGGCCGTCCTAAAATTGTGATACGCCAAACACAAAATTCCGGGAGATTACCTGCCTGTACTTCTTGGTTCTGCAAGAGGTATTCTGCAGTTCATAGTTTATTGGTAAACCCTTTTACCTAGCATTACCCTCTTTTTGTTTATTTGTTTTTTGGTTAAAATAAATCAGTAATCGTGGAAAAACAAAATCCTACCCCCCATCATTCACGTAGATTAGCTTTAAAACCACCTTTACCACTGGAAGTTATTTCTGGTAGGTGAAGGCGATCACGATCTGCCGAATCAAGTACAATTCGTACCTCTGGCGAAACATCATCATTTAAACCAGAGTTAGCTCAAATTTTTTCCACACATCCTGGTTCATTTACTGTTATCGAAACAGAGTCTTCACAGCTACCCGTGGTCACGGTCCATTCAATTGCTGAGACCATACCTCCTGGACCCGACGTTGTTCAATCACAAATTGATCCAGATCTTGTCTCTTCTTTGCCAAAAAATTTGAATCCTGAACAACCGGAAGTTGCTCCTACCTTGGTCACTCCAAAAATATCTGTAGCCACTGAAACTCCTATATCACATAGTCAACCATCTGAAATATATTTTTGGCGTGACGGTGAAGTTCTTCCTCTTGGTTTAATTGGGATTGAAGAAATCCCACAACCTGATACACCTTTAAGTCAAACCCATTTTGGGGGAGACCTTTACCTGTACTAGTCGTTTCCTTAATCATTTCCATCTGATATTGTCGATCCCATTTCCATTCAATCTCCCATGGATTTCGGAGAGTATACATTTGGTCATACAACCATGTCTGAACCAACATCTTCGGTTGGGTTTGCTGTTCCAATTACGTCAACTCCTACCCTCGCTACTCCGTCGATGTTCACAACCTCACCAGAGTCATATTTGCACGGTGGTGCTTTGGTCCCAACAGGTTACAAATCATTATCTGGCACTTTCTCTGGTACATCTTCAAGACCATGGTCTTTACCAATGTCATCATCTGGTGTTTTAACTAGTAGTCCTATAGTCAGTACTGAACGACTTGATACATTACACACATCATTAGGGAAATATCAAGTCGGTCCTTATGGGTCAATTCCTTTAAGTACCATATCAACTGGACTCCCAGCATTCAGGGAATAATATTTTCCGTCTTATTATCCTCCTTATGCTGGGGGGAAACCTTTGGTCACCCAATACTATAGCACTCAGTCACATTTTGGAAAAACTAATGTTGACATGAATGTTTGTTAATGGCAGCCCACTCTGCCTATCCAACCACAAATGGTTGTAGATTCGTATCAACCAGTTCAACCTGTTACACCCACTTCAATACCACTTGTTAATACATCTATACACCAGTTACACAATCAAAATATTGTACATCAACCTTATCAGGCAAGTTCTTCGACTCAATATCATCAAATTTTGGGTCAACAAACTCAAAATCCTTTGGTTAATCTACAACAACCTGTATCAGGGGTCATATATTCACAAGCTAGTGTACCATTTTATGGGATGTCACAAACGCAACCTGGTTATACATATCAACTGAATCCAACTTACACTAATTTGGGTTATAACATTGGTGGGCAGAACCCTTGGCAGCCACAGGCACAAATCCCTCAAACTTCATTTCAACAAGTATCATATCCAGGTTTTGGTCAACCGAATTCTCAAGCGTTTTCTATGCAAAACAACCCCTATTTGGGTTACCAGCAGCAAATTCCATATGCCGGTGCTCAAAGACCTGTTTCCCAAGCAATTCCATCTTATCCTGGCTATGCTCAAACTGACCTTAATAGACAGTTGCCTTTTGTTGCAACCTTGGAATTACCAGATTTAAACCGGTTAACTAATGATCCTATCAATTATGCTCCTTGGTGGCCGGTGATACCTCATAAATTACCCTCCGACATTCCTAAATTCAATGGAAACCCTAGAGAATATCCATCAACTTATGTTATGACTTATCATTTATGGTGTTCATCAAATTCCCTAAATGATGATTCTGTTCGATTACGTCTTTTCCAACAAACGCTCACAGGTCCGGCAGCTAAATGGTACATTGAATTACCTAGAGATTCTTTCGACAATTTCACTGCCTTAGTTACTATCTTTTTGACCCATTTCCAATTACCGATCAAATATGAAACTAGAACGAAACTCTTGACCAACTTCAAAAAAATTAATGCTACTCACATTTCCGATCATATTCATGAGTGGCGTCGCCGTTGACGAATGGTTAAGACATTTGTTCCTGATCAACTCCTTGCTGAATGGTTCATTAAGTCCCTGTTTCCATCTATAACTAAGGATGTGGCTAAAGGTGGAATTGTCACAGAAGAGCAAGTTATCTCTCGTGCCCAATATTTAGACTTGATTTATACTCAGTCTAGCACTCTCTATGAAAAAATTCCAAATGCGCCGCGATCTAATTTCAATGTTCCTCCTCAAATAAAGGACTCTCATGCGGAGACGACTTAATAGGCACTGCAAACACACACCACCCTACTGCATCTGATCCTGCTCCTACTTCTGAAATTAATGCCGTGTCCTTTGACAAAGGAAAAAGTGATAAGCAACTAGGAAGTAAGGAAAAGGGGAAATCAAAGAAAAAGAAAACTTCTAACCCGCAGGAACGATCATCTGATCAACAGTCTAGACCACATAAAATTCGTTATCCATGCATAATATGTAACAAGGAACACTTTGTTAGGGATTGTCCTCACTGTGCTGAAGTCTAAAAAATAATCAAGTCTTCTCATGCATCAGCTATGTTGACAGATCCATTCCCCAATCTGGACAAAAATTTGGTTGCTACAGATCCAACTCCTAGTTCCCAAGTGTTAATGTTATCCACCACAAAACCTTCACAAGATATTTTGGTGTCGACATGGAATAAATACTATGGTAGTCCGACCACTGATCAACCTACTACCTCAACAAGGAATGCATCTAATGAATTGGTACCACCTCTTGTTATTCCTGAATTGACAATTAAGCCACTGAAGGGAGTAATTCATAAATCGACATATAATCCTCGAGCAAGAGCTACACAAAATTATAATATAGTTGAAGATTTGGCTCAATCCCCTTCAGCTATGTCTGCTCTTGAGGTATTACAAAATTGTCCCTCCCAGAAGCAGGCTTTATTGTCGGCCATTGGTGGAATTGATCCAATTGATTCTAATCTTGTCGTCTTTAATCATACGGGCTATGTGCCACAATTACTAGCAGAATTGGCATTCTCCATCCAAGTAAATGTTCTCAATCACCACGTTCATCACACTATTATTGATGAGGGAGCATCTACGTGCATTCTGTCTCTAAACTGTTGGAAATCACTTGGCCCACCATGATTATCGTAATCATCAACGACGTTGAATGCTTTTGATGGAAGAACATATAAACCTTGTGGTATTATCAATAGCCTGCAAGTCGAATTAGGGGGAAAAATAGTAATTATTGATGTTGAGGTTGTTGACAGACCCCTTGACTATAATATTTTACTCGGAAGACCATGGGTATATGCAATGACTGCCATTGTTTCTACATACTTTAGAATGATTGCCTTTCCACATAAAGGTACAATTAAAGTCATTAATCAATTATACTTTTTTTCCTTTTTTTCACAGGTAACTGGAAGCATTCTGTATATTCACTTACCCCAAATAGAAATCCAGAACATTGGTGTAGGACTCTTAAAGGATTCCACTCTTATGGGAACCTTTGCATTACTGCCGCCTACAACGTCAACAAAAATTGCAAGCATAGAGACCTGCTACATGATCTCTTCCACTCTATCTGGCTTAAGGAAGAGTACGGGTGATTCTGATATTTCTACATTGGGTGATGTTTTACTGCTCATCCCTATTCACCTACAATAGCAATCAATCTATTTGGCTTGGGCGAAAAATCTGAAATCAGCGTTGCCGGGTGTTTGGGTTGATTGTTCATTAGATTTTGGTACTCCATCTGATTCATTTTCCACAAATTTTTTGACAGATGAAAATATTTTGGAAGCTATGATGGCAGAAGAAGAACCATGGGAAGATTATCATCATCGTTCCCATCTTCCAGATTATGAAGAAAATAATCTTAGTGAACTATATCACCCATCCATTCAAACTTTCTTTTCAAATTATTTTCCGATTAATGCAATTGAATCTGAGCGAAATTTATCAAACATCGAAGAAATGATTTCTATCGATATTTCGACTAAATCTGTCATTGTAGAAAATATTCATGTCGGTGTATCTTGTTCTCCATCAGAACTTGATTCATATCGCTCTCTTTTTCGTGAATTTCGTGAAATATTCGCTTGGTCTTACGAGGAAATTCCAGGCATAGATACTAGTATAGTTGAACACACTGTTAATATGTATCCTGATGTCAAACCAGTGCGTCAATGCTTCGTCCAGTTCATCCAAAGAAAGCTGCTGCCTTCAAAGCAGAAGTTGAAAAACTTTTGCGTGTTGGTTTCATTTACCTTGTTCCGCTAACGGAGTGGGTTTCCAATATCGTTCCTATTATGAAAAAACAAGTAACCATTAGAGTGTGCATCGATTATCGGGATGTTAATCAGGCTTGTCTAAAGAATAACTATCCTACTCCCTTTATCGACCATATTATTGACGATTGTGCTAGATGCGAAATATTTTCGTTCATGGATAGATTTTCTGGCTACAATCAAATCAATATCTGCCCAGATGACCAACATAAGACAACATTCATCTATCCCTGGGGCACATTTGCATATAGGAAACTCCCGTTTGGTTTAAAGAACGTTGGGGAAAATTTTCAGAGAGAAATGGATTATGATTTCAACGACATCAAGCACATTTTTCAACCATATCTATATGATTTACTAGCGCATTCACGAAATCGGACTGATCACCCGATGCATTTGAGAGCCATTTTCTTACGATGTCGACACTAAAAGATATGCCTCAATTCGCACAAATGTGTGTTTTGTGTTGGTTCTGGTCTATTGCTCAGATTCATAGTTTCAAAATAAGGAACTCGAATAGATCCACTGAAGGTACATGCCATTCTTGATTTTCCTGCACCATCAAACCTACTTCAGATACAGAAACTTCAAGGAAAGGCTAACTTCGTGAGAAGGTTCATTCCAAACTACGCCGAAATGGCTAAAGGATTTACTCGATTATTGAAAAAGGGGGTTCCCTTCCATTGGGACCAAGTTGCGCAAGCTTCTTTTGATGCTGTCAAGGAACATCTTGTCTGAGCATCATTAATGTATCCTCCTAATTATCAAAATGAATATTTCCTATATATCGCCACGGATGAAACGACCATCGCTATGGTTTTGGTCCAAGTAGAAGATGGAATTGAACATCCGATCTATTATTTGAGTCGTAATCTCAATGATACAGAAGTTAAGTACTCGTACATGGAAAATCTTGCCTTGGAAGCCATTCAAGCTGTCAAAATATTTCGCCATTATATCCTGCTTCGAAAAACAACAATAGTTTCGGATTGCAACCCCATGACTTACATCTTATCACGTGAATTTCTAGGGGGCAAATATTCAAAATGGATTGTCATTTTTTAGGAATTTGATTTGGAATGCATCAAATGCAAGTCGAAGAAGTCTTTAGTTTTGGATGAGCTTCTCTGTGACCTTCCTTCTGATAGTAATGCAACTACGTCAGAACTATCTATTCCAGACGAGTCTCTATTTATGATCGGATCATCTGATCCCTGGTATGGAGATTTCATTATTTATCTCCAAACCCAAAATTTTTGACCTAATACCTCTCACTCTAATCAACGATGTATTTGATACCAAGCCAAAGATTATCTAATCGTTGGCGATACACTTTATCATCGTGGTGTCGATACCATTTTAAGGAGGTGCCTCACACATGAGGAGGTCGAAAAATTATTAAATGATTGTCATGCCGGGGCTTGTGGTGGAAATTTATCTGGATATGCTACCACGCAGAAGATACTCCATGCCGGTTACTTTTGTCCTACTATTTTTCGAGATTGTATCCTCATAGTTAGAAGTTGTCATGCATGCCAAATTTTTGATCGTATAATCCGCAAACCGCCAGCGCCAATGCATCCCGTTGTCTCTGCTGGACCATTTAAAAAATGGGGTATTGAATTCATGACTTGTAACCCTCCTTCGTCTGGGGGGAATAGTTATATTATTCTCACAGTCGACTATTTTACCAAATGGGCTGAAGAGATGCCTACATTCAATAACATAGAACAGGAAGCTGCATTTTTTTCTTTAACCATGTTATTGCACGGTTTGGGGTCCCACAGGCTATAGTTACAGATCATGGGAAGCATTTTCACAACCATATGATGTCTGAATTGACAGCCAAGTTAGGATTGTCACATGATAATTCTACTCCTTATTATCCACAATCAAATGGACAAGTTGAGGCTATTAACAAAATTCTTAAACGAATGCTTCAACGAATGATAAGAGTCTGTAAAAGGAACTGGCACTTGATCCTCTACTCTGCCTTGTGGGCGTATCGAACCTCGGTGAGAAATGCGACCAGATTTACTCCTTTTCAATTGGTGTATGGTTTGGAAGCTATCTTACCAATCCAATGTGAAATATCATCATTAAAACTCGCGATAGACTTGTTACCTAACACCTCAGAAGAAGAAGCGCGTCTCCTTAACCTCATCCATATAGATGAAACATGTCATGAAGCCCGATTGGCCAACAAAGCGCATAAGAGATGTATAAAGGCGCAATACGACAAAAATGTCCAACCTCGCATCTACTCAGAGGGCAACTTGGTCCTTCTTTATGATCAAGAAGCTGATGTTATAGGTACATGGAAATTCGAACCATTATGGCATGGCCCCTATATTTTCAAAAGAGTTCTTGCTAAGGGTGCCTACGAGTTAGTTTATTACGATGGAATTCCATTGGCACAACCTAGAAATGGGTTGTATTTGAAACGTTACTATGCTTAATCATGAGCGTAGTAATTTTTTGTATTATATTGTTTATATGCTGTTGATTTGCATTCACTATCTTAATTTATGTTTTAGAGTTTTCTTGACATTAGTAATCCGCTTTACATTTTATGGAAGATGTCTGAATCTTCAGAACCATTTGTTGGATATGCTGATGGTGCTAGTCGTAGTACGCAGAATCTATCCTCTGCAGCGTGGGCCATTTTCGCTCCGAACGACGAGTTAGTGAGTTTTCAAGGGATTTGTATTGGTAGATTGATGAATAATATCACTGAGTATAGCGCGTTGATCAAACTTCTCTCTGATGCCATTTCATTTGGTATTAACCGCATAATCATAAGGTTAGACTTAGAACTTGTGGTACTACAACTTACTAGTATTTACACTGTTAGAAATCCAACACTTCTTAGATTGTTCCTAAGAGTTCGACTTTTGGAAAGACATTTTGATTTCATTCAATATCAATGCATTTCTAGAAATCTGAACACTTTAACTGATTCATTAGATAATCAAGTTTTAGACAGACATTTGCGTCATAGGTAAAGAAAACATTCACATCATTGAATAGGATTGCACATTAAACATAGTAAAAACTCTAAAAACATATAGATAGATAGTTATAGGTTTTTACAAAATTTGTGCCCAGGACACGTTGGTCATCTGACCTCAAAATGTATGCAAAAAATCACAAGTAAACTAGTGGTGCTCATGGTAGCACGCTATAGATCTAGCAATCCTACGGAGTAACCACATCCAATGGTTAGGAACCCCAATAGTGTTTCGTTGCAGTCGCATGGGTAACTCTTCGAGCCGGCAATCCGAAATCCCAAAGGTTAATCCCTCTATGTGCTGCTGAAGCTCAGCTAGAATCTCAGCCATATTAAGGTCCTGAAGGACTGCTCTCCCGACAACCCTCTCTGCTGGTGCATCTGCCTTGCGCTCTGGTTCCTCTACTAGTTGAATGCGACCAATATCTGCATTACATTAAACATTTAGTTTATTCTTGGAAGGAAATAAAAACACAAAAACATTGTATAAACCTTAGGAAAATCAAAATACATGGTCGAATCATTCTTACCCATTGCATCCCCCTAAGCGCCTTCTGGTAATACTTGATCTGGATCTCCTCGGAAGTTGATGCCTCTTTATGCATACTCATCGATGACGATGATCTGTCACCGGAACCAGGTGAAGAATGCAGTCGAGAACACAACGGTCAATTGGCCTGCATGCCGACCCATGAGTTCTACCCATCTCTGCATTCGAGGATCTCTAGGACTAGATATATCCAATGTTACATGTTATGGCTGCATCAGTGGAATAGGTTCCAAAGCGAAGGAGATAAGGATAGAACCATAACTGAAGTTTTTCTTCCTTCCTCCCTTTAATTTATTCAGTTGTTCCTTTATCTGAGATAGAACAACTTCATAACAGTTGAAGACTGTTGGCTCTAAACACTCTAGTGCATACTGCATATACGATCTGTTCGCTACATGGAGTGTAACGGTGCCAACAAGTTTAGCGATCGTGAAAAGGATGGTTCTCAAAGGCAAATCCTTGACATCCCGGATGTTTATTTTTCCAAGTTTGCTAGGTTCTGACCCTGGATAGCAATACTGCATAACATAATGCCTCACTGTCTCTCCTCCAACGGTAGACCTTGTGAGAGAAATGGGAAAACCTCTCCTCGAAAAACCTGTGAGAAAATACACATCCTCAATTGTTATGGACAACACTTGATTTTTTATGTGAAATGTCTCTATCGCCGGATCCTATGCTCTAACAAGGAACTCTAGGAGTTCTATCTGTTGCCTCATTCCCAACAATTTAAAGTGCTTAAGTAGTCCACAATCTCTTAAGGCTCTTATAGTACCTGGATCATTCAAGGCAATCATATATTGTTCTTCATGTTCTCTTTTTCTCCATGTAATCGTCATTATAATCCAATGGAAACCTAAAAATCAACCATAAGGTCCATTAGATTCCATTCATTGCAAAAAACTAGGCAAATTTTGGACACAACATGAAAACCAAAAAATTCAACTGCACCCAACGCACTCCCTGGGTTGAGACAGTGCATTGCACATGCAGGTAAAATTCACTCTACCTGTTATGCAACGCAGGTTTCGACATTTAGGGGTGCGTTGCCCTCAATTTGGGTAGAATTTACCCTAAGGGCCTCAAAACCCTAAAAAATTACAAGGAATGGGAATGAAATGAATACTGAAAGAAAGAGGAGGTTTATAGCACTAACCTGGATCAAACGACGACGAAATCCATCCACAGAAATGACCGCAATCAATGAATGAAGTTTGGGGGAAAAATGAGGTTCAGAGCTCCAAAATGCAAATGGTAAAAATGAATAGTAAAACTACTTTTTATAGTCATTTAATTGTTTGCAAGTTAAATTTATTGCTATGACTATAGTTTTATTAAGTTTTTATCATGAAACATGTATTTTTAGTCCATTTGATGTTGTTCTGAATATGAAATACAACTAATGAACAAATTAGTCGTGAAGATTTATTCAAAGAATGACCTGACCACAAAGCATACTTTTTCTCCTTATTTTTCGAGATTTGTTAAAAACGAAAATGGATTTGAAGCACACTTTTATCTCTTTTTCAAGCTTCGATAACAACGAAAAAGGAACCCCTGGAGTCTTCTTTCAACTCTTTTGAGACTCCAATAATGTGAAAAGATTGCCGAGCACTTGTCATTTTGAGCTCGTTAAAGTAAATGAATTGATATCTACTCAGTATAAGTTTAACCCTTTTTCGAATTGAGATGGATTATTTATGAAAAAGGAATACCTTGGTTAAACATGACCAAAGAGGTTCTCTCAGATATCATTTTACACTTTTTCGGATATGAGTGACAAATTTACGAAAAATTACTTTTGGAGTTCTCTTTCGTCCTCCTTTTTAGACTCTCTAAATATGAAAAAGGACCGGGCTATCACTGTCGTTAAGCTCGTTAAAACATAAAATAGTGACGAGCTTGTCGATCATGGCAAGAATCGAGTTTCATTCATCGCTAGACTCGTTAAATTATTAAATAGCGATACTTTATTCACCCGAAGGGTGGAATTATATATCAAGCAAATGTTATCCTCCTCAAGCTTGTTAAAAAATAAAGAGGTACTAGTCGACAAATGACTGGGGAAAATTTGGGAAAAGCAAGAATAGTTTCTTTTTGGTAGCAAGTCGCTCTTGAACATGACACTTCTTTCACTCCATGTCCGTGACTTTTTGGGTTGGGTAATCATCTTGACAGTTCATTCACACCTATGGTACATCATACCTTCACTTCGGTTTTGGGTCGATGCTGCCAACTCATCACAGTGTCGCCGATATGTTCAACAGAAGTCATCCAGTGATTAAAAAATCATCCATCTGCAATACTCGTAAACCTTCATTTTCATGACCGTCATCCCTGAAAATTGCTATATCAAGTCATACCCTTGTCTCCAAAATCAGTAACTCTTGTTTTGCAATAAGGTGACTTCCTGTCGACGACAAATCAAAATCCTGGAAGTTCACTTACAAACATCAGATTCCAGTACCATGAGGCTTGTTACAACATCGACAAGACCCTCGCTTCCGGACTTTTGACCGAAAGATTTTGTTTGGTGTTCGACATCAAATCATCTATTCACGCCTTAAAAAATGTACTGCAGTACCTTGAGGGCCATTGACATTAATGGTGGTTCTCTCGCGTTTGTTAACAACTCACATCATTGGTTGGTAATAAAATGATGTCTTTCCATGTTTGACGACAAATCATATATTCACATGGCTATACTTGTACCCGAATGATAGAGTGAATGAGATAAGAAGACCCCAGATCTAGTTTCATCCATCTGGGCTGCGATTTCAGGATTGTTGTACACATCATCTATACGATGACCTTACATACATATTTTCATCCAAACATGGGCTTATATCTGTAGGCGTGTCTGCATCTGGGAAACATTCCAATGTAGATGACTTTCTGAATTATGTACATGTTATTAGATTGTTTTATATGCTGACTATGGGAATGCCTACCCTCAGAAATTATGATCAATAGAGGATATATCATGATAAAATGTATTGTAATATTGATGCAGGTGACCATTCTGCTTCATTTCCAGGCTCATCACAGCGTAAAGCATCTCAATCAAATGTTCTTATTATTTGGATCTCATGCTTTAGGGGGAAATTGTTATAGGTCAATTTGGGCACTATTCCCAATGAATTAGTTAATTGGGCATCATCTCCATGACCAATGATCAAGGGTCTATCATTCCCTATCATTTCAGTTGCTACATGCCCTATGACAAGAAACAAGACAAATCAAGAAAGAATTTCCATGGTTTGAAGCTTATTATATAGCATATAAGAGCTCACCAATGCAGGCTCTAAGGGGCCTAAGTGCGTTGCATATGTAGGTAGCCCCATGCAAGGTTGCTCTGCAAAGCACTTCCCGACATTCACAGGTGCGTTGGTCACATTGGGAGCGAAATTCTCATTGTTCCAGAATCTCCACTTGGCCAGTGCCTTCTAGAAGAGTTCACATGTGTCAAGCTTCAGATCCAAGTGTCCATTTGACATCTACATGAATGGAAACATGTATTGCCTGTTTTTGGAAAGCTATTGATTGCAAAACAACCTACAGTTCATCTATAAATTGAACACAGATCTAAGTGTTTGAGAAGGAAGAATTTGAGTAGAGAAATGCTGGAGAATTTTCAATTGAGAGCTCGGTTTGTAGAGCTACTGTTGGAGAGATTTATGCTGTGATGAGACTTGGGAACTTTGTTGGAAGGTCACTTCAAATCAGTCACGAGGTTGTAACCTCTCCTTCTATCATCAATAAAGAGTACTTCTTGTTTTTCCCTACATGCATCTATGTTAACTTTGATTTTCCATATTGTAAGATCTTTATTGATGAATGTAGTTTATGCTTTACTGATTTAGCTAACTAGCTTGAATAGATATCTATATTATTGCATCTTCTGCCGTTTCAATGTTCTTCCTTGCAGGAAGCATTCAACTCACAAACCGCTTGAATTTGAAGCTGTAGCAGAAGCGACAGAAGGAGCCATTTGGAAGCGACTGAACAAGTAAGCCTCCAATCCTCTCTGTATATCTGTTCTGAGTTAGGAGAAATGGTAGTATAGTATTTCACCTGTTGTTCTAGACTAACACCTGTCTAGGGAAGCGTAATTTATCCGTAGATTACAATTCTGGCCCAACAAATGCATTCAGTTGTCCTTCGTTTTTGGGTTAACTTAAGACCATGTTGTATGAGATGAAATGATTCATAAAATAAATTATATAATGGTTTTCAATTATCATGCATTGGCTGGAAATTTAAAATTTTGACATAAAGTTAATGTATTTCGAATTATATATATATATATATATATATATATATATATATATATATATATATATATATATATATATATATATATATATATATATATATATATATGTTTTTTAAAAAATGATAGAAGACTTCGTTAATTTATGGATGAAATGAATTTTTTATGGTATTTTTCCTCATTAATTTTAATTAAAATTCTGAGATTTTTAAAAATTTGAGTTCAAGTTATTTAATTTGTAGAATTAGAGTTTTTGAAGGGTTTTTCAGGTGCTGAATCTATTTATGTATTCAAGAATGCATTTTAAACACAAAAAAAATCACATTCTTTCTTGAAATTGTTTTGTTTGATTCCGGTGAAAAGTCTATTTCATCTATAAGTTAGACTATACCATTTATAAAATATCAAATAATGATGATATTAAAATAGCGGTGAGATTAAATAATTTTAATGGAATTTTTTTTTTTTTTTTTGTTGGTACTCTTGGCAAGACTACATTTTTATCATGTCCAATATATCACCGCGATTAGGGTGGGGAATTGAACCAATGAATTCACATCAAGGAGTGAGAGCACCCAATCACCATCTAAATCCCATGGAATTATTAAATTATTAAAAGAAATATAAAAAATAGACTTGAAGTATTAGTTCAGAATTGAATATTCTTATTTAATGAGAGATTATTAATTATGTTATTTTCCATATTAATTCATCTAATATTAAGGATAGACATAATTTTTAGGAGATTTTTGGCATGTGAATTTGTAAAGAGAAAGATAACTTTTCAAAGTTTTGAATCTCAATACAAGAGTTATAGACATCGTTAGGATGTGTTTTGAATTCCTAACAATTAAGCCTATAAAGAGATAGAAATAATTGATGTTGCAAGTTAATGTACAACGATGTTTGATGTGTTTGACCATCATCAAGAATTAGACTCCCTTAAAAATTTCCATCTTAAACATGTGTCGTTTCTGTCAAATTTGAATATGCAACTATAAATATTTGACAATAGATTTATTAAGGTTGACCATGCAAAGCAAAGGTGTTGCAATTTATGTCGACATCCTCTTTATTAAGGGAGAGTTATATGTCTTCCAATTTTTTTACCTAAATTGATATCAAGACCTTTTCAATGGTTGTGTTGTAATTTATGTCGACATCTCTTTATTAAGAGAGATCTATATACCTCCAATTTTTTTTGACCTAAATTGATATCAAGGCCTTTTGAATGGTTGAGATGGATGGAGAGAGATACAAATTTGTGAAACAAAAGTAACATAAATAATATATTATAATCAAAACTCACGAATGGTGTAGTATTGTAGTTGTAATGAGAACAAACCATGCTATTTTGGAGTAATAATGCTTAGTATCATTACAAATTTCACTTTATGTGTTACAACAATGGTCTTTAAATATTTTTATTCCACGTTCTAATGGTTTTATATGATGTTGTTTTTCCTTATTTGTGGATTTAAAGGTTGTTAATGTTGTTGCATTGTCTCAAAATGCCAAATGCAAGGCATTTTAGGTCATTAGAATTTTTTCATAATGATTGCAAAATGATATGCTTTGAATTTTTTCTAGAAAAATGGAGAAATTATATAATGTGGATATCATCAAGTAATGTCTTTCCAAAAACTAAATAATAATGAATTATAAAGCTAGATAAGGAGAGGTGTTTTAAAACTATTGAAAATGCTTAAAACAATCCAAGAACCAAGAACAACTGCGAAACCAAAATGACCCTTCTACAAAGAGAATACGTTTGATATATTAGGTTTGCTATGTGGAAAACACATAAGAGAGTCTCTATATATTATAACAATAGAAGATGTCCAGTGGAAAACTATCACATCTGGGTAGATAAGAGATTCTATATGAGCTTACAACCAATACAAGTCATATGCATGGAAAAAAGGTGTAATGAAAAAAACCAATACATTGGCAAATAATAACACTAATGCCCTTCTTTGATATGATTCTTCCAGATCCATCACAAATTTATACTTGAGTTAAAGTTTTGAGCTAGAAAGTGTGACTCATCATGAGGGAAAATATGAGAAGTATGATATGATTTAGCAATATGAATAAGTGAGAGATCAAATTATCAAAAGATAAAAATATTAACAAAAACCCTAGAAATAGGGAAAATCCTAGACTCTATATATAAAAATAGAAGATGTCCAATGGAAAACTATTACACTTCGATGGATAAGAGATTTTATATGAACTTAAAACCAATACAAGTTGTATGCATTGAAAAAATGTGTAATGAAAAAAACCAATACATTGGAAAATAATAACACTAATACCCTTCTTTGATTTGATTCTTCAGGATCCATCACAAATTGATATTTGAGTCAAAATTTCGAGTTAGCAAGTGTGACTCATCATCAAGACAAAGATTAGACGTCTCATATGATTTAGCAATATAAATAGGTGAGAGATCAAATTATCAAAAGATAAAAATATTAACAAAAACCCTAGAAATATGGAAAAACAAATATACTAATGGATAATAACTAATATTAATCATATACTTATCAAAAAATCAAATTATTAATTTAATAAAATTTATATACTTATAAAAAAAAATCAAATTATTAATTTAATAAAATTTATAAGAGTTAAAGCTAATAAAGTTGGGTCACTAATGAAAATGTGAATTTGGGAAACACTTTTTTGCCCTTTTTTGGCGTTGAAGATTGTAATTTTCTATGTTTTTTGAACTTCAAGTCCACTAAACTCATATTTTCAATGCAAATTACGCTTTGAAATAAAAAAAAAAATTTGTAGAGAATTGTATTACCTCCATACTCATATTAAAAAAAAAAAAATTAACATATAGAGGGGTAAATTTGTTTTTTAATGAATGCATATACTTGAAATTTCCAGGCAAACATAAATAGTCACTTTTTGAACCGTAACTTTTTTTAGGGATGGTTATTAATTTTTTGGAAATAAACCATATCATCATAATCTACATAGATTGCACTAGTGCAATGACTATTTTTCAGTAATTTTCAGATTAAATCACTATTTTTTATTATTTTTTGAAATGGACGAAGACAAACAAACAGTGATGTTTCAGTGTATTTTATGAGCCCTAGATTTTCTTTTCAATGTGATTGTCAATAAGAAAAATAAGAATAAATTTTTGAGGAAGACAGGGAGAGGAATTGCAATATGATTTTTCTGATTTTTTTGGTTTTGCCATTTTAAAGTTATTAGATTTTCATTCACTGCAATTTTCAGAACAATGAAATTCCACAGTGACACAGTTTAGTATAAAATCAATAACAAATTGAAATTTTTAATGAAACTCCACAAATCTTACATCTTTAGATACTAGATTCAGAGATGAATCTAATGGTACCAAGTCCGAAAGATAAAATTTTGTTTTTATAGGTGTTCCGCCCCTCCAAAACTGCAGAATTTTCTAGGTTTTGCGTTGACCAGAAAATCTCGGCCGATATAATTGCTCAGGAGGGTAATTTAATAAAATCTCGAGTGAGAAATGTTAAACTCTCGACCGAGAGTTTAAACCACCACATGTTATATTTAACCGTGAAGCTAAACTATGCCCCGAAAGTTTTACAAACTCTTAGCCGAGATTTTGCGTTTGAGAAATACACCCGACGCAAAATTCATTACGTATCAACATAATTATGCATATTAATTTTACATTGTACTTCCACCACGCTGCCATAAGTGTTATTAAACTCATATATCAATAGTTAGGTTTAACTCATATGTCGATAACTAGATTTATATTCTGAATACAGTTTTGGCAATCGGTCAAAGATTTCTATTTTATAGATAAGGATAAGTATGATGAATGAAATTGAATTTTTTTTATGGTTGGTCTTACTTTGGGACCCTGATTTGTACGTCTAACTACAAAGGTTTCGGTAAATTTTGTATGTGGAGCGTTATAAAATCTCGTTAAAACTATGATATAACATTGGGTAAAGCAGATAATATAAGTTTCTACAGTCCCTCCCTCCATCTACATGTGTCCTTCCATAGGCTTATTCGATAACGAATATTACACTGTTGACGGCTTTTAAAGAATACACACAATTAAAAGAATTTGAGTTTCATTGGTTACATAGTTACTCACGTGTCTACGAAATAGTGGGAAAGTCATGCGAACCATTTTTTCTCAAATGAAAAACAAACAACCAAAACATTTTGATCTGCGCAAGGAATATATTGAGATGTTGAGTGATCCTATTATCCAATTACCAAATACCAATTCAATAATTTTGTGCAAAATAGTTTTGATTTCTATGCAAACTGTGTTGCTCTAATCATAGTTTTGATTGCCAAATGTTTTAATGATGTAATTTCTTGCAACTGCGTTGAAATAAGAGACAACCATCCAATGAATGTGTGACATCCCATTGTTTTGTGTTTTTTCGGCTCTCTCAAAATGTTGGAAAGATTTAAATACGATTTGAATCAAAATTTGAAGATATGCAACAATGGTGGGAAATATAGTACAGGTTTAATGTTGGAAAGATTTATAGGTAATGACTGGTAATAACTGTGGTGGCCTACTTGCAATTATAAACAGGGGGGGGAGAGATCAATAGTCTCCAACAAAGTCATGATACCGCATATCCTGTTGGCATCCATGCACAACGTCCCATAGAGCCATTGTGATACTAAAACCATACCCCAAGTGAATTGGTTCAAAGCATTTGAAACCAGCTTCGACAAGTTCTGCAATTTGGACGACCTTTATTATTATATCGAGAATCTCTAAGCTCTCATTTTCATAGTAATATGAGCTATCAGCAGTGACTACGAGATCAATGGAACTTAGCCCTTCTGTAAGTGCCATACTGATCATAGCTGGCGATGTTAAAACTTGAACCACTCTCACCATCATCAACTGCAACTGCATTCAGATCTTGCAAACAAGTAATGCAAATTATGATTACATTCAGCAGAACGTCAACATAATATTTAAAATCTAAGACGAGGCGCTTGTTCTTGATCCAGGTGACGCAGAGGATTGCCATTCCGTTGTAGATGTCTTCATTTGTTATATTTCTGGAATTGTGGCACTATAGGAGATAGAGAGCAACCTCGACCACATCATATGATAAAAAGCCCCTTACTCCAAAACTGTAAACAATGTTATCGTAAAACAGTTGACCGTAAATTTTTAAAACCATACTTTGGATTTTCAAATACTCTGACTCTGCAAGATAGGAGAGAATCTGTACAAAGGCACACACAGAATTTTCACAAGCCGAGAGTTTTAAAACTCTGGTTCGAGAGTTTTATAAATCATTAAATCTGAGAGTTTATGTCAATAAAACTCTCTGATTGACAAAATAATTAACTCTTGTTCGAGAGTAGTTTAACTCCGGTCAAGCCCAATCTAACTCTCGGGCAAAACATTAAAAATATCGCGGATGAGAGTTTTAAAAACTCTTGGTCAAGAAATTGAGTTGACTATTTTCTTGAACGTAGAAATTAAAAATTTCACCCAAATTTTGACCATCAACCAAAAAGTATTTCCCAACTTTGACTTTTCACATTTAATTTTTTTTTATAAATAAAGCTATAAAATAAACTAATTATATGAATAACCTTAATTAGTAAATAAAAGCCCTTAATTAATAAATAAAAAAACTAAGTGTTATAATATTAATAAGGTCAAAGAAAAAAATAATAACATCAAGATTATTTCTATTGATTTTCTTTAAAATTATAATAAATATTTTAATAATATAGATGTAATTATATATTTATGTGTGCGGGGAATGAGAAAAGACAATGAAATTAATTGTGTTAGAAATATTAAAAATTATTAAAATATAATTTTTTATTAATAATTAATTAATAATAGTAATATTTATTTATTTATTTTTGTTTAATTATATAAAAAAAGATGGAGGAAATCAATGGAGGCAATAAAATTGAATTTAGAAAAAAAAGACAAAGAGAGTTAAACCAGAAATATAAGAGGATCGGGAATCCAATTCTTTCTGATTTTCTAATCGTCATTCCTGTTTAGATTGCTTGTTCGTTTCCCAATCTCAATGGTATCTCTCAATTTTCGACGATGATAGTGACCAATCTTGGCTAGGACTCTAGAGTTTTCAATGTAAATATAATGTTTAGCCTTCTCGGAGTGCTCTACAAGGGATAACTTATGAGACTTACTATGCTTGATGTCATCTACGTGTTCTTGAATTATTGTTCTAATGGAACAACCAATTTCACCATCATTGGGAGCCCCACAAGATCACGGTAGTAAGTAGACACATTTTCTACTTGAAGGGTCAACCAAATCTTTGGCATATTTAATGGTACCATGAATAGTGTTCATGGGCTTGAAGGTAGTAGAAACCTTATTCTTCATTAATATCCAAGCAATCATATCAGTGTTTCATTGGATAAAAGGAAGCTGAACACTTGAAACAAGATCGTTTGGGCCACTCTTCAATCTAAGAACCTAGTTGGCTTTTTGGAAAGCTATGAGGCCTTGGCATTTCTAATTACAATTATTCATTAAAATTTCAAGGAAATGGACTTTTTTCTTCATTAGAATTATTTTCATCACAAATTCTTAAATCCCAGGTGGCCAAAGTGTTTACAATACATAATTTTAATAATTTTAAAGTATTTCTAGCCCTCTTTATTATTTTAATTAAAAATATAATTTATTAATTCATATAATTAACTATACTACTATAATTTTAACTATATATATATATTCCTCTTATTTCAACCTATTATTATTGTATTTAGTATAATATTAAGGTTTTGTCATCGCTAATAAAAATAATCTTTATGATGATAAATATTTCTTGAGAATTGTGTGTTGAAATCATATGTTTTTTCAACGTTTCGAGTGAACCCTTCACTCATATTTAGGGACTTGAAGCTTATCACCCGAACGTTGAACAAATATATGATTTCAACACACAGTTCTCCAAAATTCATCACTATCATCAAATTAGAGTGTACAAATATCCATGATAATAATATTTATATTATTATATTTCTATAACTTTAACTATATTAATATTATAACCCTGAATCCTTTACTTCCCAATTAAAATTATTTATATAATTATTTATTTTATAACTTTAATTATAATTTCTAATTTTTAAAATTTTAATAATTTTATTAGCTTTACCTCTTTAAAATCACTAATTTGACTTCTTAATAGATACATGGGATCCACCGAAGCGGACCCAACAAACGGAAAGCTCAAGATAGGCATCACATCATGAATGAATACTTCTAATTTTCATTTTCTTCTCGTTCTAGTGTGTTGGTTGGACTGTGAAAGGAAAAAAAATGTCGAGCCAAAATAAAAGTCATAAAAATAAGTCACCACATAATGTTTCTGGAGATGAGTAACGAGAAATTTAATAAGTTCAAATCGTTTCTCTTCGTTTCAAATCGTAGAAACGAAATTTTGAAGAATCAAACTTAGATTTTTTCTCTTCTCTTAAAGTTCGATACTCTGCATTGCGGACCGTAACCATCATCATTATCATCATCATCATCATATATATATATATATATAATTGTTTTAAAATTTATTAATGTAAATTTTAAAATTTTAGATTATTTAAAATATATTATTATTATTATTATTATTATCCAACTTTAAGGTCACGACCAAGCCACATATCAAATTAGTGTATGATACCCCTTTGTTAGTGGGACAAGGGACCCACCTCTGCGCAACGATTTGACGCTAAGTCTACGAAGACATACCTACTCTACCCCCCTCTGATTTTGAACCTGTGACCTCTTAAAAGGAAACACATGGTCTTAACCATTATTTAAACTGTGTTTTTAAATGTATAAATAAATTGAACATTTTCAAAACTCATATAACATTTAAATTATATAGATTTTACAACTCAAATTTATGACTCTAATAAATTTCTATAATTTTAAATAAATATAAATAAAAAATATAATAAAGAATATCTAGACATATAGGTAACCCATCCCAATTATTTTTATAAACAAAATAATACATGTTGAGGTAGTGTCTTGCTTTACCTTTGGGATTTATCATTTGAAGTAATACCGCAAGTTGATGATGTAATACATATATATAAATAAAATGTCATGGGAGTAGTCTTTAAGTGTGACTTCTCGAAGTTTCTGACGGATTTTTGGCTGGAATCCAACGAAAAAAATGTGGCCAAATCTTAATTTGTGTTGTTTAAACTGTTTTTTGATTGCACATATAGATTCAAGTAGCTAAAAAACTTGAGGGAACTTCGATTTTGAAGAGTTCACCTATCAAACTTGTGATTTCAATCAATCCCTACCAAATTCTAAATTAGATCAGAAAATAAATTGGAAAACTTTCCAAAAAATCACACGTAAAGAATACTCGTAATATCATATGCTTTAATTTTAAAATTGTTATAAAATTAGTTAATATATTTCACATAATATATATAATAATTCTTAGATACACTTTGCTTTTAATTTTTTAAAATAAATTTTATATTTACGCCAAAGGTGTTCCTTTTGGAAAAATTCAATTGCCGATATCATCTACCCTTTTGCGTTTTGAGTGACATTTTTCCCGATGTACATTGATGATATTTGTTCCTTGGTATGTTGATACTTGTTGAAATCCTTGTTCCATTGGGGTCCTCCACACGTCTAGTGCACAAGGGAACAACTATCATTATTTTTTTTCCACCGTTGGTTGGATCTGCACACTGTTCATGCTTCACCACAAGTTTTGAGAGTTTTTAACGGAGTTGTTTTTAATGCGAATTTTGGGAGTTTTCAGTGTGGAATCTGGAGGAAATATTTGAGCTGAAATCTTTATTTGTGTTATTTAAAATGGTTTTTTGATTGTATATATGGATTCAATACCCTGAAAAATCCTATGGAAATTCCATTGTGAAGGGTTACCCATCAAGCATGTCATTTCAATGAATTCCCGCAGGATTTTAGAGAAATTAAACCAGAAAAATCCACCAGGAAAGCTTCCAAAAAGTCACAACTAAGTTTTTAATATGTAAAATTTCGCACGCAGGAGGAGAAAACTTGAATATGGTTGAGGAGTCAATCCAAACTTAGCGTTCGTGAGACTGATAAAGATGTCACATTGTCACGATGGATTCTCACAACATTCATTGCACTTACCATCTCCATCTTTACTGTACTGATGAATATGAATTTTTGTCTTCTCATGATCCACCATCAACGCTCAATAATCAAAACCATGCAAGGGATGATGTTGAAGATGGAGAATTATCAGTCCTTATAGGCAAAGAATCATTGTATACTCCTCAAATTAACTATTTCAAGAGGTTCAAGGTTAACGGTGGTGTTATGCGGAATTATGGATTATGGATAAAACAAAATTCCCTAAATGAGGTGTAATGCATTTAGAACAGTAGGTTAAAGACTTTGCAGATACTTTTCCTAACAGTAAATAGAGACACATAATAGATTAAGAAACTTACTTGGAGTCCAAGCGCTCCCTATTCTCCTTCTTTCGCTCTTGCTGTAGCTTCCAATCCAAGCTAGATCACAAAAATATTTCTTGCAAGTATGAACACTAAACAACAAAGAGATTGCAATATACAAATGGCTATTCGCGTTAATAAGTTAAATAAATGAAACATGAAACATATACATCAGATAAGAATTCATAATATGAAAGACAAAATCTTATACAGATACATATGCGTGAAAGTAAGCAACAATCTTTATTAATGGATAGAAGGGGAGGTTACAACCAGCGATTGATTTGATGTCACCAGCTCCAGCATCATCCCAGCCTCATCATAATGAACATCTCTACAGCAACATATCACTCAAATCCAACCCTCAATTGAGATTACAACAACATTTCTCTACTAAATTTCTTCCCTCTCAAGCACTATGATCTGTGCTCAATATATAGATGAGTTGAAGGTAGTTTCACAATCAATAACTTTCTAATAATAGGAAAGACATTTTTCCCAGCTCAGAGGTGTGGAATGGACACATGGATTTGAATTTTGACACATATGCACTCTTCTAGAAGGCACTGGCCATGTGGAGATTCCAGAATAATGAGAATTTCACTCCCAATTGACCAATGCATCCTTGAGTGTTGGGAAGTGCTTTGCAGAGCACCCTAGAATGGAGGTAGCTGCATATGAAAAGCAGTTAGTCCCTCGAGAGACTATGTTGGTGAGCTCATAGGTGATATAACATGTACTTCAAATCTTGGAAACCTTGCAATGGAAGTCATGGATGATTTTTTCTTGTTGTTTGTCTTAGGGCATGTAGCAACTAAAATGATAGGGGATGATATACCCTATTCATCGGTTCTAGGGATGATTTCTAGTTAAACCAGGTCATTGGGAATGGCGCCCAAATTGAACTATAACAAATTCCCCCCTAAAGCATGAAGTCAGAATAATAATAACAATATTTTTTGAATGAGATGCTTTACACTATGATGGGCTGGAACTAAGCAGAGTGGCGACTTGCATCAATCTTACAATACATTACATCATGATATATCCTCTTGATCACGAATTTCTGAGGGAAGGCATTCCCATGTTTAGCACATAAACTATCTAATAACACGTACATAGTTTAGAAAGTCGTCTACATTGGAATGTTGCCCAATACATACATGCCTACAGATATAGGCCCATGTTCGAATGAAGATCTGTATGTAAGGTCACTGTACAGATGATGTGCACAACAATCTTGAAATCGTAGCCTAGATGGCTGAAACTAGATCCGAGGTCTTCTTATCTCGTTCACTCGATCGTTCGGGTACAAGTCTAGCCATGCTAATATATGATTTGTAGTCGAACATGGTAAGACATTGTTTGATTACCAGCTAATGATGTGAGTTGTTAATAAACATGAGAGAACCACCATTAATGTAAATGGACCTCAAGGTACAACAGTCTATTTCGTAAGGTGTGAATAGATGATTTGATGTCGAACGCCAAACAAAATATTTCGGTCAAAGGTTCAGAAGAGAGGATATTGTCGATGTTGTAACAAGCTTCATGGTACTGGAATATGATGTTTCTAAGTAAACTTCCTGGATGGTGATTTTTTGTCGACAGGATGCTACTTTATTGCAAAACAGGAGTTACTGATTTCAGAGACAAAGTATGACTTGATATAGCAATGTTCAGGGATGACTGTCATGAGAATGAAGGTTATGAGTATTGCAGAAGGATGAGTATTCATTGGATGACTTCTCTTGAACATATTAGTGACACTGAGATGAGTTGGCAGCATTGACCCAAAACCGAAGTGAAGGTATGATGAACCATAGGTATGAATGAACCATCAAGAAGATTACGCAACCCAAACAATCACAGTGATGGAGTGAAGTGTTATGTTCAAGAGCGACCTGCTACCGCAAAAAGTTTTGTTCAATTTCCCAAATTTTCCCCGGTCATTTGTCAACCAATACCTCTTTATTTTTCAACAAGCTTGAGGAGGATAACATATGCTTGATCTATAATTGAACCCTTCAGGCGAATAATGTATTTATATTTAATAATTTAACGAGTCTAGCGATGAATGAAACTCAATTCTTGCCATGATAGACAAGCCTGTTGCTATTTTATGTTTTAACGAGCATAACGTCAGTGATAACCCAGCCCTTTTTCATATTTAGAGAGTTTGAAAAAGAGGACAAAAGAAAACTCCATAAGTACTTTTTCGTAAAGTTGTTGCTCAGATCCGAAAAAGTGTAAAATAATATCTTAGAGAACCTCCTAGCCATGTTCGACTAAGGTATTCATTTTTCATAAATAATATATCTCAGTCTGGAAAAGGGTTAAACTTATACTAAATAGATATCAATTTATTTACTTTTAAGAGCTAGAAAAGACAAGTACTCGACAATATTTTTACATTATCAGAGTCTGAAAAGAGCTAAAATAACACTCCAGGGGTTCCTTTTTCACTGTTATTGAAGCTCTAAAAAGAGATAAAAGTGTGCTTCAAGTCCTTTTTCATTTTTGACAAAGCTCGAAAAATAAGGTTAAAATTATGCTTTGTGGTCAAATCATTCTTTAAATAGATCTACACGACTAATATGTTCATCAGTTGTAAAAATTGTTCAAAACAACATCAAATGGATTAAAAATACTTGTTTCATGATAAAAATAGAATAAAACTATAGTCACAACAATAAATATGATTTTCAAATAATCAAATGACTAATTAAAAGAGTTTTACCATTAATTTTTACCATTTGAAGGTTACCATTTGTATTTTGGAGCCTTAAACCTGTTTTTGCCCCCAAACTTCAGCTGTTGATTGCGGTCAATTCTGTGGATGGTTTTCATCACCATTTGATCCGGGTTGGTGCCATTGACCCTCTCTTTATTTCAACAGTTAATTCATCTCCTTTCATTGCAAATTTTTAGGGATTTGGGCCCCTTAAGGTAAATTATTTTTCAAAAGAGGGCAACACACCCTTGAGCATCAAAAGCTGCGTTGGGAGCACCTAAATTGAAGCCTAGGTGCATATGTAACATACTGTCCCTTCTTAAAGACTACGTTGGGTGCAATTCTCATTTTTGATTCTTGGAATGTAACCAAAATTTGCCTATGTTTTTGCATGAAAAAGAGTCTAATGAGTATTATGGTTATGTTTTAGGATTCCATCGGAATAGAATGACGATTACTTGGAGAGAAAGAGAACATGAAGAATAAAATATAATTTCCCTAAATGATCCGAGTACAATAAGAGCCCTAAGAGATTGTGGGTTGTTAAAGTTCTTTCGCTTGTCATGGATGAGGCAACAAATAGAAATATTGGAGTTCTTAGTTCAAGCATAGGATCCCGCTATTGAGGCATTTCAAATTAGGAACAAAGTGGTTCCTATTACAGTGGAGGATGTGTACTTTCTTACAGGCTTGTCGAGGAGAGGCTTGCCTATTTCCCTCTCAGGGTCTGCTCTCGGAGGAGAGACTTTGAGAGATTATGTTTTGCAGTATTAATGTCCAGGGGTAGAGCCAAGCAAGGATGGGAAAATAAACATCCGTGACGTTCGAGATTTTCCTTTGAGAACCATTCTTTTCACGATCGCAAAACCTGCTGGCACTGTTACACTACATGTAGTGAATAGATCATATATATAGTATGCACTAGAGTGAATGGAGCCAACAGTCTTCAACTGGTCTGAAGCTATACTTTCTTAAATAAATAAAAATTGAACAAGGCAAAGGGAGGAAGGAAGAAAAACTTCAGTTATGGTTCAATCCTCATTTCATTTTCCTTAGAGCGGATTCCACTGATGCAGCCTCAACATGTGACACTGGGTGTGTCTAACCCTAGAGATTCGAGGATGCAGAGATGGGTATAACTAATGGCTAGGCATGCAGGCCAATCGTCCATTGTGTTCTCGACTGTGTTCTTCGACTGATTCAGGCGACATGTTTTCGCCATTTATGAGTATGCATACGCAGGCATCAATTTTCGAAGAGATCCAGACTTAGCTTTACCAGAAGGCGCTTAGTGGGGTGTAATAGGTAAGAATTTTTTGACATTGTTTTTGATTTTTATAAGGTTTATACAATGTTTTTGTATTTTGATGTTTTCCCAAGACTAAAATAAAGGTTTAATGTAATGTAGATGTTGGTCGAGTTCAAACGGTGGAGGAACCAGAGCATGGAGTAGATGAGCCAACAGAGAGGGTTGTCGGGAGAGAAGTCCTTCAGGATTTAGACATGGCTGAGACTCTGTCTGAGATTCCACATCACATAGAGAGGTTGACCTTCAGGATTCTGGATTTCTAGATCGAAGAGTTACCCATGCAACTATAGTGCCACACTATAGGCGTTCCTAACCATTGGATGCAGTTACTGCATAGGATAGTTAGATCGATATCATGTTACCACACTAGCACATTTGGCCCAATTTTCGACGGCCAATTCGTCGCTATTCCGACACATAGGCGTCGCAAGAGCGACAGTTTGAGGCGGGGGAAAATGTGGTTAGCCATTACATCACAATTCCGACACTTCAATAAAGTGTTAGAAGAGCGACACTTAGTCCAACATTTCCAGGCTTCCGTCACTCTTCTAACGTTCGCCAAATCATCGCTATTCCAACGTTATGTAAGTGTCGGTCTTCCGACGCACCACAACTGTCGGTCTTCTGACGATACCGAATGGTCGCATTTCCAATGCTTATAAGATTTTCAAGAAAACTTCGCAATGCCGACGTTATGTGCCAAACGTCGCAAGAATGACGAAACTGTTAGCACCGTCGCATTTCTGACACAGTTTTTGGCCAAACGTCGCAAGACCGACACAAATGTAAACAATGTCGCATTTCCGATGTTTGGTGCCAAACGTCGCAAGATCGACGAATATGTTGGTACCATTGCATTGCCGACGTTGTGTTCCAAACGTCGCAAGACCAAAGAAAATTTAAGGCGTCGCACTTCCGACGTGTACGAGTCATCGCTATTCCGACCAAATGGTAAAAATATTAAAAAAAAAAGACGTCACTTTTCCAACGTCTTAAGCGTCGGTCTTCTGACGGTTTGATAAAAATATTTAAAAAAAAATTAAATATACCCTCGACCTCTTATTTTTGGATGTTGATTCTTTTTACGGATGATGTAACTATGGTTATAACATTTGTGTTGTCATTTGGATTTGAGGGTGATGGACCTAATTCTTTTCGGTTAGTAGCTCTAATATCTTAGCCTAATAATGTTTTTAAGAGTGCTTCAAGCTCTTTCAAATCACCATCTTTATCAACCTAAAAATATAAAATGATCAAGAAACAAAACATAATTGCGTAGATAATAGAACAAGGAAGAACGAATCATTGATTTAAATGAAATCCTATTTCAAGGTTTTTCCTCCCTCTATGAATTACATAATTGGACTTGCTTAAATTTGATACCTTGCTTGCTTTACTTTGAAAACAAGACCCTATCCCTGATACGATCCTGTCGTTCTTGGATTTTTTGCACTTGGTTTCCCTTGGGTTCTTTAGAGGTCTGGTGAATTGCACACTGTAGATATATAACCTAGTAAAAATTGTATGCAAACCATTCCATTCAAATTTTAAACATGAAAACTCTTCACAAACCTGCCACACAATAACACCAAGTTTTCTACGCATTTGAATTTGGATACAAAACCAAAACACCAACATAATATTATATCTGGGTCCCACAACATTTACAACTTACCCATCCATATTTGCAATCCAATCTCCGTCGTCCATTTCACTGCTCCAGTTCCGACGAACATCGCTCAATATCGCGCTCCACTAGCGCGATGGTTAAAATTTTTGAACTCACGTGAAATTAGTGGTTTATAATTGCCACGCGTCGGCTTCTAAACGCTATCGCATTCTCTCCAGCAATTACCGCTTACCATTCTCAACCTACACGAAAACCACATGTGGTTTTATAAAACCATCTTCTTCATACCTCTACGCCATCATGTCTTCTTTCATTTGACTCGGGTTTCTGAACAAAACTATGGTTCCAACTTGAAATAATTTCAGAACGGCCATACCATGACGAGGCTTTATTCTACAGTCCAAACTACGCAACAGGAGCTTAGAATGTGTCAAAAGAAACTTTGATGGAAGCCCTAAGTATGTATGAAATAGGCCATGTTTTTCTGCACTTATCCATGGAAAGAGCTAGGATAATTGGGTTACTCCTAGAAAGCTCCTTGACATCATCTTCTCGGAGGCCAAAACTTGCCAAATGCTTCAATATATTTTCCAAAATTTCAGGCCCATTAATGAGCGTTAAAATCTGAGATTCCCATCTCAAAACCTTAGATACATCAGTGTCTGATCCGAATAGATTTCGAACATACTGGATGTTTGGGCAGAGAGTTTTCTCTAGATTGCAACCAACCAATCTGGGATTTTGGCATATGGCATTTCCGAACTCTTCTGCAGTAAGGCCCAACGTTTTCAACATCTCAAGGGTAGGCTTCAACTTCCGATCAGTGTCGATAGAAAGAATACTTGGGTTTCTGGAAATGATTTTCCTTACCTAGTATTCTGAGAATCCTGAAGCTCTGAGGAAGTGAACCGCTTGTTGGGGAGTACGAGTGGATATCACTTTGACCAAGATTTGCCTCATTTTAAACATAGTTGAGACATCAGACTGGCACAACCCAATGTCATTGAGTAAGAAATGACATGGGGCATGTGGTCTCCGCAACCTCAAGGACCAATTTTGATTGTGGCAAAAATTTAAAAACTACGAAATTTTGTTAATCAAGATGAAAAATTTCCTCCGTTTGGATTGTTAGAATGTATTTGTAAATGTAGATCAAGATGACATACAGGGTATCTCAACTGCTCAAAGAGCTTAGTTAATTGAAAATAGAAAAGGATTCAAGCGATGCAAATCTTTATGCAGGGTTCCATAAATACATAATTCCAGAATTCAGGTAACTATGCATATGTGTGTATGCGCCTTTCATTTTATCTTGGATAAACATGTGTAGGTTTGTATACATGTCTTATTTATGCCTCGGGGGGTATGTTACCTTTGAACCTACATCATGCTCTATATTATCTCTTTGAATTCCATGCATGTTTCAAATTCTTGTTATAAACTACCTCAAAATTTGTGTTTGTGTCAGGGGGTCATTATAGTTTCTTAGGATGGATGCAGTCTATATATTCTTGGGTGTGACTATAACTTAACTATGAAAAAATAAATGAGGTAATCCTTTCCCATAGCAAAGAAGAAAATCTCATTAAAATATTCCATCTATCACTAGTTGAGATCTCCCACCATCCCTTCCCTTTGACAAACATCTTGTAGGCCCTATATTTAATCATGATTTATTCTATTCAATTAAGGGACTTCCTATTGTCCACATGGGTACAACCAACACTTGCATGCAATGGGAGTAAGATGGAGATTTTTTTTTTTGGGTTTAAGTCTAACACATAAGCAAAAAATCTTAAAATGAACATGACTATTCACAATAAGCCAAAAACACATTATGAACATTAATGTTTGCATAATGGGTGCAACACATCTATATTATGATAAGAGAAGAGAATACAAATGATAATTCCTATAGTAAAAAATGATAGATTTAAGAAAATATAGATCTGGAAAATATGAGCAACAAATTCATTTGCTTTCAAATAATTAGTGAACACTTCTATAATTGCTGAACACTTCTATAAGTCTAGGATTCATTTGCTTTCAAAGAACTGACCTCATTTTTTAACACATTTGCAATGGAGTCCCCAGAGAACACACGATGCAGAAACTCACAAACAATGCAAAATACCAATAAGAAAATCCCAAATCACACATCAGGAATCTCCCAACAAGAATGCACTCTATTGCAAATGCCCCTGAAGAATGTTTGCCAACTGAGATTGCACCTCTTCCCAACAAGACCCTGAAAAGGACAGTCCTAAAAAATATGCTTCGTTATTTCTGCCTTTGGAAAGGAGAGGCAAAAACACATGGAAAGGTCACTCTTGGTCAAACAAGCTTTGCAGGGGAGAGCCTGAAATTATTTAGAAGTCAAGAAGACTAGTTTCCTTTTTCCATTCTTATTGAAGTCCCTAAAAGATCCATCATCATCATTCTTCTATAAAAACATGCAAAAAAGCAAATATTTTTTTATAACATAGATGCATACAAGTTTTTGGATAACAAGCAATAAACCCAAGATACACCTTGTCACTGTCCACCTATCATAAAATCATGTTGAATACGTCACCTTTGAAAAAGGATACCATTTGGAGACAATGCCACATACATTTTTGCTTCGCTGGGCTTTCCAAAAGATTAAACTCCTAACAGATTATAACCGAAACAGATTAATATCACATAAATAGATTAATAAATCATTAGGGTCATTGTCTATGTAATTTATTGCAGACTGTCAAATAACCTTTGGGAAAGTTATAAAATTCATATGAAAAGATATTAATTTACATATCCATAATTACATCATATATATTTTAACTTGTATAGGTCCCGTGAGGCAATTTTGGCCTTAGAGAGCCTTACATAATCATGTCAATTCATGAAATAGGCCAAACTAATAGCAAGGTAGCTATAGACTTGCATATGAAACCTATGTAAACATAATACAATGAGCCATTATGTCATAGTGATATCTCTATAATTAGTTCATGACAGATCAAAGCTATGACTGTTGAAATGAAACACAGCTCTGTTTCTCGAGTTTCTCAAGTTTCTTAAGTTGTATGACCTGCATTCCTTTGCTACGCTTGTCTCTAAACTTTTAGGACCACATACAAAAACACCAATGTCAACATTCTCCCACTCATTTGAAACTTTCCCAAATATATCTGCATTCAAAACCATGTAAAAGATTGTTAGATCTTGAGACCATCTTGATCAATGTAGCAATTATGAGTTTCCATGGGGATAGTCACAAGCAATTGGTTTAAATGTTACAAACCATATATGAAATAACCTCAAATTAATCAAATCAATCCTAATGCAATTAACAAAATTATTATTTCGAAATAATCTTAATTATTTAGTTTAACATTACTGGTGTGCCAAGATTGGCCAATTTTTCCCTCTTATTTCCTGATTATTGCAGATTTAATCTTTTCAAGGCCCTCACTGATTAATTTCTGATTACAAATTATTTCATCTATTTTCCTAACAGTTGTTTCCCAATGTTATTTATATTATTTATAGATATATAGATATAGATAAATATTCCTTCAAAGCTGATCTATTAAAATTTATTATATGTTCATTTTTCCTTCTCAAGGATGGAATTTGACAACGGTATACCTCGTTGGCAGTGCATAATCATGATTTTCTAGTTACTCAAAGCAGACAAAGTAGGGGTTCTCAGGTATGACATATATGTAGTCAATAAAAATATAACTTATTTTCACTAACAAATAAGCCCACATATGATACATTGAAAGATGGAAAGGTTGAAACACCATTTTGAAATGTGATTAGAACTCAGGAACTGGGATGCAATAAGACATTTTAAACGCACAAGACAAGAAGGTCCAGAAAGGGTCACGTTATGCAGATAAAAATTGGATGGCTGCAAGATGAATTGACTTGATAGCCCATGCCAATTTAAAATTAATATCGGAAAGCAGGCTTGGAATTTGACAATCACCCCTAGATATCTAGCTAAATGTTTGATGCCGCCTCAACAACAAAAACCCACAATATGCATATAATATTTAAAAATGCATACCCCCAGGTATAAAATCCAAATAGTGAATGTTTTTATATGTGGAAGCTTTTTATTTAATCTTCAAATGAATATTTCCTCACTTTTAACCCATGGTTATAAAACCCAACCATAAGTTGTCCCTTTCCATGCAATTGTGGTTATAAACCATAATTACAAACCCATTCATTTGAATTCGACTATAAAACCTGACTTAGGTTAAAATATCCAAGTGCTAGCCTAATATTATATCCGCTTATGACTTTCAATTCTATGGTTTAAATCCCAAACTACCAATCGTGAATCATACCCGGGCCCACGCTTTAACACCTTGATAATTCATTTATGTATAAATGATACTTTGGTTTAAAACCCAAAGTTACCAACATATGTATGTTGGAACCCACAGCTATCAAACAACTCACCGATCCATCCATTGAACGGTCGTCACATCACATCTCCCAATCCGACGACTATCACACAACAAAGGCTTATAGCTTTTAACGGTTCAAAATCACGCGAAATAAGTGGTTTTTGATTTCCACGTGTCAGCTCCATAACGCTATTGCATTCCGTCCAGAAATTACCACTTACCATTTAAAATCTACGCAAAAACCATTTGCTGGTTTTTGAAAACCACTCACACTGTTCCGTCTTTGCTATTGACTCATGGTTCCACACCTTGTTGACTCTCGGTTCAACGTCTAACCTTGGTTTTGCTTTGCAATATACACTAAAATTTGGGGGAAGGGTTAGCTCCCTCCTTGGTGACTTATACCACGCTTGTTGATGGACTATGTAGAGCCGGTGCCATTGATCTTGCATATAAAGTATTAGACAAAATGATAGCAGGGCTGTTCTCCAAATGTCTACACTTACAGTGCACTGATATATGGAATTTGCAGGGAAGGCAAACTGGAAGAGGCTAAAATGTTCATTGATAAAATGAAGGAGAAATACTTACAGCCTAACCAAGTAACATACACATCATTGATTGATGGCAACGTCAAATCAGGCAGGGTGAATCATGCTTTTGATCTATTAAGTAAGATGATAAATGAAGGATGCCAACCTAATTATCGAACTTATTGTGAGCTTATGAATGGTATAATTCAAGAAAACAAGATACAAAAAGAACACTTGATTCTTGATGAGGATGCAATAGGTAGTTTAGATCCTGATAACTTGGATGAAATTCATGACCTGGATGGAATGCCACTCGAAATAAACAGTGTTCTTGCATTTAAGCTTCTTGACAAAATGATGGAGAAGCATTGTCAGCCTACTGTAGATACTTATAGTGCCTTAATTGCAGAGTTATGCAAATCAGGCAGACTCCTTGAGGCAGACCAGCTGATAAAAAATATGTTAGAGAGAGGCCTCTGTCCCAATGAATCAATTTATACAGCTCTTACTATCTTTGTAAAATTTTGTGATTCTTGGACTTTGTAAAGAAGGAAAGGTGCAAGAATCGGAAAGGTTGTTTGACAATGCATTGCAAAGTGGACATAACCTGACGAAGGGATGTGGACAATGCTAATTGATGGCCTTCTCAAGGATAAGTTCCTTGGCAAGTTATGAATACAAATGATCAGTTGTATGTTGTTGTTATTTTTTGCAAAGATTGAACTGTAAGTGAGCTTCTTTGTGACTAATTTACTTGTAGAGAGGGGTAATGTTCATGGGATTAATTTGATTTACTCTCACAGAAGGAGGATTCTTTTTGCTAAATCCGGCAAATAAGGCACCACTCTTAAGCCTAATTTGCATGTGATAGGGACAATGCCTTTAAGGCTATATTTTGCCTTTTTTTTGTGCCTAGAGTGGTACTAATTAGCAAATACATAATGTAAAATAGGTGTTTGTAAACACTGAGTGCTGTTGACAGAGACAACAGTATGAACCATTATTCAAATACAATATTACCAGTTGTTATAACATGAAGATATCCATATTTTGATGCACAACAAGTTATGTATGGATGACATGAAATCAGGTTTGATTGTGAAGATTGCGCAACATAATCTCTTTTCACCTAAGTTTTGGACCAACACAAAGGAAAGGAATGAATATTAACAGATACTAGCATTGCAGGGTTGTTTTCCAGTATATGGGTGCTGTTGTTTGTGTTAAATTCTGAACCTAGCACCTAGCAATTAATTCCTAGTAGATTTATAACTGATATATTGACAAAAGCACAACACTAGGTTCAGAATTGCACACATCGACAACTCGGCGAAAACTACCAATTGGAGACATGGATGGGTGACTGTTGGGGAGCTGGGATTAGAAGAAACTTTTCATGAATCATGGAATGCATATGTAAATGCTCTGAATGCTCATCAAATTTGATTAACTGGCAGAGAGGACAAGCTTCTATGGATTTCCTCTCCTTTTGGTGAATATGTCCCCAAGCTTGGATACATCATAGTGATTGCAGTTCGAGTCCCTGCAGAGTTAAAGTGGTGGAGGAAAATGCTTTGGAAATCTAAGTTCCCAGCCAAGGAAAATTTTTTTATGTGGTGCCGAAAGAAAGATCTAAACCTTGGATGTGCTTCAAAGAAGGTATGTGATTAGGCCTGGTTGATGCCCCTTGTAAAAAAACAATGAGGAAATGATCATTCACGTTTTCCAGGAACGCCCTTTCATCAAACGAATATGGGCAGTATGTCGAGCGACTGTAGGCCAGCTAGGAAAGTGGGAAGGATCAGCTATCGAAGAATCTTGGAGAAGGTGGCTTGCATTATAGTTAGTAGTAGGCACAACTAATATTTTTAAGTTTTGTGGTTTGTGTGGTCCTTAAGCAGGGACATCGCAGGCATGGAAACTCGTTTCCAGTTACATTAGGATTATTTGGACTTTCATCAGGATTGGTATGGCTACACATTCAATTTGGACCTTCTTTAATGGAAAGATGACAGGTGGGGTTTTATTTCTACCTTCATTGGCAGATGGCATGCCAAAATACCCTTTTCATCAAGGATTTATGTGGGAGTAATGTACAAGAGAATGGTTATCTTCATGTGATATTAATTGTACTCAAAACCTTCAAGCTGTTGGTCATTATGCATTCATGGCATTATGCCAGATGGTTCTTGATGAGTGTTCGATGTTCGCTTATATTACATTGTGATTCTTCTATACCTATTTGGAAGAATTGGAGATGATTTTAGAGGAAACCTATCCATTTATTACCAATAAAAGGAATTATTTTATAAGGTTGGGCCATGTTGATCAGTATCCGTTCACCTCAATTGGAAATGTAATGTTCATGATCATGAAATAGGATGTATTCAGAGATGTCAAGGCATCTCGCACTTCTAAAAGTCAAGTTCTTGGGTGTCTAGTCCTTCAAAATGTCCTAGCAATTAAAAATCATGTTCATTGAGCTATATTTATAGAGGTTCTTGTTTACTTTGTAATAGATAAGCATGCAATGTGGTAATGCAAGGTTTTTGAGATGTTTAAAAACTAGATAACAGCTGAAAATAATCTTCTTGTTGTTGGTCCAACTCATTGGCATGGGGCTTGTTAGAAGACAAATGATGATTTGGCAAGTGGGTAGGCAAATTTGGAATGAATTCAGATTAGCTGGAATTTCCTTCTTATAGAATAGACATTGTCACATAGTCAGATTTGCAAGAGTCAAATAAGCCATTTGGATAATATTTGGCTATCCAGATGTTAACCAGGATGCCTATTTTTTCAGAAATATAGAGATAGTGTAAAATTAGCAACTAGGGAAAAATTCCACTCATGTCTACTTAGTTGATGAAGATAATCATTCCATTGAATCCCTCTTTTCGATAGGACCAAAATCAATCTAAAGATCGTCAAATCTGGTCAAGAAAATATTTTTTTATTCAGAAAGAAATTCCATAAGTTATGTTTGTGTTTATGTGGGAAAAATTGAAAATTCAAATTTCAAATTTGCCTCCAAATTTTAAGATCGGCCTTTCCTCCATCTTGTCTATAAAGAGGAGCCTTCTTCCTCATTCAAATCATCCTATCTCTCTCATATGATGGCTGCAGGAGAAAGGTGTCTCCATCAAAGAATGTAGGGCTTATTTGGTGTAATGTGAGGGTTATTTGATGGGCCAAGTCCCTTGGGAAGAAGGCCGAGCTTCTTAGAGTCATATCTAGATACATATGTGGTCTGATTTGGGTGATCCATCTTCTGTTGAAGATCTGAGTTACATTTCAGGTTAACTGCAGACATAAGGATCAGTAAAAGCATATGGGTGTAATCTTATAAGCAGGCCACACCTATTGGAGACCATCTCAAGTTGGTTGCAGGCCTTAACTTTCTAAGTATACACCAAGAAGGTTATGCATTGAAATGCGGAAGCCTATTTTAGGGTTGGATTAAGTACTGATTTGTATCATAGGAAGGTCAACTTATTATGAAGAGAAGCTACAACTTTATAAGAGTGTTTTGGATACATTTGTATGGGCTATTGTGGTATTACTCTTACCCTAACAAAGAGCTACCATATTCAGTAGTTACGTGGGTAGAAATGATGTGCTTGGATAATTCTGGAATGCTTGTAGGACATCCTTCAATAACATCTTAATGAATTCCAAGTAACCTTAACCAGTAAGGGCTAATTCAGGAAGCCCTTATCAGTATTCAAAATTGCAGTCTAAGGTCACATCTTCTATTTGGTAAGTCAGTGTTGTGTTTAAAGTCCTTGTACTCTCTCTCTCTCTGCTGAACATTTGTTTATGAATAATAAGAATAATTGATCAAGGGTTTTCTCAGTCTTGGGGTTTTTCCCTGGCTTTCACCATATCCATGTGTTATCTTATCTTGGCTTGTCTTTTTCTTTGATCATCTATGTTCTTTCTTCAGTTGTTGCGTATATGATAATAATCTATGTGATTGCTAATGGTATTCTGGGATAATAAAGATCTCTGAAGTAACTATATTTGCAAAGGACATGTTATCCTAAAAAATTAAAATGGTCTCAGAGCCTAGCTAAAGGCAAGCCCAAGGCAGAGAAAGCAATCACTGAATTCATGGACAATTCTACATGCTCTCCTCTCCCTACAGCTTGATATGCTCAACTGTCATCTATTTCAAGTTTAGATCTTTATTGAAGATTATAAGTTACCATGAGGTGCACTATCTCAAGCATTCAACGGATTCTTAACTCTGGAATTCTCTCGGTCTTGAGGAATATTTGAAGATCTAAGGGAAGGCATAATTGAAAGGGGTTTCTAGTTATGTTTATCTCTTATGTTATGAAATGATAAGGATTTCGTTGTTGAATCTTTGCAGGAATATCAAAGAAATCAAGGAATACCTAATTGTTTCAAGGATCAAGGGGTTTGACTTATTTGAATATGGTTGATGGCAGCCTCAACTTTTGGCCCATGTCACAAACCCAATATGAGGCTTAGATCCATTACATTTAATGGTATGTCAATAAGAAGGTTGGTTAAATTCAATTTCCACCCAATCTTTTGCAACAAATCTCTGAAATATCATTATACCAGGTCAAGGTCATTTCAGATCAGGGGCAGATTCAGAAAATACTCTCTTGATATTGACCTGGAGACTTTCCTTAATAGACTACTCAAGGCTTCCTTGAAGCAAGTATATGCCTGTGACCCTATGGATGTCACTAAGGTGATACTGTAGGTGAAGAATTGTTTTGGTATTGATTAACCCTTAATTAGGGGAGAATTCTCAATAATTTAAACTTTAAATATGTCTGAGACAACATGAATTCTTGGTCTCCTTAAACACAGTGAGTTGGAAACCGTGTTGCAGTAGTTTGACTTCTGAATTTTTAAAATTTTGAAGGATCACAATGGTTCTTATAGTCACTGATTTATGATGTGTCATATTGCTCATATCAAGGCACAATCTTGAACAAGAGGACTAGGGACAGAGGTTTGTTTGCAATCCTATGTCACTTCAAGGGCTTCATTATAAATTAAGGTATAATATGTTATAATATCCCTTGCTTAAATACTGTGACATATTTTGGAGATCTAATATCTGAATATCTGGAACATCATTAAGCTCCCTATCATTGAAATTTATCTCTGACTCAAATCCGGAAGTATGGTAAGGTTGTCTGAGTATTCTAGACTAAAGCATTAAGAATCATAACACATTAGCATTTTAAGGCAGAAGGGATTCACACAATGTTTTCTTCAGGTCTCAATAAAAGTGGATGCGGCTCCAAGAGATCATTTTACTTCTGAACAATGTTTTGTCAGTAAACGATTCAAAATTCTAATAGAGTGAGTTTGTAAAGCTGAAATTTCTACTTTATGTTGCTACTGTAAGGATGTTGAATAGTTTTAAGGCTGGTACTTATGAAATGGCAGAAAATGTGAGCTCAGATGTTACCCAAACCATAAGTCATAATCTTGAAGCCCTGTAAAAGAAACATTGAATGTTCACCATGTCTATGATCCCAGTTTACAACAAGTGTTCTAAGATTCTTTAGCCTATCCCTTTGTAATCTTCACTCAATTTCTCTGCCACATTTGAAGCAATCTTCATCAGTAGGACCTATCAGAAACCAAGCAGATCTATGATACCGTTTTTTCTATTGAGAGCTCATAAATGGCTTCTTGAAGCAAGCCTTTGCATCAACCCATGGAGAATGTATTGAAATAAGAAACAGAGAAGACCCTAATTCTGGTTCTCCATATAAAGCCTCATCTTCACGATTCTGATCAACTAATGCAAGGCTTCAGGGGTAGCTAGAGAATCCATGGCATTATATCTTGATGAATCTTCTTGTAGAAGGCAAGTCATAGTAGCTGATTAATGATTTTGGCACATTGACCTAAGAGTCCATAGCAGAAAAGGGACAGGTTACAAGTGGCCTGATGATTATACAAGATCACCTTCCCTATATTCATAGGGATCTATGGTTGAGCCATAAATCTATTGAGGATTTTTGTTTGATGACCCTTTCTGTTTACTGATTTATGAAGGAGGTAATTTTTAATGGAAGACGCGGCTTTGATTCTCTATTCCTTGCGCCTAAAGGTATGAAGAGAAGAAGAAGTTGTTGGTCTACACATATATAACTTGTGGGATACCTGGTATTCTTGACAATGACCCTATCAGCCATATGCCTTGACTCAATATATGAGTGAGTCTCGTGTATTAAATAGTTTCTCATTAATATATCTTCGTGATTCTATAATCTGAGGTACACTGCTAGAAGCTGATATTCCTTGAACATCTTAATTTTGGTTCAAAAGGAGAAAAATTCAATTTCCATTAAGGCTTTCCAAAGAAGTTGGCTGGCATCACTATGACACTATTACGGAATTAGAAGGGAAGAGAAAGGCAAAGGCTTAGGTATCATATGAGAGAAGGAAGAAATTAGAAAAAATTGAGATCAAAAGCAGTGGAGTTAGCCGAAAAACAGCTTGCCCCAGAGATGGATAAGATAAAACTTGACAACATATTGGTCAATTTCCTTGACCCTTTTTTGGTTATTCAGAAGGAGTATGAATACACCACTGTTAATATCAAGGTAACCCCTAGCAGATCAAGGGATACAAGTTGTAGTTTTCATCTGAATATCAACATACCACAACCATGCTTACAACCAGGATATGTTTTTTGAGGAGGAAAAATCTCATTGAGATCAACATCAAGAATCCATTGCAAAAAAAAAAGTACAACTTGTGGTGATTCTAGATGAGCATAGATGAATAGCTACAATGGATGTTGAATGTGGAAATTATGGCTGAAAAAGATGAAATTCATCTTCCTTTTGCATTCGAGCGAGAGGAAAATCAATCATCAATGAAAATTCAAAATTTTCAAGCTGAGCAAGATCAACCAAATTGGGGCCAGAGTTTGGGGAACCTTCGTAAGTGAATGGGGCCTATTGGATATGGCTACGAGTTATCTACCCCCACACAATCCGATATGCAAACAGTAAACATTGTAGGCATAGGGTTAATTAACCCCACACATAGGGATTACATAGGTTTTGTTCCCACACCACATGCTCATGAACTAAAATCTCTCTTTACTTTCAATATGTGCATATGAAGCAACAAGAAATCTATTCAATTTTACTAGTTGGTTGGCTCTAAGAAACATGCTCGAATGCGTTTGGGCAGGCACCCTCAACCGAAACGACCCAACCCGAACAGGTTTGGGTGGGCGCCCTCAAACGAAACGACACAGCGCGCCTGACCGAACGAAGGCACACAGGAGCATTTCACTATGGCTTGTGTAATGGTACACTCATATCAATGCTAAGCTTAACCAATCATATGAGATCAGCTATTAAATAAACATTAGCAATCAAACTGTGTTTATACTTAAGGTTTATAAGATACACATGTTGGCATAGAGTTAGTAAGGCTATGTACTTATTACTATGATTCCGGTCAGTGTTAATAAGGTATGCAATGAATAGGGAAACAGAGATAATTATGTCATAACAAGGAGATTAGCTTGAATATGGAGTTCCTGGACACTGTAATCTAAGACCTGTATTAAGGATATCATGTTTATACGAATATGTGTTATTCCATTACGTGTAGTTATATCAAGAAAATCTTGGTCACTGATTCAATGGACTTGATTCATTAGTACTAATAGCATAGTGAAATAAATAAGCTTATAGATTCAATAGAAACACTAGCTTAAGTAAGGTGATATAGTGATAGTTACTAAGCTTAAGTTGGGCATCATAGGTACGATACAATCTCTTATATATACCAATCTGCTTTTAGTTCCATATAACTGTTATCATTGTAACTAATACATGGGAATCATAGAAGAGAGATAAGGGTGAATACATTACTCAGCTTAAGCTAATCCAACTCTTTTCACTAATCAAAGCTGGAAAGAGTGTTTTCAATGATATCGAGTTGGAACAGGAACAAGCATATCTCAGTATTGAGCTTACATTACACCTATGTCCACATTAGCTATTGAAATACAAGATGATTTATTAGGTAGAATATTGTATGCTATTACTCTATCCTTAACCTGTATGATGAATATGGACATTGTAGTATACATTAGAGTAACACTGAAACGTACTTTTTATAAAAGACCAATATGAGATAATGTAGATTAGGGAAACACTATCCTCATATAAACTATACAAGCTTATGGATCCGGATATGATCTGAGCCTATACTATGATATGTATATTTTTTATCACTTTATTATGATATATTGATTGGCCTAGGATTAAGGGACATTTCAACATCCCGGAGCACTGGACAATACACCATTGGCTTGGCACCTTGGTACAAGGGTTTTAAGGGTACAATTGAACGAACAACTATAAAGGATAATTGTGTGTCTTACACGATTAGTGGCATCATAGAGGAAATTAATGAGACAACATTAAGAATTATAGAGTTGCTTACAATCAAATAGATGAAAAAACACATACAAAAAACCAGATAATAATCATGAACAAGCTTAATATTGAATTATGAACTGTAAACGAACTTAAAAAATGTGACACTACAAACCTGGTCAAGCGCACAAGCAAAAATATCTTGGACATGACCCTGGTTGACAAGTTGTATTGCTCATGATGCAAGAGGATTTGTACCTGCGCTGCCAAGTCATTCAAAATCCATAATTATCTATACAATAAATAAAAGTAATGGATGTAGTATTTTTTACTCTAAGATGCATTCTTATGATAATTTTAGAACATATGTTGAAAATTTCAAAACATACCTGAATAAGCTCCTCTTCATTTCAAGAAAAATTTATTGGAGTCACCTAAACTTGGAACAAGCCTCACATGATCTGAAAGAGCAACAACTAAGTCAACAACGACTTTTTTGTTGCTACATTGGACCGAGGGAGGTTTGCTACAAGATTAAATCGCTCCAATAAATTATTCTCTACTAAACAGGGCCAACCACGTGAAGGTGGAAGCTCTTATGGCCCCTCCCCCCCCTCACATCACTCTCAATTCCCAAATACCCAATCTATATTTCATTTTTTACTTTCATGAGCAGAAAAAAAAATTCAATAACTAATAAAAAAACAATGCAACAAAAAGTATGCAAGGAAACATTGAAATTAGTGCTTGACATAAAAATAGTATGATAAATGAGTTTTTATATAACGCAAAAAACGTTCCAAGTATGGTAACATTTGTCTTATAATAATACAATATTTTACATTATCAAATTTTATTTTTCTTCTTCCTATTTCTAAAGCTCCTAATTACATCATCAATATCATCGTGCTCTACTCCTGTTTTGTGCCTTTCCCGCACTGCTGACCTAGTTGCGTAGTCACGATGTCTGGTCTCATCCAGTGACGGGGCATCGCCTACAAAAACAGATAATATTAAATTTTGATTATAAGTTTTTAAAAATCATTGAACTAGTTCGGTAATATTAATAAAAAAAATTGTAATGAGATTATTTACCTAGTGCACCAGTTGTCACCGTTGGGACCGTTTCCCTGTCTTCCTCTCTGGTGGTAAGATCCTCAAGTACAACATTCTCTGTCATTTAAAAAAAAAACATTATAAGGACAACCATCAAGGTATAATTAGAAAAATTATGTGGAAATTAATTACCTTCATGGTCCTCACTGATAGTAGTATTGCCGGCCTAGTCCCCACTACAATGATCAGGTTGCATGTTAGGAACATGTTCTTCTGGCAATATTTCACTCTTAACGCACTGCTCTACAACTGGGTTATTTGGCTCATTGAAAGTGTTGCTCCCCCAATTTAAACCAAGTTGTTAGACATTAAATTTATGGACGAAAACAAACATATTGAAAGGTTAACGTTTTACCTTATCAGGCATTCTGGATCTTGGGACCTGTCCCAGGCTTCTACGATATTCAACTACGGCTTCATAGCCGGAACGGAAAGTGATCTTTTTATCCTCTATAGTTTTTGTTCCAAATTCATCACCCTACATTACATATGATTGTGTATTTTTAATGTTATTTTATGGGATTACAAAAACGTTGGAAGGCGATACAATTAATTATAACATGTTTAGCTACTTACAATTCTTGCGGCTAATTTCAAGTAGCCGCCCTGGCCTAGCTTGTGATGGCCCTTTTTTTCAATCCTAGCTTTGGTTGCCTTCGAGGTATCAGGAAACCTATCATCAAAATATTGAAGTCAGATATGACGTAGCACACTTTTATTTTAGACATAGAGAAAATTAAAGCTATTGAATTAAAGTTGTAAATTACCTTGCAAGTCCAGTTGGCATTTTTCCTTCTTTCTTTTCCCTTTTCTCTTTTCCATCATGGATGAGTGCTCTCCAATCAATCTCTAGAACTGTGAGAGGATGCTCGTATCTAGGGTTAAATTGCAATTGCATCCTATAGGTGTCCCTGGTATATTTCAAATATTTTCCAGCTACCCGAGCCACTGCTGTTCTGTCAAATGTGCCCACCCCAAAAAGGGCTTCTAGATAATCTAGAAGTTCTTTTTTCAGGCTGGAATTTTGGGAATTCCACCTTGTGCGTATGGTTGGGCCAAAAATTAACAACGCATGGCTCTCTAAAAACCTGTAGAAATCATTGTTTCCTACACAGAAAAAATATATTATCATTAATTTAAAAATAAAAATCATGATAAAATATGTTTTAGATAGAGTACATGAAATAGTTAAAATATTAAAACTTACCTGGGAGTTGTACGTGCTTTATAGGGACACCTTCATCGTTCACCAACAACATGCCATTAACGGTCCCCGTGGAGCTGACACGTGTAGCTCCAGGAAACACAATAATATAGTTGGCCATATCAGCCTCATCACTGCCAACACGTTCAGCGGTTGTGTGGGTGTCTTATTGGGCAGGGTGTGTTTCTCGACTGTCACCTAAAGGCATAGAAGGTGTATGAGAGGGTGGTTCAGAAATCTCTTGCCCTTGTGTCCCACTACCACCAACACCAGGTGCAGCAGGTGTCAGATAACGCTACATACAAAAGAAATTTTTTGTTAGTTTAGTTAATGTAAAAATTAAAAATCAAACTATCACAATTCATCTCATGCAGAACAAAAAAAATATCCTTTTGATTTTTTATTATTACCTTATATGTTTCTAGCTAGGTCATAAGTTGTATTATCCTCATTTCTATTTCAGGTGTTTAAGGCGAAGCATCTACCAAACATTCAAATTCCAACATTGCTTTTCGTGTCTTTTTTTGCAGCAACAACAATGGACATGGGGATGAAGAAAGCTCTTCCTCGTAGAGGGAATCAACAGGCGTACCATGGCTAGGTGTCTGCATATTTGGAAAAAATTAATATTATTTCAATTATGTAAATAAGTAAAATACCTGAATATAGAGCAATGCTGGCACTTTACATGTTCTTCCGCTGGCCCCTTTCTGCGATCATCCTGTCTCAGGGTTGTTCTTGTACTACCCTGATCAGTCTGCCACATTACAATAAAATTTGAAATTTGAAAACTTGAAAACAATATCTAACTTGATAACACAAAATGAAAAATGATAAGTCTAATAATTCCTTGACTGAGATTGCCTGAGTTGTTGTACCTATGCACAATGAGATTGCAACGAGAATTACTATGTTGTCAAATGGAAAGCACTCTAACTGTTGACAAGGTAAATTCATATAGGGTTTTTTTATGACAAGAACAACACCTAATATTTACATGAAACAAAGTCATTTCACAACACCAAGTTAGAGACTATTTCAAACTTATGTTCACACCTTTCTTGGTTTATTTCAGTTATGTTTATGCCAACTCTTAGCTTAATTACTTGACCTTAAAACTATAACAACGTCTATGTAATCAAATAAAACCTTTGTCAAGGTCTTGTCAATATATAGTTCTAGAATCACCTTTGAAAAATATGCCTCCCTTTTAGTCTAGGCTAATGGTGTAATTACCTTATTGATCCATTAGTTGATTGATATCCCTATTAATGTGATACATATGGAACAGTTACAACCACATACAAAGTCTCCCTGTTTCAGTTCTGTGAGGGCTAGAACTGCTCTAGTTGCAATTTTTGTACAAAAATTTTCCTAGATAATTCTGCAGTGTTGAAACAAAGCCACATTTCAACGTAATCTCACTGTCTACCAGCCAATGCCCCACTAAAATGTCCTGAAATTAAAACTACCAAAAATGACGATTTTTACCTCCTCTTTCCAAATCACTTTTTTTGACATTTCCAAACAACTGTCGCTCTTCTAATAGGTACCTATGCACAATGAGATTACAACGAGAATTACTATCACATGTTGAAAATTGTAGGATCATTATGTTTTTTCACTGTAATTTGTATCATTGTGTCAATTCAACGCATACATGAGGTATGTTGTCAAATGGAAAGCACTCTAACCGTTAACAAGGTAAATTCATATAGGGTTTTTTTATGACAAGAACAACACCTAATCTTTATATGAAACAAAGTCATTTCACAACACCAAGTTAGAGACTATTTCAAACTTATGTTCACACCTTTCTTGGTTTATTTTAGTTATGTTTATGCCAACTCTTAGCTTAATTACTTGACCTTAAAAATATAAAAACTTCTATGTAATCAAATAAAACCTTTGTCAAGGTCTTGTAAATATATAGTTCTAGAATCACCTTTGAAAAATATGCCCCCCTTTTAGTCTAGGCTAATGGTGTAATTACCTTAGTGATCCATTAGTTGATTGATATCCCTATTAATGTGATACATATAGAAAAGTTACAACCACATACAGAGTCTCCCTGTTTCAGTTATGTGAGGGAGAGAACTGCCTCTAGTTGCAATTTTTGTACAAACATTTTCCTAGATAATTCTGCAGTGTTGCAACAAAGCCACATTTCAACATAATCTCACTATCTACAATCCAATGCCCCAATAAAATGTCCTGAAATTAAAACTGCCAAAAATTACCATTTTTACCTCCTCTTTCCAAATCAATTGTAGAGTATCTAAGATGAGAAAAATGTATCATAGGCTAGTGTCTTGCCAACAAAAGGGGAGATGGTTTCATGGGAACATGAGGAATGCCATTTTTTCACATCCGATGCTACCACATATTAGGTCTCAGAGGGAGTTGTCTATTGAACCCTCTTAGCATATATAGCAAAAGACATTCCTGCTTATGGAAGTGCATGATTTATTGATAAATTACCTTCAAAGTGGATGGATTTAATGATGAGCATGTTGCCATATGGATTCTTTGCACTCTGGAAAGACAAGCTTAGGCTTGTGGTCTCCCTGAGTAAGATGGAGTAAGAAAAGTTAAGTATTTCTGCAATAGATATGCTATGATCAGGGGAGTGGTAAGTGTTGCTAATTATCTCTACTAGTAGGTCTATTGAGTAGAGCTACTGAGGTTTCCATTGACAATTCAGTCAGCAATATCATTAATTTTCAGAAAGAAGCTTGGTGACTTGTTCCTATTTTGGGATTTGTTGTCTCTTGAAATAACCCTTTACTAATACCATGGTTTGAAAAAGATACTTTATGATAAATTCCATCGTGTTCAACACTGAAAAGGAAGGCCACAAAATTAGAACATGAAAACTCATCATGATAGGATACAAGAAACTAGATAAGATTGGGGCATAATATCATGATAAATCTAGCTCATGTCGAAATATTATACAACATCATATTGAGACAAGCCTATATCACTACTAACCATCAAGGGAAATGGATCATGAGAAATGTCATCTTCTAAATTCCTTGATTTTCCAAAGACATAAATAGATACCTCAAATTTATTACAAGATCTATACGAAATCGTCTCACCCCACAATGTTTTAGAAGTACTCAAAGAATGCACTGTTCAAATCCAACTGTCGATAAGTAAGAATTTGAAGCAGTATCTAGAAAATTTTCACTCATGACCCTTTGATCCATAGTAGGAAACTTAATATGAATTACAATATTGAGTTTAGAAATGTAATTTGAGTCATGTAGATTTGTGCGTTCAAAGGCACATTCTGGATAATGCTTGTGACTAAATCAGACTGTGGTGTTTTTAGCAAGTCTGCGTGACATTATGTTGAACAAAGTGGTCATATTATAATGTGTGATAATTGACATAATGATTGAGTTGTTTTAATGATGTAGGCATTGGTAGTGTTCGAATATCAATCTGAAATATTTGAGTGGCAGGACTTGATGTTCGTTATACTTCAAGAGAACTTAATTCAAGTCTCTGATTCAATGAAGGAAATAAATCGAGACTCCTATCTCATTTTCCTTTTTATGCTCTAGCCTCTAAGTGAAATCATCAACACATTCATATACATAGCCTAAACTTCAGTGGAAATTTTTGATGTTCGGTGGCATCATTGTTATACTCCTAAGGTATAGACATCTTGATCACACCATCAAGCAGAGGGAGTAATTAATATTCTATATCAAATGTATAAAAGGGCATTAATCCTCTTTTAGTTTTGAAGGGGAAGTCTCCTTGAAAAATTTTATATCATAATTCATCCTTGAGACTTGTAACAGTATTATTGAATCATGCTACCAGAGTTGTCATCCTTTGAAAGGGATCTAGCATAGATGATTAAATCCATCATTATTTAAGACAATCTGGAGGAAGTTTTTTTTTTAAGCAGACAAAAGTCCAGAAAGAATATATGGGTTGCAATTTTTGAAAGTTTCTTCCTTTTTAAAGGACTGTTTTATGACCCTTTGGATCAGAAACTTGCAGCAGTTCTTACAATCACAAAGAACACAAGTACCCCATTGAGGAAGCATTGATGGAGTGGACTGAACAATATCTAATTTTGATTGATCATTGGGAAATTTGACTTTATGATCTTAAAAGTAAGTCTGCAGAAGGAGCTATTCTGTCCAATAATTATTATAAGGAAGATCATGTCAAAAGACTTGATAAAAGAAAAGTCATGACTATTGATCTAATGACTCTAAAAATGATTACATATATCTCTGGTTGCCTGAGAATTTGCATGAAAAATTTAAGAAAAATAATATATGAAAGATGGATCTGTAATTTAGAGAATACCAAAGGATTTTTTTTTCTTGAAGGAAGATCTAGATACCTATCAAGAGACTCTTTCTTTAGCCTCTTATCTATCACAGGAAGGTTGAAGTTATTGAGAAAATTTCTGATCATTTATGACGTGGCAAGGTTTCTCAAGCTCAACATGTTCTGATCTCATCTTCAAATCAGGTATGGTTTTGCATTCATATTATCTATCTCTACATTAGAAGTCGAGTTTCGTATCTAAGAAGTCACATTCCTGGGCATCTCTTAAGTGTACCAAATCCTAGGCCGGATCATATTTCAGAAGGTGCCATTTCCTCCATCAAATTTTGGGTATAATGATCACTGATTTATTCAGCAGTTAAGCTCTAAATCTCTTATCATCCCATTTTGAATCATCCAAGAGCAATCTCATCAAGAAAATACCTTTGAAATTTACAGCAGAGAACTGAGGTTAGCATGGAGCAAGAAGGAGAAGTTTCTCTCTGTTTTAGGGTGCGTACTTCTTGCAGGACTAAGCCACAGGTGTGAGGAAAGGTTAAGGGTACTTCTGTGTTTTTTTTTATGGTAATTATTCCTCTGTTCCAGACTGCAGTGAATAATATCTTGTGGAGGAAGGTTAGAGGGCATTGTAATCATAACAGTGGCATATTTCGCTCATTTATAAAGTATAATAGACACACAGAGTTTCTTCAAACATTTTGCATGCAACAAAAACACTACTATTGAAGAATGAAGAAACCACATTACCATTTTTCCATGTAGCAATTAAGTCAAGAGTTTCTTCAATGTCGCCTTAGCAGATTAATGTTTCCTTTGACGTGGCCCTATAATATTAATCCCTGCACTGATGCAACCGTTGCAAATCAATAGAGCGACATAGAGCGGGGTCTGGCTACAGGGAAGGAGAATAGAGTGGGGTATGGTTGCGGGGAAGGAGATAGATGTAGGTCTGGCTGTCGGGGAAGGAGAATAGAGTGCGCGGGAAAGAAACTAAATTGTGAAATGTATGAGAAGTGTAATAATCAGTGCAGGGAAGACCGGCGGGCACCTTTGTGTAGTCAAAAATTTAAAATTCAATTTATTAAAGAATAAACATATCTACCCCCAAAGTTAATTTTTCCTTAGTTTGGATTAAATTAGACATTAAACTCGTTAGAATTAATGTTGGAGGATGATTAAAATTCTTAACTTTAATAGATCAACTCAATTGTGAACATATAGATTATTATAAACTTTGTAGTGTTGCTTTCTTCCTTTTACCAAAGTGGGTGAAAGGAACATATCAATGTGGGTTAAAGGAACATATTACAATACTCTTGAAGGTACATGTATTAGAGACTACATTAATGTGAAAGATTTGGTGGATGCATACGTGAAGCCTTAGTTAATGTTCATCCTAGTGAAGTAGAGTTATATAATGTTGGCTCGGGAAAGGGTATGTAAGATATAGCTATAACATGAACTTAGGTGATTTGATACGGGCGCCCTCAACCGAAACGACCCAGCCCGAACGGGTTTGGGCGGGCGCCCTTAAACGAAATGACATGGTGCGCCCGACTGAACGAACGCACAAGGGAGCAAACGACAAACGGGCCGCACGAACGTGCACAAGGAACTCATTTGGTCACAACTTAGCAAATTTGATACGACCGCCCTCAAACGAAACGACCCGACCTGAACGCGTTTGGATGAGCACCTTCACACAGCGCGACATGGCGCGCACGACCAAACGAAGGCACAAGTTGGGAGAAACCGGCAAACGGGCTGCATGAATGTGCATAGGGCACCCGTGCAGTCACAACTTAGCAAATTTAATACGGCCACCCTCAACAAAAATGACCTGACCCAAGCGTGTTTGGGCGGGCGCCCTCAACCGAAACGACCCAACCCGAATGCGTTTGGGCGGGCACCCTCAACTGAAATGACCCGACTCAAACGGGTTTGGGCGGGTGCCCTCAAACGAAATGACATGACGTGCCCGACCGAACGAAGGCACAAGTGAGAAAATGGAAAATGGGCCGCACGAATGTGCACAAGGCACCCGTGTGGTCACAACTTAGCAAATTTGATAGAGTCGCCCTCAAACGAAACGACCCGACCCGAACGGGTTTGGGTGGGCGCCCTCACACCGCGCGACACGGTGCACACGACCGAACGAAGGCACAAGGGAGAAAATGGAAAATGGGCTGCACAAACATGAAAAAGGTACCCATGCGGTCACAACTTATCAAATTTGATACGACCAACCTCAAACGAAACGACCCGACCCGACCCGAACGTGTTTGGGCGGGTGCCGTCACACGACGCGCCCAACGGAACGAAGGCACAAGGGATCAAAAAATGGAAAACGGTCCACACGAACATGCACAAAGCACCCATGCGGTCACAACTTAGCAAATTTGAAATGGCCGCCCTCAAACAAAACGACCCTACCCGAATGCATTTGGGTGGGTGCCCTCAAACGAAACGACCCGACCCGACCAGATATTCTTATAGGATGTAGTATCCCTTTAAAATTCAAAAATTACAATTAAAATCTCTGCTACAAGTGTAGAACAATATTAAAACTTAACAACGGTGGTAAGTATTGCTCCTAATAAATTGAGGAATTTTGAAAATCTTGGGGTTTGCATGCTTGAAGACAACTCCACGTGGTCTCGAGCAATATGGCCATGCTAAGAGACCAAATCAGACCTTGATAAAAAAATGTGTGAAGCATGAGAGAGAATGTTAGTTTAAGCAAAGGATTTTGATTTGAATTCATTGATACAACTAATTATTTGATTAATATGTCACCAATTAGTTCAATTTTGGGTGACATAAAACTAGAGGAAGTTAGAGTGGAAAGAAGCACTCTCTTGCACATATTAGGTTTTTGAAGTGTGAACCTTGCATGTATGTGGCTAAAGTGGATAAGACAAAACTTGACAGCCTATATTAAGAAAAGGATTTTGAGCTGAAGCAGTTGTTGCAAATAATTATTCAATTAATATGTCACCAAGTTCAATTTTGGGTGACATATGACACTAGAGGAAGTTGAAGTGGAAAGAAGCCTTCTCTTACATGTCTTAGGTTTCTAAAGTGTGAGGATTACATGTATCTGGCTAAGGTGGATAAGATAAAACTTGACAACATATTGGTCAATTTCCTTGACCCTTTATTGGTTATTCAGAAGGAGTATGAATACACCACCGTTAATATCAAGGTAACCCCTAGAAGATCAAGGGCTACAAGTTTTAGTTTTCATCTGAACATCAACATACGACAACCATGCCAGACATGTAATATTTTCAGATAATGAGGATCGAAACATTGTCTTAATCTCCAGGTGTTAGGGATTACAAAGGTTTTGTTCACACGCCTCCACCCTTCTAGATTAAGCCTGCAGACATATTCTGGGATTCCAGAGGAGATCTTCCTCCACCCAATAGGCATGAGGGATTACAGAGGTTTTGGTTCCACACCTCCACCCTTATATTTAATTAGGAACCATAGATAACCAAGCAATAGCCATGCTTAATTAAAGGTGAAGGGCTCCAAGTCTTGCATCTCTATCCCACTGTTGTTCGGGCCTAAGCTCTGCCATCAGCAGGCTTGATTTTTTCCCTCGATTTCTTCTCGATTTTCAACGTTCCTCCCTATATTATTTCCTAATATCACCTCCATTCCCACTGCGTTCTCTCTACTTTTTCCCTTGGTTCATTGGAATGATACCCCTATAATCTGCGTTTATTGGAACGATCATTGGTTCATCAACACGCATTGTTTCATCACTATGTGTTGTTTGGTATCATAATTTTATTTCAGTGGTGCGCTTCCTATTGTAGTGGCATTGTGCAATCATTCATTGACTATGGTAAAACACCCAGTAAAGGGAAAGGTAAAACACATGAACCTGTTCATTATGTTGTGGCACATTACAACATGTCTGCATATGTGCATACATGAACATATTTGACCCCTTCCGAAATCAATAGATATCTAATTTCAAGATGAGTTGTGGAAGAAATCACTCAAATATGAGCGTACGTATACCCTTTAGATGTTGAATATGTCATGAGTACAAACATTTATATCACCATTATTTGTTGGTAAATTAGATGAAGTCCTCTGAATCGGTGTTGGGTCAAGCAAATAATGGGTTTACAACTGTTGAGCATAGTCATTGTAACCCTAAAAATGGCTCCTTACATGACCTGACCTGACCCAATTCGCTTGAACACATTTCCTTGGGCGCCCTCATAGTACGGCACAACCCGAGCTGACCCGACTCAAACACGTTTCCTTGGGCACCATCACACAACCAGACCCGACCTGATCCACCCGATTGTCGAAGGCATGAGGGAGAAAACGTAAAATGGGTTGCACGAACGTGCAGTATAAGGCACACAGGCGGTCACAACTCAACATTTTTTATACGACTACGACCCAACCTAGCCCGCCCTGACCCACCCAAACGCGTTTCCTTGGGCGCCCTCACATGACCAGAACTGACCCGACCTAACCCGCCCAAATGCATTTCCCTAGGCACCCTCACACGACCTGACCCAACCCACCCTGACCTGCTCGAACACGTTTCCTTGGGCGCCCTGATCACACGGCACGACCCGACTTGACCCGCCCGACCCGACCCACCCGAACGCGTTTCCTTGGGCGCTCTCACATGAACTGACCTGACCGGACACATTACTTTGGTAGCCTTCCATGACTCGACTTGACCTGACCCACCCGAACGCGTTTCCTTGGGTGCCCTCACAGTATGACACGACTCGACCCGACCCGAGATATGACAATTGGATGTAAATATAACAGTTCTACATGGTGACCTAGAGTAAGAATATACATAAAATGACCTGAAATTTTTTTAGTAAAGGGAAAGCCGAAGTTAGTGTATAAGCTGAAAATTTTCATTTATGGTTTGATGCAATCACTTAAGATATGGTACCATAATTTTGACATGTACATCCAAGGATTGGGATTTTTGAGAGGACAACTTGATCACTATGTATGTCTCAAGTCGAAAGGTAGGTATTTCATATATGTAGTGTTGTATTTTGATAGCATCTTACTAGTTGGAAACAACATGGGTGCGATCAGGAAAGTGAAGATGTAAGTATCCTCCAAATTTGACATGAAGGATCTCAATATTGTAAGTTTCATTCTTGGAATGGATATCATCAAAAGACTACGTAGTGAAGAAACTATTGGTAAATTAGAGAAAGTAAGTTGTGACAACCTTGAAGTGTTTCAACATGTATATTGTACTAAACCAGTGAAGGTACCAATTACCAATTCATGTCAAGGAAACACTGATTGTTTATCAATTTCCAAAGACAGAAGAAGAAAGAGAGGACATGGCTTATGTTTCATATGCATTTTTTTGCAGCTATTCTAATTTATGCATTGGTCTGCACTTGATTGAATATTGCTCATACAGTGGGAGTATTAAGCATATACATTACAAAAACTGGTAAAGAACCTTAATTTGTTGTCAAAATATTATTAAAATATTTGTGTGGTACAAGTGATGTTCATATCTACTACAATCGAAGACTTGAGGATGACAATAAAACAATTGTACAAATATTTTTTGATGACGATTAGATTGGATATCTAAAAAAAATGTGTCAACTAACTAATATGTAATCAAGTTGTTCAATGGAGCTAAAATATGGATGAGTCAGTGGCAGTTGGTCGTGGCACCATCAATTATGAAAGTTGAATTCATAGTAGGAACTTATGTAAGCAAGGATGCAATTAGGTTGTAATAGTTGCGTTCAGAGATCAGGTTTTCTTGACAGCCCAGGGAAAATTCCCCTTCATTGTAATTATTTCATATATTTTGATTTATAATAAAAAATAATTGAGAATTTAGGACACATATTCCACATTTTTAGGAAGGAGGTTTCTTGGGATTTGAAGGAAGCTTGACTTGTTTCCCAATAGCCATTGAAGGTTGGAAAGTGTGCCATAAATGGATTGGTTTTACAAGTTAATGGAGTGGGAAAGAAGAACACAAGAACCATTCCTGCCTTGGACAAATATATAAGGTATAAATGACAAAATTAAATAGAGGAAGGGTTGCATTGTTAGTTGGGGGACAGAGAAGTAAACCAACAGGAAGTGGGGAGGAAGGAAGTGCTAACACGCAACATTTTCTCCACAGTCAAATGTGAAAGAACCATCATAGCGAAGAAGGAAGGGGGGCGACAAAAATGACTAACCCACACAACCAAAGACAATTTAAATGACCTAATGAAAATACAAACATCCTCGTGGAGGAGACTACACACATGATATGATAAAAAGCATGCACACATAGAGCACTCTCACTCACGGAGAAGGACAAAATTCCGATTAAGATAAATAAAAGAGAACACAACCATACAAAACAAGAGAAGAAAAATGTTATGTTGTTATCATTAAGTGGGGAGTAGATCCATTCTTCAGTTAAGCATTAATAGGTGTAATATTTGACACTTCTTTCCACTATAGGAGAAGGGATAAAGGTAGCAGTTGCCTCTCAGTACATGTATATACTATAGATATGGAACATGATATGAAAAATGTTTAAATCATTAAAGAAAGAGCATTTCATTGTATATAAGGAATTCAACATAGAAGCCATGATGTTTGATATGATGTTAATATTATTCCTAAAGATTGGATCTTCAACCTTGATTCAAGTACAAGACATAGAACCATATATATATGGAGGAAATATTTGTGAATATATATCATAAACTTTGTGAAGTATATATAATTTTTTTAGTATACATGTTTCATTCGGGTTATCAAACTATTTTTACTTGAATTTTTTGTGTCTTTCATAGAAAAATATGGTTGATATTTCAAGTTGATTCTCATCGTGTTAATATCTGAAATAAGTATCTTTCATATAAATATATGGTTAGTAAATCTGTCAATTTATCAATGTTACAAAACAACGTCAATAATAATATATTTGGATCAATTTTATAAACATACGAAATATCTACAAAACTAATATTCTTCTTAATATCCTTTTCATATTTCATTCGTTATAACCAAAAAAAAAATTATGAAGCTTATGATATACTATACACACGAACACATAAAGTTGAAGTTAATGATCAATTGAGGTGAAATAAAATTACACTTTTTATTTCAGTATTGTGACGCTTTGGAAAACACGTCAGAAAAGCGACTTTTTTCAAATAAACATCGGTCTTGTGACATTTGGCTTCAAAACTTCGCAAGACCGACGTTTATTTGAGAAACGTCGCTTTTCCAACGTGTTTTCCAAAGCGTCGCAATACCAACGAATGTGTAAGAGACGTTGCCATTCCGAAGTTTCATCCCATAAATGTCGTAAGACCGACGAAGAGTTTGAAACGTCGCATTTTCGATGACAAACATAAACGTTGCAAAAGCGACGATGTCCCTAAACGTCGGTATAGTGACGATTTTTGGCCATATTTGAAAAATTGATAGAAATTGGGGAAATTTCCGACAATACGACAAAAGTGTCAGAATTTCTGCCAAATGTACTAGTGCCATGAGAATCACTAGTTTACATTTGAAATTTTTCATACATTTTGAGGTGAGATGACCAATGTGTCTTGGGCATAAATTTTGTAAAAACCTATAACTATCTATCTATTTCATTTTAGTGTTTTCCTATGTTTATTATGCAATCCTATTCAATTATGTGAATGCGTCTTTACATGTGTTGCAAATGTTTGTCTAAAACATGATTAGCTAAAGAATCTATCAATGTGTTCAATTTTATGGAAATGTGTTGATATTGAATAAAATCAAAATGTCTTTCTAAAAGTCAAACTCTTAGGAACAAACGATGTAATGTTGGATTTCTAACAGTATAAACACTAGTAAGTTGTAATACCACTAGTTGTGAGTTTAACCTTATAATGATGCGGTTAATACCAAATGATATGGCATAAGAGAGAAGTTCGATCAACCTTCTATACTCAACGATATTGTTTGTCAATCTACCCATACAAATCCCTTGAAAACTCACTAACTCGCCGTTTAGAGCGAAAATGGCCCATGCTGCAGAGGATAGATTATGTGTACTACGACTAACACCATCGGCATATCCAACAAATGGTTCCAAAGATTTAGACATCTGCGATGAAATGTAAAGCAGATTACTAACATCAAGAAAACTCTAGAAAACAAACTAAGATAGTGAATGCAAATCAAATACATATATATACAATATAAAACAAAAAAAAACTACGCTCATGATTAAGCATAGTAACGTTTCAAATACAACCCATTTCGGGGCTGCGCCAATAGAATCCCATCATAATCAACTAACTCGTAGGCACCCTTAGCAAGAACTCTTTTGACAATATAGGGGCCATGCCATAATGGCTCAAATTTCCCTGTACCTATTACATCAACTTCTTGATCATAAAGAAGGACCAAGTCGCCCTCTAAGAAAATGTGAGGCTGAACATTTTTTTCATATTGCGCCTTTATACGTCTCTTATGCACTTTGTTGGCCAATTGGGATTCACGACGCATTTCATCAAGATGTATGAGGTTAAAAAGACACGCTCCTTCTTCTAAGGTGTCAGGTAACAAGTCAATTGTGAGTTTTAACGACAATATTTCACATTGGATTGGCAAGATAACTTCCAGACCATACACCAATTGAAAGGGAGTAAATCCGGTTGTGTTTCTCACTGAGGTTTGGTACTCCGACAAGGCCGAGTATAGGATCAAATTCTAGTTTCTTTTACGAACTCCAATCATTCATTGAAGCATACATATAAGAATTTTTTTGATAGCCTCAACTTGTCCATTTGATTGTGGATAATAAGGAGTAGAATTATGATGTGACAATCCTAACTTGGCAGTCAATTCAGTCATCATATGGTTGCGAAAATGTTTCCCATGATCTATGAATATAGCTTGTGGGATGCCATACCATGCAATGACATGATTAAAGAAAAAAATGCAGTTGTTTGTCCTGTGTTGTTGAATGTAGGCATTGCTTTGGCCCATTTCGTAAAGTATTGTATTGCGACAATAATATAACCATGCCCCTTGGACGAACGAGGGTTACAAGTCATGAAGTCAATACCCCATTTCAAAAATGGTCCCACAAAGCCAACATGATGCATTGGCGCTGGAAATTTGTGGATTTTATGATCAAATATCTGGCACGCATGACAACTTCTGACCTTAAGGATGCAGTCACGAAATATGGTAGGCTAAAAGTAACCAGAACGGAGTATCTTCTACATGGTAGCATATCCAGACAAGTGTCCACCACAAGCACCAGCATGACAATCATTTAGAACCTTTTCGGCCTCCTCATGAGTGAGGCACCTTCTTAAAATTGTATCGACATCATGATGATAAAGTGTATCGCCGACGATCAAATAATATTTGGCTTGGTCTCGAATACATCGTTGGTCAGAGCGAGAGGTATCATGCCGAAAATTTTGAGTCGGGAGATAAATGATAAAATCCCCATACCAAGGATCAGATGATCCGATCAGAAACAAAGAATCGCAGGAATAGATGGTTTCGACGTAGTAGCAATACTATTAGAGGGAAGGTCACAGAGAAGCTCAGCCAAAACTAAAGATTTCTTTGACTTGCATTTGATGAATTCCAAATCAAATTCTTGCAAAGTGAAAATCTATTTTGAATACTTTCCCCCTAGAAATTGACGTGATAAGATATAAGTCATGGGGTTTCAATATGAAATGACAATGGCTTCCGGAACATGATATAGTGGCGAAATATTTGGAAAGCTTGAACAGCTGCCAAGGCAAGCTTTTCCATGTACGAATACTTAACTTCCATATCATTGAGATTACGACTCAAATAATAGATCAGATGTTCTATCCCATTTTGTACTTGGACCAATACCATAGCAATGCTCATATTAGCCGCGACGAAATAATCACTTTGATAATTGGGGGATACATTAATGACGCCCGGACAAGAGTATCCTTGAAAACATCAAAAGAAGCTTGCGTAACTTGGTCCCAATGGAAGGGAACCCCCTTTTTCAAGATCCGAGTAAATACTTTAGCCATTTCGGTGTAGTTGGGTATGAACCTCCTTAGGAAGTTAGCCTTTCCTTGAAATTTCTGTATCTGAAGTAAATTTGATGGCGCAGGCAAATCAAGAATGGCCTGAACCTTCAATGGGTTGATTCGAATTCCTTCTTTTGAGATGACGAATCCAAGAAAACGACTAGAACCAACACAAAACACACATTTATGTGGATTGAGGCATATTTTGTAGTGTCAGCAGTGTAATAATATGGTTTTCAAATACATCGGGTGATCATTTCGATTTCTTGAATGCGCGGGTAAATCGCCTAGATAGAGTTGAACAATGTGCTTGATGTCATTGAAAGCATAATCCATTGTTCTCTGAAAAGTGGCCTGAGTTTTTTTAAAACCAAATGGTAGTTTCTCATAAGCGAATGTGCCCCAGGGACAGATGAATGCTGTCTTATATTGATCCTCTGGGTGGATATTAATTTGATTGTAACCAAAAAATCCATCCATGAACGAAACGATTTCGTATCCAGCATAATTGTCAATAATCTGGTCGATAAAGGGAGTAGGATAGTTGTATTTTGGACAAGCAAGATTGACATCCCAATAATCGATGCACACTCTGATGGTTCCTTGTTTTTTCATGACAGGAACAATTTTGGAAACCCACTCAGTTAGCGGAACAGGGTAAATGAAACCAGCACACAAAAGTTTTTCAACCTCTTCTTTAATGGCAATGGACTTCTTCGGATGAACAGGACGAAGGTGTTGACGCACTGGCTTGAAATTAGGGTAAATATTAATAGTATGTTCAACGATACTAGTATCTATGCTTGGAATTTCCTCTTAAGACCAAGCAAATACATCAAAAAATTCATGAAATAGAGAGCGATATGTTTCAAGTTCTGATGATGAAAAAGACACACCCACATGAATTTTTTCTACAATTCCAGGTTTGGTCGAAATATCGATAGAAATCGTTTCTTCAATATTTGAAAAATTTCGCTCAGAATTGATTGCATTAATAGGAAAATAATTCTAAAAGAAATTTTTGATTGATGGGTGATATAGTTCACTAAGATTATTTTCTTCATAATCAGGAAGATGGGAACGATGATGATAATATTCCCATGGTTCACCCTCCAACATCACGGTTTCCAAAATATTCTCATATGTCAAGAAAGTTGAGGAAAAAAGATCAATTGGAGTACCAAAATCTAAGGAACGATCAACCCAAACAACCGGCAACGATGATTTCAGATTTTCTGTCCAAACCAAATAGATTGATTGCTATGACAGCTCAATAGGGCTGGGCAACAGAAACTCATCCAACGTAACAATTTCAGAATCACCCGTACTCTTCCTTAAGCCAGATGGAGTGGAAGAGATCATGTAGCAGGTCTCTATACTTGCAATTTCTACCGACGTCGCAGGCGGCAGTAATGCAAAGGTTCCCATGAGAGTGGAATCCTTTAAGAGTCCTAAACCAATGTTCTGAAGTGCTAGTTGGGGTGCATGAATGAAAAGAACAATTCTAGTTACCTGTGAAGCAGAGGCAAAGAAGGATAGCTGATTAATGACTGTGATAACACCTTTATGTGGAAAGGCGATCATTCTAAAATATGTAGAAACAATTGCAGTAATAGCATATACCCATGGCCTTCCAAGTAGAATATTTCAGTCAAGGGGTCCGTCATCGACCTCAATGTCAACATTCACTATTTTCCCCCCTAGTTCAACATGCAGGCTATTGAAAATACCACAAGGCTTATATGTACGTCCATCGAAAGCCTTCAAAATTTTTGATGATTGAGATAAGCGCAGTGAGCCAAGTGACTTCCAACAGTTTAGAGACATAATGCATGTAGATTCTCCCTCATCAATAATAGTACGATGAACAAGGTGATTGAGAGCATTTTCTTGTATGGATAATGCCAATTCTACTGGTAATTGCGGCACATAGCCCGTATGATTAAAGACTATGAGATTAGAATCAGTCAGATCAATTACACCAATAGCTAACAATAAAGACTATTTCTGGGAGGGAAAATCTTGTAATGCCTCAAGAGCTGACATAGCTGAAGGGGATTGAGCCAAATCTTCAATTATATTATAATTTTGAGCAGCTCTTGCTCGAGGATTATATGTCGATTTATGAATGACTCCCTGTGGCGTCTTAATTGTCAATTTAGGAATAGTAGTAGGCGGTACTGATTCCATAGATGGATTCGTGGCCGAGGTAGGAGGTTGATCAGTGGCCTGACTACCATAACCGTTATTACATGTTGACACTAAAATATATATTGATGGCTTTGTGACAGATAACACAATCACTTGGGAACTATAAGCTAGATCCGTAGCAACCAAATTTGTGTCCGAATTCGGAAACAAATCTGTTAACATAGCTGACGCATGTGAAGTCTTAATCATTTTTGAGACTTCAACGTGGTGAGGAAAATTCTGAACAAAGTGTTTCTCATTACAAATTATGCATGGATAATGAGGTTTCCTATTTCCAGACGATTTATCAGATGATCTCTCTTGAGGGTTAGAAGTTTGCTTTTTATTTGATTTCCCTTTTTTCTTACTTCCGGGTTGCTTGTCACTTTTTCCTTTGTCAAATGACACAAAATTGATTTCAGAAGAAGGCGCAGGATCAGATGCAGTAGCATGATGTGTGCTTGCAATACCAATCATACCGTCTCCGGCATGAGATTCCTTTGATGGAGGAGGAACAATAAAATTAGATCGCGGTGCGTTAGGAATTTTTTCATAGAGCGTGCTAGACTGAGGATAAAGAGAAATGGCTTTCTCTTTAGTGACAACGCCACCCTTAGCCACATCCTCATTTATAGATGGTAACAGGGACTTAATGAACCACTCAAGAAGGAGCTGATTAGGAACAAATGTCTTAACCATTCAACGAATACGATGCCACTCATGAATATGATCAGAAATGTGAGTAGCATTAGTCTGTTTAAAATTAGTCAAGAGTTCTGTTCTAGTTTCATATCGTATGGGTAACTAGAAGTAAGTCAAAAAGACAGTAGCTAGGGTAGTAAAATTATCAAGAGAAGCTCTAGGTAACTCAATGTACCATTTTGCAGTTGGACCAATAAGCGTATGCTAGAAAATACGTAACCAAACAAAGTCATCATTCAGGGAGTTTGATGAACACCACAAATGATAAGTCATAATATGAGTCGACTGGTCTTCCCCAGGGTTTCCATTGAACTTAGGAATATCTGAGGGTAATTTATAGGGTATCACCAGCCACCAAGGAGCATAGTTGATTGGATCATTGGTGAGCCGATTTAAATTTGGTAACTCTAAAGTTGCAACAAAGGGAAACTGTCTATTAAGGTTAGGTTGAGCATAGACAGGGTATGATGGAATTGCTTGAGCAACAGGCCTTTGAGCACCAACATAAGGAATATGCTACTGGTAACCCAGATAGGGGTTGTTTTGATAAGAAAATGCTTGAGGATTATGTTGACCAAAAGCTGGATATGATACTTGTTGAAATGAAGGTTGAGGCATTTGCGCCTGAGGCTACCAAGGGGTCTATCCACCAATGTTATAACCCAAATTAGGATAACTTGGATTCGATTGAGGATAGGTATAACTTGGTTGTGGCTGTGACATCCCATAAAATGGTAATCCAACTTGTGAATAAATGATTTTGGGTACAGGTTGTTGCAAATTAGCCGAAGGAGTTGGAGTCTGTGGGCCCAATACTTGAGGATATTGAGTTGAAGAACCCATCTGAAATGGTTGTTGTACAACAGTTTGATTCTGTAACAAGGGTAGAGATGTATTAACATGTGGAATTGATGTGGATGCAACAGGTTGAACCGGTTGATACGAGTGTACAACTGTTTGTGGTTGGATAGGTAGAGTGGGTTGCCATTGACAAACATTAATTTCAACATTAGGTTGACCAAAAAATGATGGAGTACTGTCAAAGTGGGTGACCAAAGGTTTCTCCCCAGCATGAGGAGAATAATAAGACAAAAAATATTGTTCTCCAAATGTAGGGAGTCCAGTTGATATGGTACTGGATGGAATAGACCCGGAAGGACCAACTTGATATTGCCCTGATGATGTGTATAAGGATCAAGCCGTTCATTTTTCACTATAGGTTTACCAGTTAGAATACCAGACGATGTCATTGGTGAATTCCATGGGTTCGAAGATGCACCAGATAAAATTCTAGATAAAGATTTATAACCTGATGGGACCAAGGGGCCACCATGAAAATATAACTCTGGTGAAGTTGTGAACATCGACAGGGTAACGAGAGCATGTGTTGAGGTGATCGGAATAGATGGTCCAACCGAAGACAGTGTTGGTTAAGGCATGGTTACTTGACCAAATGTATACCCTTTTGAATCGACAGGAATTTGAATAGGATCAGGATCAACAAAAGCAGAGGATGGTGATTGAGGAAAATACTTGTATAGGTAAATATCCTCCCCAAAATGGGTTGGAGTTAAAGGTGTCTCGTCTTGTGGAATTTCTTCAATCGAAATTAAACCAGGTGGAAGGATTTTTCCGTCAGGCTCAAAGTATATTTCAGAAGGTTGACTGTGTGATATGGGAGACTCAATGGCTACAATAGAGTGTGGGACAACCGATACAGGAAAAACTTCCAATCGTTCGACTTTGGGATGTAGATGTTATGGCAAAAAAGAGACAGGATCTGGATCAACTTCCATTTGAACAATGACGAGTTCGGGAGATATGGTCTCACTGATTGGATGGATCATGACCATGGGTAGCTGTGAGGACTCCGTCTCAACAACAGTAGATGAACCGGGATTTGTAGAAAAAACTTATGCCAACTCTGGTATTTGGGAAGATGATGCTTCACTAGAGGTACTAATGGTATTATTTTCATTAGAGCGATGTCGCCTTCGCCGCACAGAATTGGATTCCGGTGGTAAAGGTGGTTTTAATGCAAGTCTACACGAACGACGGGGAAAGGGATTTTCTTCTTCCATGATGACTGATTTATTTTATGACAAAAAAATAAAAATAAAAAGAGAAGGGTGATGCTAGGCAAAAGGTTTACCAACAAACTGTAAACTGTAGAATACCTCTTGGCGAACCAAGAAGTACGGGCAGGAAATCTCCCCGAATGCTGTGTTCGGTGTATCACAATTTGCAAGGCGGCTGACTCAGTTCACTATGGATGGATAGCAACCTAAATTTTTCCTCTCAAATATACCTGAAGGTAGTGGAGGCCCAAGTCCGTATTAGCGCTGTCTGATGCGAAACCGCACAGCGAGAGCACCTCTTTATACTTTTTGTACTGTAAGACCGTTCGATATACTCGAAAATACGTGGACAAGCTATGATATACTTACGTACGTGGAGTGAGCTATCACACTCAGAATGTATCACAGACAATTAATGATAACTTCTTTTTTTACGATGCCAGAACATTTCTCTAGCCTAGACCTTCTAAATGTTATCGTTATGGTTACAATACTTTCTTAGGTAAATTGATGTAAATTTTAAGTTGATCTTGTTTATCAATTTTCCTTTCAAGGTTCACCGCGATGATGTGATGGAAATTCCTAAAGTGCAAACTAAAATGATAAGAAAAATTTTCACATTTAGCTTTTTCAATGAAAGTATTAGCTACTAAAGGGAAAGAGCAATCAGTTTTGAGAGCAAACAACAAAGAGCACAAACTAATATGCAACTTTCCTAATTTTTCTTATGCAAAACACACAATCCACTATATGAAAATGCTGGTTTTATTTTTAGTCCCCTTAATTTGAATTAAAAAAGGAAACTAAATGCATTAAATAAAAAAAAACAAATGCTTTCTTCTTTGAGAAATGATGAATTTAACAACAATTTCTCTTTTAGGAAAAATGAAGAATGGAACTACAATTTTTCCTACAGGAAACAAAGAATTTAACGACAATTTCCTTTACGAAAACAAATGGATCTAATGCAGCAATAAAATACTTTGAATTTGATTTTTCAATGATAAATAAAAACACTTAAAGAGACATTGAACAAACTTACTTTTCAAAGGAGGAATATTTAGGTAGATTCGACACTGGTCTCTATGAGGCATCAGACAATTGAAAACAAAACAAAAAAAAGGCTTAACATGAAGGCAATGACAAATTCAAAGGGAATTTGGTTGGCTCAGGGGACAACGTAGTCTCTAAGGGGAGACAGTGCATTGCAAAGCACCCCTGAGTGGGAGACGGTGCTATGCAAAGCACTGTGTCTTGACCAACAGTGCGTTAGGCGTAGTAGATAACAAAAAACTCAAACTACTGACACACTTCTAATGAAATTATTTGTTTCAAAAGCCTAATAATTGAGAGTAGATGCTACTGGGTGGATAAGAAGAGTCAAAATACATCAAGGATGAAGGTAAACTCCCCAGTGGAGTCGCTAATTTGTTATGCAAAATTATGGATTACAGAAAAAATAAAATTCCCTAAATGAGGTTGAATGCATTTAGAATAACAGGTTAAATAATTTGCAGATACTTTTCCTAACAGTAAATAGACACACATAATAGATTAAGAAACTTACTTGGAGTCCAAGCGCTTCCTATTCTCCTTCTGTCGCTCTTGTTGTAGCTTCCAAACTAAGCTAGAATGCCAAAAGATTTCCTGCAAGTATGAACACTAAACATAAAAGAGATTGCAATATACAAATGGCTAGTCACGCTAATCAATTAAATCAATGAAACATGAAACATATACATCAGATAAGAATTCATAATATGAAAGACAAAAGCATATACAGATACATATGTGGGAATGTAAGCAACAATCTTAATTAATGGATAGAAGGGGAGGTTACAACCAACGATTGATTTGATGTCACCAACTCCAGCATCATTCCAGCCTCATCACAATGAACATCTCTCCAACAACATATTAGTCAAATCAATCCCTCAATTGAGATTCCAACAAAATTTATCTACTAAATTTCTTCCCTCTCAAGCACTAGGATCTGTGCTCAATATATAGATGAGTTGAAGGTAGTTTCAAAATCAATGACTTTCTGATAATAGGTAATACATGTTTCCCAGCTCAGAGGTGTTGGATGGACACATGGATTCAAAGTTTGACACATATGCACTCTTCTAGAAGGTACTGACCATGTGGAGATTCCAGAACAATGAGAATTTCGCTCCCAATTGACCAACGCACCCTTGAGTGTCGGGAAGTGCTTTGCAGAGCACCCTGGAATGGAGGTAGTTGCATATGCAAAGCAATTAGTCCCTTTAGAGACTGCATCAGTGAGCTCATAGGTGATATAAAATGCACTTCAAATCTTGGAAACCTTGCACTGAAAGTCATGGATTATTTTTTCTTGTTCTTTGTCTTAGGGCATGTAGCAACTGAAATGATAGGGGATGATAGAACCTATTCATTGGTTATGGGGCTGATGTCCATTTAAACTAGGACATTGGGAATGTCATCCAAATTTACCTATAACAGGTGTGATGCCATAGTTCGCCAGAAGGTTGTCTTCTGGATTTTGAAGGCGAAAATGCTACCCATCCATCCAAAATTTGAATACCTAAAGGAAAAAGGAAAAATATAAATGTCGAATGATTTGAAATTATGTTAATGAATCCAACTTCAAGGAAGATCCCAATTCCACATTTTTCATGGATCCTTCCATCAAAGCTTTTAATTATCCTTCCATACTTTTTTTTGTTAGTTAAACCCCATGTTTTAACTAGCGAGTGTATGAAACTGCTCTTCAATCATGATACCTTTCTCTAAGAGTTGTGACTGAGGGATATTAAAGTCATTCAATATTTTCTCTTAGGGAAAAAATATGGTGGGTTTTGAACCTAGGTTATTATCACGGCTAGTGCTTCAACTTGCTTGAATACAGTTGGACTTCAATGGCTTGTTACTACCATTACTATTATTTGTGAATTTAAACAACTATTTTGAGCAACTTTTTGGGGAAACCCATTTTCCATTTGTCTTTGAAATTGAAATGTGGTGATTTGTAAGACCTTTGTAACAATGCTTTCCATTTCCATAGAATTTTGTACTTTTATTTGATGATGACACGTTTGTCTGGACATTGAAGTTTAATTCATTTTCATGATATATTTATATTATTTTATCTTTTTTTTTGTTCTTAAAATAAAAGTGATTCTCAGACAAGGAGGATGTTCTGTCCTTTGATTTTTATGGAGTCCGATGTTGACATGTACATTTATGCGAATATTGGATTTTTTTGAATCTATTTAATTGTTTTTTTTTTCTTGCAACCAAAAAGATTAAACTTGGGATTCATATAGCCTAGAAGAGGGATCAAGGATATGTAGTGAGAAACCAATAGAGAAGGAATTTGTGTCAACTAATATAGATGAAATATTGGCTAACATTATTTGTAATCAACAACAATAAGAGAAATAATAATTGAGGGAGTTAATAGACAATTATCCAGTTTCGAATACTGAGGTTGAATTTCATTGGGCTTTAAAGGAACTTGTTCGGAAACATCTTAATACCTATATGGCCTTTGCTTCCAACAAAAAATCTAATGTGTCAATTATTGACATTATTAATTGTGGAAACAATGGCATTCATCATTGGCGTTTGAATCATGTGAGTGAGTGGTGTAATATATGTCAACTCTTAGATTTGTTTCAACAAGATGAGGAAGAGGAAAGTGATGAAATGGATAGCATGTTGTAGAAAATCCACATATATTCAATCTAAAAATTGTAATATTCTAAAAAAATTGACTTGAATCTACTGTACCAATTGTAGAAACCAATTAAGATCGCGAAATCACAAAACAAGAAAGAGAAAGAATTTCAATTGCACAACACAAATATTTCTTGGGGAAATCTTGAGCTAAAAAACCTTGATATCTATATATTTCATAATTAAGAAAATATGATAAGATTAAAATTCATTTCTTGACCTTGAGAAACCACTGCACTATCTCTATTTGTCTCACTAATTCCTAGACAAGAATGGTTCAATACTTAACCATTTTTCTACCATCAAGTATCCCTATGTCCTTGCAGTTTTTCCTTGGCTAATTAGGCCCTATTAATTAGGGAAATTACCAATCCATACTACACAATCCATTAAGGACCTTCCTTTGACTTCATGCACCACCTGTACAATTTAGATACTTATACAATTGATAGTACAATGCCCTTGAACTCTAATATCAACTGGGTCTTTCTAGGAACTGACATGCATGAGTTATTTATGAGTGTATTTTTAGTTGATTGGTTGAACACATGAAGCGACATTGCACTGTCTAACCTCCTACCAATTCTTCCATCAACTAGAACTAGTCTAACTGACTTTAACTCAGATAAACTGAGTTAATTAACTACAAATCAAAATAAACTCAACTAGGGCTCCTATAATGTAGGAGATTCTCTACATGCCTCTAATTTGATCCTTAACTCGAATTAACTGAACCAAATAAGTAATCCTAACTTAATTAACTTGTACACACTGTCATGTGATGTGGAATTTCAATTTTATTCTAATTTAATTCAAGGGAAGAATAAATTAGAATCGTTTTCTTGTTTCCATTTTCAAGATAGGCAACATAGATCCAATAGTGAAGAATCAACAATCTTTGGATGCAACAAGAAGAAAATCAAGAATTTTGAATCACTGGGTTGCATGCCAATCTCAGGAGGTGATAACCACCATGGAAAGGAAAATATGTGAGGCAAAGCTTCTATCCCTTGCTGGTTTGCATACTGTATCAACTAGGAATTCTTCATTCCTCAAGGAATCTTCACCTTCTAGATAAGTGTGAAGTGTTGAAAAAACAAACACTAGGGAATACACACTTGTGGAGATGTGTAAGCATTTGGAAGGTGAATCAAAAGTTAATTCCTCAAGAGATAGGACAAGGACAAGAATATATTGTTGGGATTACAGAGCGCCGAGAGAGATTATGGTGATTAAAGACATCATTTTTTGTTCTCAGTGGCCACCGAGAAAATTTACCTTTGATCTTTCTAGCCTTTAATAGGTTTCATTCGAGATGAAACCCATGGGAAAAAACCATGGATTCCCATAAACCTGGATCCCAAATCCACAGGTAACTTGACCGATTCAAGTTTAATAGAACAACCCTAATAGATACCATGTTAGTGATTTAGAGGAAATATAAGATATGCCAATTACCAAAAGTGTAAATGAAAATTCTCTTGCGACTCAGTTAGATAAGCACAAAGAAAATTATGAAATTGTCAGCTATCATCCTATGTCTGGACAAAGAGATGTAAATAATCAAACTAACAATGAAGTGTACTGTGTTTGGACAAAGAGATGTAAATAATAAAACTAACAATGTGGTGTACAAAGGCTATGAATATGCTCACTGATAAACATAGTGAAATGCCATGGTGAGTGACAATGTAGGAGAGAACAATTTTTTGACCTTGAAGGAGGAGAACGCGAAAGATAAGGAAAATTGCACAAAGATGAATTGCTGAAAGTAGGTGTTGGCCCTAAATTTTGGTCAATTTTGCTTATTAAAAGTCCACCTAATTTCTATAATATTCCACCTTATATCATCCATATATGCCTTATTTTTACCTTATTATGCATATTTAGGTAAATAAATTATGTTTTTCAATTTTTAGATATTTTTGTAAAAACTAGGTTTTAAGGGTATTTTTGGATAGAACTAAAGATTCCCGTAATAGCTTCATGGAAGTCATATGTGCAGGACACCTGGGCATGAGTTGAGAATAGATTTATAAATATTGGTAACCAAATATGGAAAATAATCTATTGGTTTGGTCAAACTGAGCTAAACACAGGCCTAGTCAACGCTGGTCAAACATGACATGTTTTTTAGAAATCCCTAGGAAAAAGCGCAGAATTAGTATTTTTTGGGATTTTCCAAATTTTGTGAAATTAAATGGATGAGTTTGAACTAGAAGGATGGAATTAGGATGGATAAGGCTGTTAGAGACATTATATCTTAGTTTGTTTATCATTTGTCTATTTAAACCAAGCTTATGAACCATTCAAGCATGGAGAATTTGTATAATTTTATATTGAGACTTCTAAATATTTTGAGATAATTTGAGGAAATAGTTTCACATTATATTTGTTGTTCATTCTATGGATGATTGATTGAATTTTCTATAGCTGATAATTTCTTCAAGTGTGCAAAGCAAGAGTGGAGGCCCCCCACACCAAGCTAAGTACACTTTTTGGTTAATCTAGCATATTTTTCATAAACTAGTTTTGCTTCAGTTTTATTCATTCATTTAGATGTGTGAAGATTTATTATGTTTTCTGGATGATTCTTGGTTTAATTCTTATCTGCATATGAAGGGACAAACAATATTTTAAGTCAAATTCTCGTTCTATCTGATCAAAGAACAACAACTAAAATTCATTTTCTTTTCCTTGCTTGAGTTATTTCCTGAATTTATAGTTTTAAGGCAATGGTAACAATGATGGAATATAATTGTAAAGAAGGACAACCTATACCTCCTCAGTTAGGAGCCTATTCTCCTAATTTTTTATACATCATAAACTATTGTCAATCAATTATTTGGTTTCTCTTCATGAAGGTAGTACTGTGGGGAAGGACAATCAGGATCTCCTAAGTTAGGAGCCTCTTCCCTCACTTATTACATATTGAATCAGAAATCACTTAGTTAGATTTTATATTTTTAATATGCATTTCCATAAATATTAAAATCTATAATATATTTGTAATATGCATTTCTTTCAATTTCTACATTTTTTCTTCTAAAATTGAATACATATGAAATCCATATATTTTGGACATGCTTCCAAGTTTACAAACTCGGATTGGCCCAAAATTTTTGGCGCCGTTGCTCGGGAAGCATACATCAATATAGTCAATTAGGAATATTTAAAAAAAAAAAAAACAACAATAAACAACAAAATTTAGTTTTTCTTTTGGTTATGTGTTTTTATGCCTAGAGAAAGAGATCAGAAAGGTAGATTTACTAAACCAAACCCCCCAACGATTCAACCATCCATAGGATCAGGACCATTAGGACTAATCACACTAGTTTCTGGGAGACAAAATTTAGAGGAGTTGGAAGAAAAACAAAGATCGGGACAAAGATTGACTCTTATTGAAATACAAACCTTGTTAGCCTATGAAGTGAAAAGAAAACAAACACCAAAAGAAACCCCTTTCATAGAAAAACAAAAGGAGACAAGGAGACCAATTGTTAAACAATTAGAGCAACCAATTCTTACAAAAAACTGAAGAGAAAAGGACGAAGGAAGGAGAAGGATCTAATATACCGATTATGACTCCGGAACAAAGACTTTAGTACGAGAGGTGACAAAAAGAATGGAAGAGAAAAAGAGAGGAAGACAGAAGAATAGAAGCAAAGAGAAAAATAGAAGAAGATGGAAAAAGCGAATATGATAACAAAATACAGAATGATATAGAACCGAACAATGATCAGGAAGCCACCTTTGGCTTCCCAATACTAGATACAAGAACAATCCTAAGAGAAGAAGTGAAAATGAAGAATATTCCACCTTTTGTTTTGCCCATTTTTCATGCAATGCCAACTGAAGATCCTGATTCATTTATGTTTGATTTTGATATCTTATGTCGTACTTATGGCTACACATATGACACACATAAAATTCATCTCTTTCCTGCTACTCTTATAGAAACATCACTAAAATGGTTTATGGGATTAGGAGAACACACCATTACCTCTTGGGATGACATGAAGAAATTTTTTCTCAAAAAGTATCAAGCCTATTGCAGGCTTAGAGATTCAAAAGAAGATATTTTCTGAATGTCACAATAAGAAGATGAAAGTTTGGAAGAGTACTTGGAAAGATTCCTTTACAATCTACAAAAATCAAAACAACACTCTCTGAATCTTGATACCATCTGCACAATTTTTCTTAAAGGTATAAGAGATGAATACCTTGATATTATCAATGTGATGGGAAAAGGAGACATCTCAAACTTACCATTTTATGAGATTGCTGAACTATGTCAAAAATATTCTAGGGGAAGAGAAAAAAGTGGAAAAAAAGATGTTACATCAAAAGCTTCTAAATCTGCAACAAAAGGAGTAAAAAGAGCAGAAATAGGAAATTTGTTAGAAAATTTTAAAACTGGTCTTTTGAGGACTTTAGGAACACAAGTTGATGTTTTTAAAGCAAAGAAAAATAAATATGAACAAGATAAGATCTTATCTATCTTTTGTTCTAAGTGTAGAAATAAACATCCACTAAGAGAATGTCCTTTGGATAGTATTCAGGTGTGTGGATTTTGTACAGAAAATCATTCACAAAAATGTCCAAAGCTTAAAGAATTAAAAATCGAAGAAGTACAAGGGACAAATTCTCTTTACTATATGGCACCAAGGAGACCTTGGCAACCAAGGATTCCTCAGCAATTCCCTCAAAAAATCCCCTTGAATTATCAGCATCCTCCTCAAAATTCATGGAATACTCTAAAGCCATGACAGGCTCGGTATCCACAAAAATACGAAAACCAACCCGCACAAGGTTGGCGAGGATATATTTATGGAACCCAGCCACCTCAACAAATGTATCCTCAACAATACCAACAACCATATGAACATCTATATCAACAACGATATCCTCAAAAACCATTTCAATATCAACAATTCCAGCAACAACCTCAACCAATGCGATTTCCACAACAAAATCCCACACCTTACTAACTCAATCACAATAGCTTCAACTGCCTTCTAACCAACCCCCACCTAGACCAACTCAATTACTAGCTCAACCAGTAGAAAATCTAAGTAACAAGGTGGAGAGACTAGCATATAATGTGGAAGAAGCAACATATTTTCCTACATATTCTATTCTTCCTATACAAGATGTCCACTTAAGTTATGGGAAATTATTACAAAAATATTCTCCACCGATCATAGAAGAACAAACTGAAAAAGGAGAACAAATGAAAATGCTCATCTGGGAAATCAAATTCAAAAATGAAAAGCTATAATGACTCAAACACATCCTTATCCAGAGAGGTTAGTAGAGCAGAAAATTCCAATATCTCTTCCCGAATTTGATATTTTGGATGAATTAAAATATTCTTATGTCAAAATTCCTTTGTTGCAAGCTATCAAATATATTCCAATTTATGCAAAAACAATAAAGTAATTATATATTAAGAAAACTCACAGAAAGAAAAGAGATCCACCCACAATCCAGGTCATTGGCAAATTAGCTAGTCTCATGTCTACAGAAACGACAATTGAAAAATATATTGATCTTGGGATACCTATGGTTACCATTTCAATCAATAAATTTTCAGTTCCAAATACTTTAATAGATTTGGGAGCAACTATAAATTTCATGACAACAAAAACTATGAAATATTTGAAATTGCCCAATATTCGACCTACTACCACAATTTAGGATCTAGCAGATAGATCTAAAGTTGTACCAGAGGGAATATTATAAAACATCATTGTTTCTTTAGATTCATGGGAATATCCTGTATACTTTCTAATTTTGCAACCAAAAACAAATCTAGGAGGGCATCCTTTAATTCTAGGCAGACAATGGTTAGCCACAATAGATGCCTTCATTGGACGTAGATCAAGAAGTATGATCATAGCAGATGAGGATGAAAGGAAACATGTTACACTCTATCCTCCAACACAATATCCTTCTTTATTATCATGGCTTGATGAACAACAACAACAAGAAACTTAATATGTTCTAAGTATTAATCAAGTCTTTAATTTTAGAGAAGAGGCAGAAAATGAGGATCTAATAGACCTTTTCAGCTCAGAACCTAATATTTCAGAGCAACTAAGAATAACAAAAAATGAAGCTGCAAATAATCTTTTAAATCAAATTTTTCAGGAAAATTGTACTATTTAATCATTGCAAAATTCACTTGAAAGTATTTTTCCTGTTAACTCAATTACCAATTGACAAAGAAAAATCATTGAAATCAATCCTGGAATGAGTTTAAATATTGGTAATAATTTACAATCATCACAAGAACAACAGGTAATTGCATTATTACAGAAATATTCAAAATCTTTTTCTCGAGATTATACAAAAATTTAAGGAATTCATCCAAAGACATGTATTGACCATATCTATACTAATGATATATCAAACTAGTGAGACAACCACAAAGAAGAATGAATACTATGATGAAAGAAATAGTGAAAGAGGAACTGTAAAAGTTGTTACAAGTCGGATTTATCTATCCTATTTTAGATAGTCAATGGGTTTCTCCCTTAGTTGTGGTGCCAAAGAAAAATGGAAAATGGAGAAAATGTGTAGACTATAGGGAACTGAATAAAGCCACATTGAAAGATGATTTCCCATTACCATTTATTGACCAAGTACTAGATTCATTAGCTAGAAATAAATTATTTTCTTTTCTTGATGGATTTAGTGGATACAATCAGATTAAGATAAAATTGGAGGACCAGGATAAAACCACATTTACTTGTCGATGGGGAACATATGCATATAAATTTTCAGAGAGCATTCCTTGCAATATTTTCTGATCTAATTCATGAATGTGTAGAGGTATACATGGATGATTTCATTGTATATGGAGGAAAATTTGATGATTGCTTGAATAATCTTGAAAAAGTTTTAAAAATATGCATTGAGACAAAACTATCCCTCAGCAATGAAAAATTCTTTATGATGTTAACTGAAGGGATAGTGTTGGGACACCACATTTCTTCTTCAGGAATCAAGGTGGACCCAACAAAAATAAAAGTCATTGTGAACTCAATGCCACCAACAACACATAAATAAGTAAGAAGTTTCTTGGGATATGGAGGCTATTACAAAAGATTCATTGAAAATTTTAGTAAAATAACTCTACCTCTATTCAAGTTACTTGCAAAAGACATTGAGTTTCAATGGACAACAAATTTTCAAAATGCATTTGAAATATTGAAAGAAAAATTGTTAGTAGCACCCATTCTTCGAGGACCAAACTGGTCATTTCCATTTCACATATCTACTGATGCATATGATACAACTATAGGAGCATCATTTGGACAAAAATAAAATCAGTTTAATTATGCTATATACTTCATAAGAAAAAATTTAACTCCGACAGAATTGAACTATACGGTCACAGAGAAAGAAATGTTAGCTGTTGTGCATGCAGTCAATAAGTTTAGGCATTATATAACATGTTATCAAGTGTCCATTCATACAAACGACTCAACCATTAAATAATTAATGAACAAAGAAATTACAAATGGCAGAATTACTAGATGGATGTTATTAATGCAATAATTTAATATCACTGTTCTAGATTGACCATGTAAAGATAATCAGGTAGCAAATTTTCTGTCAAGACTTCATTCACTTGGTGATCCAGTTCCTGTTTCAGACAATTTTCCAGATGAACATTTATTTGCTATAACATCTAAAACCTCATGGTTTGAGGATGTAGCCAATTATTTATCATCTGGAATATTACCATCCCATTTCACCAATAAGCAGAAAAGAAAAATAATCATAGAAAGTGCTAGATATAGTTGGGTCAATGGTGACCTCTTTTATACTAGTTCTGATCTATTAATAAGAAAATGTGTTAGAGAAGATGAAATTCTAGATATTTTGAAAGAATGCCATGACAAGCCATGTGGTGGCCATTTTGCAGACAAGCGTACATCATACAAGGTGCTCAAACTTGGCTACTATTGGTCAACAATCTTCAAGGACTCAAAAGCCTATGTTAAAAGATGTGACAAATTCCAAAGAACTAGAATACCTGTAATATCAGATGAAATGATATTAAAACCACAAGTACTCATAGAGCCATTTCAACAATGGGCTCTGGAGTTTGTGGGACTAGTTAACCCACCTTCAAATGGAAAGAATTACATTCTAGTGTGCACAGATTATGTTACAAAGTGGTTAGAAGAAAAGGTAGTGGCAAGGGCAACAAAATAAACAATGGTTTCATTCCTCTTTGAGGAAATCTTTGTCATATTTGGAGTTCCGAGACATATTGTTACAGACTAGGGAGCATAGTTCACCTCCAAACTTGTTCGGGATCTTATATAAAAGTATAAAATCAAACTCAGAAAGTCTACTCCATACCATCCCCAAGCAGATGGAGAAGTATAATCCACTAATAAAGTCCAATAAAATATCATGACAAAAGAAATGTAAATGAACAGAAAGGATTGGTCGGAAAAAGTAAGAGATGCACTATGGGCATACATAATTACATGGAAAAATACAATTAGATTCAAGCCATATCAGTTGGTATATGGTAAGGAAGTTCAGTTACCCATTGAATTTCAAATTCATACATATAAACTTGGATCGGAATTGGGATTGGACCTATCAGAAGCACATCAAGAGAGAGTCATGAAATTAAATGAACTAGATGGAATCAGACAAGTAGCAGTGGAGCATACATCACTAGTGCAACAACAAAGAATCAAATGGCATGACAGATTTATTAAAAATAAATTTTTTGATAAAGGAGACTGGGAATTATTTTTTGACTCCAAGTTCAAAGATTTCAAAGCAAAGTTCACAATCATTGGCCTGTGCCATATGAGATAGAAGAAAATTTTGACAATGGAGCAGTTAAAATAAAAACAATTGATGAAACAACAATTTCATTTCTAGTCAATGGACATAGGCTTAAGGTCTATAATAAGCCTACCAATAAATAGGAATTTATTAAAAGAGTCTAAACAGAAAATAATATGGAAATAATGGAACAACATAGTAATATGTCTCCCTTACTTCCAGAATAAAAAATAAAAGAAATAAAAAAAAGAATAAAGGGGTCTGGTTGTGAAAATCCAGGAAACTGGCACAATACAAACTCGAATTCATATCGGAAAACCAACTTTTTTGGCCAATATGAATTCCCTATTTTGTTTTACTTTTTATTCAGTTTGATTTTTCATAAATAATCCTCTAGAATTCCAAGACTCGAGGACAAGTCTTAAAATAAGCAAGGAGGAAGATTCATAATAAAATATCCAAATAGTTTAAGCAGTTGTATTGCAGAAGGGACCTAAAAAATCATTCAAATATATTTACAGAAGGGACTTTGACAACATCAATATTCATTATAAGGGACCAGAATCAATATCACATGCAAAAAGAACATGAAACAACTTAATCTACATCAAGATGATCAAATAAGCATATATAAGCGTCTACATGCCATCATAATTCATCTTTAAAGAAATATCATCATTAAAAAGAGTCAAGTATGGACGAACTAGAAAAGGTAATCATCAACGAGCATTGACATTGAGCTATTATGCGAAAGGAGAAGTACTATAAGTTAAAATAGAAATAAAAATGTTCTTAAAACCTTTGATTTTGAATTTTTTTTTTCTAGAATTGTTAAACTAATTTAACTTGGATATGCATCCTATTACATTTATCATCCTACACCCTACATTTACCCTATCTATATCCTACATCATATTACATTTATCCTACCTATATTACACATTAAAAACATTACATTAACCTCATCCTACCCTCATCATAATCATATTACATTCATTACCTACCCTCATCATAATCCTATTATATCCATTACCCTACTGTACATTCTACATTAAAAATTTCATCATAGTTCTATATTAACCCCATATACCCCTACATTATCCTCCAACATAAACATAAGCATTTTTTGATAAAAAATTGAGGCTCAAAATTTTTTCCCATAAGGAATTTTTGCTTGCCTACAAAACCACAAAGAGTTAGTGCCATTATAAGAAAATTTTGATTTTGAAATGACCTATCATATGGTCATTTCAAAAAAAAATTAATGATGAGCATATAAAATGACAAACATAAGAATCGAAAGGAAAAATATATGAAATGCAACAAATAATATGGAAACATGCCAAAAGGAATGAAAAGACAAATGTATGATTGCAAATACAAACAATAGTGGGTATGCAAACAAATGAACGAAGCCATGTTGAAGGATGCACATAACAGAACGTGGGTAATGAAAAAATTACGGTGATAAGACATGAATACAAACCATGGAAGGAAGAATATACATGAAGTAGAAGAACACAGTAAAAACTATGACACATAGGCAGCCATGGGTACACAAGTCAGAGCATGAGTTGGGAGTGGTAAAACGATCAAAAGACATCCAAACAAACACACCAAACTCTGTGTAAGGATATCTTTCACCATCATAGCGCAAACCAAGCTCTGTGTAAGACTCTCTTCCACCATCACAACAAGAATTCAGCTCAGAAGGTGAGAGTAACGATGTGCACTCACATGCACTCAAACAACACACTCGTGGAAGGAGGAAACAAACAGGAAAATACAAAAACTGAAGAGAGGTTTGTGTAAATCAGAGAAGCCCTGAATAGAGAAGAAGTTGCATAAGAAATAGGCGAGGAGATTAAGAATTTTGTGGTGAAATAAGGAAGGAATACACCGGTTTTAATGAGGATAATGAAGGTCGAGATCTCCTTTGCACCAAGTTGACTGTGCTTCCCAACAAACTCCAAAAATTTTGTAAAGAGAAGAGGTAAGAATCACTCCCAGATTTCTATTAGTAGATGAACAAATTCCAAGGGTAGTTAATGTTGTGTAACCAGCTCCAAAAAGAGAAGAAAAGAGATATCAACGCCTTAGAAATGAGCCACTTCGAGGGGGCAACCTCCAATACATTACATAAATGAAAAATTCTTGGATGATACAATTTACAAAACCTCCTTTCTATATATAGGAGTCCATGGGGCCATAATGTAATTCTAGTGGGCCACAATGTAATCCTAGCCGACCTAACAATAATAATTTAAGGGCACAATAATAACAAAATGGGGGTTACAAGGGTACAATAATAACAATAAGGGGGTTACACTCACAACAATAAGGGACTATACTAGTAATATAGGGACCTAACATGCCCCTCTCCTTCAAAAAAGTGTTGTCCTCAACGCTTGAGTAGCTCTGGGTGCTTCTGTATAAAATTCTCATCCTCCCATGTAGAATCTTCAGTGGGTAAGTTCTTCCACTTGATGAGATACTCTGAAATTGATCGATTTCGTAGTTGTCGAGTTCTTTTTTCCGTGACCGCTTCAGGTTCCAATATGATTTTTCCTTCCTCATCAAGTTCTGGCAATATTGTTTGAACTGGAAGATTTTCACCTATAACATTCTTTAAGCATGAAACATGGAAAACTGGATGTACTCGCGAAGAAGCAGGAAGCTCCAATTTGTATGCCATAGTACCAATCTTTTGCAACACCTTGTAAGGACCATAGTACTTTGGCGATAATTTATTATCCTTCTTTGCTTGCTTGAGGGACATTTGTTCGTATGGTTGTAGCCGTAAAAATACCCAATCTCCTACATCAAAACTTCTCTCGCTACGATGTTGTTCTGCCTGTTGTTTCATTCGATTTTGTGCCAAATTCAGGTTATCCTTTAAGAGTTGGAGAACTTCTTGCTGATGCTCGATGTGATCTTCCACTGCTTGAACCTTCGGATTTTCCCTTAAAGATGATGTGATCGATGGTGGATGATATCCATAAAGTGCCATAAATGGGGTCATTTTTGCTGCAGTATGGAAGGAAGTGTTATACCACCATTCAGCGAGAGGTAACTACTTGACCCATTGTGTTTGTTTATCAGATACAAAACAACGAAGATATCCTTCCAAACATTTATTTACTATCTCAGTTTGACCATCAGATTGAGGATGATAAGATGAGGTATGAGCTAATTGAGTACCCAAACAAGAAAATAACTCCGTCCAAAAATTTCCAGTAAAAATGGGATCTCTGTCGCTCACAATAACCCTTGGGTTTCCATGTAGCTTTTGAATTGTGTCCATAAATGTAGTAGCAACTGTACTTGCTTTAAATGTATGAGATAATGCACAAAAGTGTGCATACTTGGTAAGTCTATCAACTACCACCATGATGACACTCTTTCCTTCGGACTTAGGTAAACGTGTGATAAAATCCATTGAAATCTCCTCCCAACGTTGACTTGGAATGGATAAAGGTTGTAGAAGTCCCGGGGTCTTAATTGTCTCAACTTTATTCTGCTGGAAAACCAAACATTTCGCCACAAAATTTTGAATATCAGATTTAAGGCCATCCCAAAAAAATTCTTTCTTCACCCTGTGGTAAGTTTTTAAAAATCCTGAGTGTCCTCCTAAAGGAGAAGTGTGCAATCCCAGAAGAATCTTTTGTTTTAGTTGGGAATTCTTACAAAGATATAAGCGATCTTTGTACCATAAGGAATCATTTTTCCAACTAAATGTATCAGATGTACTAGGATCTTGCTGCAACTTTTGAATGAGTGTCCACACATCTTTTTCCTTCTTCCATTCATCTCTTGCTTCAGTTATCCAATCTGGTTGGATAATAGAAATGGCACAAAGCAATGCTTCCACCTCTTCATTCTTTCTTGAGAGTGCATCTGCAACAACATTAAGCTTTCCTTTTTTGTAGATTATTTCAAAGTCATAACCCAACATCTTTGTGACCCATTTTTGTCGCTCTTCTGAAGATAGTCTTTGTTCCAAAAAGTGTTTAAGACTATCATGATCAGTTTTTACCTTGAAGTGTCTTCCCATTAGGTAAGTTCGCCATTTCTTTAGTGCATGAAGTATTGCTAACATTTCCTTCTCATAAATAGGTTTCTTTAAATACTTTCCTTTGATTGGACGACTTTCAAAAGCAATGGGTCTTCCTTCCTGCATTAAAACTGCACCAATTCCATTTCCTGAGGCATCACATTCCACAACAAAGGTTTTTGTGAAGTCTGGCGTAGCTAAGACCGGTGCTAGGCACATTGCCTCTTTAAGATGTTCAAAGGCCTTAGTTGCTTCAGGAGTCCATGAAAATGCATCTTTCTTCAATAATGTTGTTAGAGGTGCTGCTATTCTCCCATAATTCTTAAAAAAATTGCGATAGTAGCCTGTTAACCCGAGAAATCCTCGCAACTTCTTTATTGTCTTGGGGACTTTCCATTCCTTAATGGCTTTAATGTTGTTAGGGTCTACTTTAACACCCTCGTGAGATATAATATGACCCAGATATTCCACCTCTTGTACTCCAAAGAAACATTTGGATGTTTTTGCATATAATTGTTTCTCCTGCAATAGTTTGAGCACCCTGTCAACATGTTCAATATGATCCTTCCAAGACCTCCTGTAGATTAGTATATCATCAAAAAATACTAGCACAAATTTTCTAAGGAAGGGTTTGAAAATGGAATTCATCAACCCTTGAAATGTAGAAGGTGCATTGGTAAGGCCAAAAGGCATGACCAAAAATTCATAATGACCCTCATGAGTTTGAAATGTTGTTTTTGGAATATCTTCAATCTTTATTCTAATTTGATGATATCCTGAACGAAGATCCAACTTGGTAAAATAAATTGCTCCATGTAATTAATCCAATAATTCATCAATCACAGGAATGGGAAATTTATCTTTAATGGTGAGCTTATTGAGCTCCCTATAATCCGGACACATTCGCCATGATCCATCCTTCTTGTGTACCATTACTACAGGAGCAGAGAAAGAACTTTGACTCGGTTGAATTATACCCGCCTCTAACATTTCTGCAATCATACGTTCAATTTCGCTCTTTTGGAAGTAAGGATATCTATAAGGCCTGATGTTTGGAGGAACAATTCCTAGAATCAAATGAATAGCATGATCATGATCATGAATAGGTGGGAGTCCTTTGGGAGTTTCAAACACCTTGGAATGATTGTCCAAGACTTGTTGAAGATCTGCAGAAATAGATGATTTTGATGTCGGAACTTCTAGTGAGCATAATTGTGCAATTACGCCTCGTTGTTCTTTCTTTAGAAGCTTTGTCATGACATTAGAGCTTATTATCCTTCCTTGCTTCCCTTCAATACCCCGTAATTCGACTTCCTTTCCTTCTGAAAAAAAATTCAAGAAAAGTTCTTGAAAATTAAAAGCTACCATCCCCAAAGATTGTAACCATTGTACTCCTAGTACAACATCAGCACCTCCCATAGGAATGGAAAGCATTGGACTATTCAATACATATTCCCCCATGGTTAGCTTCATATTATGGCATTTTCCAGAGCAATTTATAGTTCCTCCATTTGCAACCATCACTTGACATTCTGGTGCTGGGTATAGGAAACAATTTAATTCCTTGGCTACCTTACAATGAATAAAATTATGGGTCCTACTTGAATCAATCAACACTATTACCTTTTTCTTCTTTATTTTTCCTTCTATCTTGAGAGTTTGAGGAGTGGTAATTCCTGCCAGTGCATTACACGATATGGTCGGATTCATTTCTTCCTCTTCTAGGGTTGGTTCCTGGTGTATATCCTCTTCTTGTTCATTTTCTTCTTCCTCTTCACAATCTATGTAAAATAATTTCTTCTCAACACACTTATGACCTTTAGTGTATTTTCTATCACAACCGTAGCAAAGCCCTTTTGCTCTTTTTTCTTCCAATTGTTGTGGTGTCAACCTTGTAGGTTGTGGAAATCTAGGCGTAGCAACACTTCCTTCTTTATAGAATTGAGTGGTAGGCTTCCTTGTCGCCATTATTTTACATTCAACTTTTTCTTGCCAAATTCGACGTTTCTCCAATGAATCGTTCCAAATCAACTTCATGTTGGATAATATCCTTTAAAGTGCTTCAGAAGAGATCGATTCAGGTGTTCCTTCCGGAATATCATTACCTCATTCAATTTTTTGAATTCTCAATGTACGCTCTACTCAACCCTTGTTTGAGATTTATCAATTGGCTAAAGAAGGTGTTTCTCTTTGTATCTCATATTGTTATCATTTCTTCCGTAAAATTGACCAAGTGACAATTTTTCCTGAGCAAAGCCATCGATACCATACAAATGTATTTTGCTCTAAATGTAAAGTTGCAATGCGTACCTTTTGTGTGTTTTGCACATTATGGAGATCAAAATATTGCTCCATCTGTAGTATCCATGTTACAGAATCCTTTCCATAAAACTTCCTCATATCCATTTTTGGAATATGGTGGTTCTTCCAGCCAACATTAGAGTTTATCAAATCACGATTAACATTGATTTTGTTCTCATCATGAGGTTCTTCTACTATCTTTTCACCATTAGGAAACATTTCTTTGTATCAAATTTGTCAAACCTTCGATGTTTGTTTTTAGATCATTCTTCATGTTTTCCATCTTAGCTTCCATGCCAGCTTCCATGCCATCCATCTTAGCTTCCATTCCAGCTTCCATGCCATCCATCTTATCTTCCACGCCTTTCTTCAAAACTTCCATTTCATTTTTTGTTGCTCTTTGCGAGAGTGAAATTTGTTGCACTTGCTCTTGTAATTTTGATAGATCATGTTGCAATTCTTCATCTTCATGAGTCATAGTAAAGCCTTCTAAAGGCTTAATGGGTGTTGAATTATTTTTACGAGGAATATTTTAGAACCCAATACTAATATATATTCTGCAATATGCCCTTGGAATCAATTCAAATTGATTCTTCTAACAAGACTTATGCAATTCGAAAAAAAAATACACACCTTTTTCTTGCTTTTGAGGAGATTGATATTGAAATTGGATTATATTTGTGATTGCAGCACTTCAATATTTGATTTTCAGTACCGACATAGCCCTCTAAATTATCTTTCGAATGCCACAGGTCTGACCTAATTTGGATTCTCCAAGACAAAGTTGTGTCCAATCTCCCACAATGACCTAATTATGGACTAGTTCAGTAGAGCGAACTTGTACGACTTGCCACGTGTCACTGTTTCATCCTTCACTTCTAAAATTGATATCCAAGAAACTAAATTCCGTGCACTTGCGATAAATTTTTACGGCACTCCAATCCGATGCCCAGAGAGAGATTTATTGAACTTTTCCCACGATCACCTCTTTGAGATGAAATTTAGGAGCTTGAAAAAGCACTACCTTCCACAAATCATATCTCCAAAAATATTGTGAACCAAGCTCTGAATTTTTTTGAAGAATTTCTTCAGGATTTTAGATTTTCACCATAGGAATTTTAGATTCTGAACCTTCGTAGAAAAATAGTTATAGCACAAATGCCACGATGACCTATTTAGGAGCCTGAAAAAAGACCTAACTTCCACAAATTATATCTCCAAAAATATTGTGAACCAAGCTCTGAAATTTTTAGAAAATATTCCTTGGGATTTTGGCTTCGCACCCTAAAAATTTCAGCTTCTAAAACGTCGTAGAAAAAACTTTATAGCGAAAATTCCACGATGACCTGTTTGGAGCAGAAAAACCCTAGAATCCAAAGCTCTGATACCAAATGTTGTGTAGCAGCTCGAAATGAAGAGAAGAAAAGATATCAGCAACACTTAGAAATGAGCCACTTCGAAACTCCAATACATTACATGAATGAACAATTCTTGGATGATTCAAATTACCAAACCTCCTTTCTATATATAGGAGTCCATGGGGCCACAATGTAATCCTAGCCGACCTAACAATAATAATTTGGCCTAACAATAATAATTTAAGGGTACAATAATAACAACATGGGGGTTACAAGGGTACAATAATAACAATAAGGGGGTTACACTAACAATAATAAGGGACTATACTAGTAATATGGGGACCTAACGGTTAAGCTCGAGATGTCGGTTGAGATGTGTCATTTTATGAGGAGTTAAACTTCAGTAATGTATTTGAAAACCCTACCACCATTAAACAGATCTTGCCACCTGTGTAATGAATGAATCTTCGAAGATGTTGAAGAGGAATTCTAATTAAAATGATATTGTTTAAACACAGGAACACGAGTTATTACTCAGAGACATTTACAAGTTTGCTTCCAGATCAGATATTCGAGCTCGAATCACAAATTCCTTCATGCATAGTTGTGAAATTGTTACATATGAAAAACGCAGAGTCCTATTTTTCATACACACAGTGAGCAAATATTTCCTATTTTCATACACAGTGAGAAAAATTTTTAAAACAGAGAAGGGATTTTTGTGAAAAATGTGGGAAAAACAGAGATTGAAGCACACAAGTTTAGGTAGCAGTAAAACATTGTTAAGGTGTTTTATGGTCTTTTACAAAGTGAACAAATTTTTCAATCAGTTTTGAAGAGCAGTGGAATCCTTTTTGCAGTGGAATAGAGGAGATTGAAGAAGATTAATTTGATTTTTTTTTAAAGAGCTTCAAAGATCATGTAAGCCTGTTTACCATGATGATTATCCATGAATGAAAATTCCATGAATAAAAAGACAGAGGTATATATATACATGTATTTTTGTTTATGATGAGGATGTTAACTGTCCAAGGGTACATTAATTAGCATACAAAGCACATGGCAAACAAAATTGAGCCAAAGGAATTCAAGATAGAGAGCCGAGGGAAAGAAACCATAGAGAAATTGTATCAAACAGGATTGATAGGGTTTCTTCATAAATTTAATGGGCATAATGACAAGATTACACAAGAATTCATAAATCATTATGAACAGGGACAAACAATAGTGGGTGACCTCTCAATACCACTAAGCCCATAATTTCTTTCCCAAGCTCTTGATCTTCCCTTAATAGGAGAAGAATACCACAAAGGTTTACATTTCAAAGAGAAAGGTTGTAAATTCTTCTTAGAAAAATAGAGAAAAGGATCTTTTGATAGAGCAAAAGGAATCCCACGGGATTGGTTAAGTGAACCATGGTCTGAATTAGTATTGGTCATTCAAAGATATTTTACATGTGACAACCGGTTCAGTGTAGTCTATCTTTACCAAATTAGGCTACTTCAACACATGAAAGGAGAATCCAAGATTAATCTACCCTATTTCTTCTCAAGGAGCTTGATCAAAATGATAGAGGGTGTTAAAAATAAAACTGAAGCAAAAGAAGCACACATTTATCATCAAGGGCTCATTAAAATACTTATAGAACATCAAGTGAGAAGCAAGGGATTGATTTGGAAAGAATTTTTGGTTCAAAATCATCTTGAGGGATAAACTACAGAGGAAAAGTTTGAGCAAATGCATGTGACTAGGAGCATTATGAATCCTAGGACTAGATCCAAGAAGAAACAAGATAGTGTCGTGATTGAGAAAGAAAGATCCTTCCTATCTGTTCCTAGGAAGCCTAGGAAGAAAACACATGAAGAGCCAAGTGAAAAATGAAAAGACCCTGAGGTAGAAATTGTTGAACCTCCAACAACATCAAAACAAATTAATGAGATATTGCAAAGAATGGAGAGATATGCCCAAGAAGAGCCTTTACAGAAGGTGTTGAGCTAATTTATGTACCTAAACTAACACAATTATTTATTATCAATCCGGGTTGTTTATGCTTTGAGGCAAGATCACTATATGTGAAGATCAGATATAATCAAACTTGAAAGATATGCTAAAAGTAATACATTCTACAACTCTAACTCAATTAGTTTAAAAAGAGGAATAATATTGAAATGGTTCTTGTGACTCAAGAAATTCATTTTCACCTCAATTATCACTTAATGAATCAGAGATTAAAACCAAGAACTTAAGATGGATAAATTATGAATGAAAGAAGCTCTTAACTTAAGAGACATGTAAAGTGTTCCATTATACTTCATTCATCTTAATATCAAAAATCTCAACAAGAAACTGCTTGCACACAAACAAAAGAAACCAACTTTAATTCATCATTTTCATAGAAGGGATGCTCAAATTGATACATCTGTTTTTCCAACTTGATAAAGTGATGAATAAGTTATAAACTAATGACATCAATCACTATGCATGAATCATTAAACAATCTGAAATAAAGCTTTGAAAACTAGTTCTACAATCATCAAATTACAAAGAAATAAAACTAGTTAACAAGAAAGTGTACTTAGCTTGGAATGGGGGCCCTTCCACCCTTGCCTTGCACACTTGATAAATGATCTCAGAAGCTTAACTTCAGTTACACATCCATAGCATTGAACAGCAAAATGATAACAGCACAAGTCTTCAAATTAACTCCTCAATCCAAAGTTGTCACAATATAAAAGTATAATAAGTCAATAATAATCCTAATACATAAGCCATCAAAGCTTTGGCTTTAAATAAGAAGTCTCATGAACAAACTGATCTATTTTTACTCAAACAAACCCATCTCCTTCTCATCCACCTATCTAAGTCGAATTCATTATTCTTATCCCAAGAAATATGGTCAATCCCATAGAATCTCAAAACTGCCCTATTTCTATGGGATTTCTGGATGACTAGTCATGATTGACTAGAACTAAATGGGCCTAATAAAGCTTGTTCTGTTCGAACTAAGCATAGGTGGCTTAGTCCTAGTTTCCAAGCTGTCCATCCATGCATTCAACTCGTGCCCAAGTGTCCTGCAACCATATCAACCATATAGCTATTACGGGAATTTCTGAATTAGCCAATTTTGCACTAAAAATCAAACTTTCATAAAAACTTTAGAATTTGAAAAATTAAAATTAAATACCTGAATAGATATCAAATATATGTCAAAATGGAATAAATGAATGGAAAATGGATGGAAAATAGATGGATAAATAAGTTTCTTTGAGCAAAATAAGACCAAAACTAAGGCCCAACATCTCTCCCTTGCTTATCATCAAGCATGTCCCCATGCTTGCCTGTTCCTCTTTGACCTTCTTCTTTCTGAAGTAGATGTTGTACCTGTTGATGCTTCCTGTTGTTCTGCCCTTGCCAAACAATCTAAACCTGTGTCATGTCGTTCTTTAAACAAAGTTGCTTTAACCTTCTGCTTTTCATACTTGGCCTGCCACATGTTCTTTTCCTTCAACCATTTAAATGCTTGTTTAGAAATTAGATCATTCTTCCTTTTCAATCTCCCCAAGTCTTCTTTCAATTTTTCATTTGTTTTGATCAATTTAGCATTTTCTTTCCTGTTTGCTTTGTTCTCCTCTTCTAACTGTTTTTCCACAATTTTACTAATTTCTAATTGATCAGTTAAATCCTTGATTTTCCCATCTTTTTCAAAATCCTGAGTTGTTTTCATTAATGATGCAGCTGCTTCATCATCATAGGCAGAATCCCTATCAAATTCTTCTTGTGGAATGTTATTTTCTTCTTGTGGTCTTGGAAAATATGTTTCTTCTTCCCTGTCTAAATTGATGGGACTTTTGTTTGTAAATCTTTTGGGAATAGACATCACAGATATTTCATAATCCATAGCCATGTTATTTTGCTGTTTGGCTCTTGTTCTAGGATACACGGGTGAATTCATCACTCCCTTACTTTCCTACTCTGTTTTCTCTTGCACCTCTGTAATCTGTTCAGTAAAATGATTTTTAACCATGAATTCTCTCCACACTATGCCCTGCAATCTTACTTGATATTCAACTAGGATTTTAATCAATCCTTGATGATACATTTGTCCTGCCTTAAGCCTGTTTTCATGTCTTGCTGTTTCAATCATTCTTAAGAGGCTTTTATATAGGAAATAAGGTAAATTAATCCTATCTTCCCCCTTAATGTGTTGTAGAAGTTTAACATGATATAAATGGGCAACACTATATCCTCGGTCACAAGTTAAAAACTTTTGAATAATCAAGACCAATTCTCTCCATGGCTCATTAAACCATTCCCTGGGTATACCTTTTGTCCTATCAAATGTTCCCTTCCGGTGTTTCTCAAGGAAGAAAGTCCATGCTTTCTCCTTGAAGTGTAGCCCTTTGTAATACTTCTCTCCTAACATTGGCAAATCTAAGGCTTTGGACAAGTATTCTTGGGTTACTGGAACAATGATTTCTCCTATTCGAGTTTGGTCTTGATTGAAATTCTTTATAAAATCTTTGGTTATCTCCTCAGAATGGCCATTAAATTTCTGTAGAAAGCCTATCATTCCTGCCTGATAGAGTTTTTCTATGGTCTCTTTTCCCCAGCTTTCTATTTGAAATTTTGGCTCTACCCTGTTTGCCATTGTTTCTGTAAACCAATCAATGTAGGCTTCTGCTGTTACTAACTTCATTTTAATAAAAATTATGACTATTTTTTTAAAAAATGAAATTCAGTAAGCAAAGAAGCTTACCTTCCTCTTCTGACTCAACTCAACTCTGCACTTTTAACCTCTGATATATTCCCTTGCAATAACACTCTTCTGAATTCCCTGTTGAATACAAGCAACACCTGTATATCTCTGTTAATACACTGGTCTCTGTTTTTTTTTATTAAATACACACAGTATCACAAACCACACAATCATGATTTACTTGTGTATAAAAAAAAAAAAATAAAAAAAAAAATAAAATTAAGAAAAATCAAAGAGTGCTCTCGGCCTAATCGAAATTTTTCGCACTGTTTGGACTTAAGCAAAGGTGTTTGCAAACAAAAATTTCGTGCAGACTCATCATAAAAATGCAACTATGCAACAAGCTCTCGGCCTCAACATGGCTTCAACGAACCCGACTCTCTTTTTCAACCATAATTCAATGACCATTAGGCATCCGATCCCTGTCAAAACAAAACGCATTGGCAGCAAAATGTTTTATGGCGTTTTTTTATTTACACACTAACTGTTTGTGAAAATATTGGTGCGCATACTTTAGAGGAACACGGCTTAGTGCGCAATTCAACAACCCTCCGCCATACTACTTCAATTAAAACGTGTTATTCATGCAACGGATTTTCCTCAAAATGCTGCGCATCACACTCTATCAGCAAACCTTAAGTGCTGTCGATCTGGAGATAATCACGGGTTTTGAAATTACCTGACTGTCACAAGCGCGTGGAGTGTAACCGGGCGCTCCAAATCCCTATTGTTTTGGTTAACTGAGCTGGTGTCAAAAATACAGGATCAAAAATTAATGTCAAACGATATTCCATAATCCGTGAGTGTTAATGAACTTCACTTGTTACCTGACTCAATCCTGGAAATCTGTGATCTCTGATCGTCGAACCCGAAGCAATTTCTTTCCTTAAATCTGCCCTCTTGTTTTCCCCGGAGCGATTTTCATTATTCTTTTGCTTCAAAACGCCTTCTCTTCTGAGCTCTGGCAATGAGGAATGAGGTTGAAGCGGTCATGAATTGACCGAGTTCATGGTTGTACCGTGCCTGTTGGCGTTATAATTTGAGGTTGGTATGGCTGTCCTCTTTGACCAGTCGACAGACTGTATCATAAGGATACCACCGCCTTGTTTTATGTTTGAATTATAAACACGTACACCACCACCTGCGCACGCTATGTTTGAATGACATGGCTGTGTTATCACCCACCGTGCACGCTATGTTTGAATTACATGGCTGTGTTGATATGATATGCACGTTTCAACGCATTTCACTTTGAATGATACACCCGTATCATTCCACCTTCTGCATAAACTTATTACCATAGTGTGCGTTCATACGTGTAATGATACTCCTGTGCAATTATCATTATACTATACCCTGTCAAACCTGTCAACCATATCATAACCATTATGCTCGTCCTTTATTCTATATGCGCCATATACCTTTGCCTATACCATATGCGCGTTAATTATATGCCATTAACCTTATCTCTTGTGCATATTGACCTTATATCCTTTGTGCTCAATTCTTGTATGGTTTTTAACGCATTCCTTGTTTACACTTATGGTATATAGTTTTTGTATAGCGCATTATTTGTTTTGCTTTTTATGCATATCTTTATGATTTTAAAATGACCATCTTAGGTCATGTTTAAAATCATCACCATACTAATGCTTGATTTATGTATGCAGGTGGAAAGAGTTGTCCTAGCTTGGTCTTTTGCTCAAGAAAAATATTTAGGATTATAGGGAATATGTATGAGAAATGTGTATATGAATGAAATGGAATATGTATAGGGTATTATGAAGATAGGATGTGTATAGGGAATTATGAATATAGGATATGTATAGGGAATATTGAATATCCTCAGGTACTAACTTTAACTCAACAAAAACTAAAAATTCCTAAGAAAAATTTGAATTTCAAGCACAAAATGACTATATATATACTTCCCTGGATGATGTTTGTACAGGTGGAATGAAGTCAGATTTTGTCGATGAATCAAAAAGTGAATTTTATTGCTGCTCCTTGTCCTTCATGCTCTGGTTCTTGAATTGAAAATCAGGTCCCTTTATAATGATTCTTTGTTTCAGGTCCCTCTGCACTGCTTACATAATATGCACATGTTGTTTTGACATTGGCAGGTCTCTCAGGTCCCTCTGTATTGATTTTTTTTTTTCTTCAGGTCCCTCTGCTGACAATACAAGTTCCTTCTATACTTCAGCTTCCCAGCTAAAGATCTAATACAAGTCTCCCCCTTGTTTAAGATATGACTTGTCCTCAAGTCAATTGTTGATGGAGAGTACCTGTATTGAAATTATGTGAGAACAGTAGAACAAGAAAAGGAATTCATAGAGTCCAAGTTGCCTTGATTTTCCCCTATGAATTCATGTTTGCATAGTGCCAGTTGCCTGGTTTTCACTAGCAAACAAATTATTATTTTTTATGTTTTTTTTTTTATATATTTTTTATGTGTTTTTTTTTTTTTTTTCATTTTTATTCAACTACAGGACTGAAAGATGGCTGAACTTGGTGTGCCATGACTTCCAGTTCTGTATCTTCTGTCAGTTGTTTCATAAATGCTTCTTTACTGATAGGCCTATTATAAACTTTGAGCCTATGTCCATTCACTATAAAGGAGGTGGAATCCTGGTCAATTGTCTTGATTTTTACTGCTCCATTGTCGAAGATTTCATCAATTTCATATGGCCCTAGCCAGTGTGTTGTGAACTTTGCTTTGAAATCTTTGAACTTGGAGTCAAAAAGTAATGCCCAATCTCCCTTGCGAAATGTCTTTGTCTTGATATATCTGTCGTGCCACTTCATTCTTTGTTGTTGCACCAATGTAGTATGTTCTATGGCTTGTTGACGATGCTCATCTAACTGATTCAGTTCCATGATCTGCTGCTGTTGTGCTTCTGTCAGGTCTAGTCCTAATTCAGCTGCTAGTCTGTATGTTTGTATCTGAAACTCTATAGGCAATAAGGCCTCTTTTCCATATACTAACTGGTATGGACTAAAACCAGTTGTATTCTTCCATGTAATTCTATAGGCCCATAGTGCATCTTGTAATTTTTCAGACCAATCTTTTCTGTTCAGCTGTATTGTTTTTGTCATGATATTCTCTAGGACTTTATTTGTTGATTCAACCTGCCCATTTGCTTGAGGATGATATGGTGTAGATGTTCTGTGTTTGATCTTGTATTTCTCTGTTAGATCTCGTACCAGTTTTGATGTAAATTGTGTTCCTTGATCTGTTACAATTTGTCTAGGTACTCCATATCTGACAAAGATTTCTTTAAAAAGAAAGTTGGCCACTATATCTTCTGTTGCTCTATTCACTGCTTTAGCCTTTGCCCACTTGGTTACATAATCAGTACATACTAAGATGTACTTCTTTCCATTTGATGATGGATTGATGGGTCCAACAAAGTCAAGTGCCCATTGCTCAAATGGTTCTATGAGGACTTGTGGCTTCAGCGGCATCTCATCTCTTGTGATTGGTCTCCCTGTTCTTTGGCAACTGTCACATTGCCTGACATATTTCTTAGAGTCTTTGAAGATAGATGGCCAGTAGTAGCCCAGTTGCAGCACCTTATATGCTGTTCGTTTATCTGCAAAATGGCCACCACATGGTTCATCATGACATGCCTTTAGAATATCTAATATTTCATCTTCTCGCACACATTTTCTAATTATCAAATCTGGACCAGTATAAAATAAATCACCATTTACCCAACTATACCTGGAACTTTCTTTAATAATTTTTTGTCTTTGCTTTTTAGTGAATTGGTTTGGTAACTTTCCAGAAGATAAATAGTTTGCCATGTCTGCAAACCATGGTGTTTTTACTGTGATAGCAAACAGATGTTCATCGGGAAAGTTATCTGCAACCGGATTTGGATCATTGGGTGAATGTATGCGGGACAGAAATTCAGCTACTTGATTTTCCTTGCCTGGCCGATCTTGTATTGTAATATTAAATTCTTGCAGTAACAGTAACCATCTTGTTACTCTTCCATTGGTTATAGGTTTATTCATCAAGTATTTGATTGCTGAATGATCTGTATGAATGAAAACTTGATATCCTGTTATATAATGTCTGAATTTGTTTACTTCATGTATAACGACTAACATTTCTTTCTCGGTGACTGTATAGTTCAATTCTGCAGGTGTTAGATTCTTGCTTATAAAGTATATTGCATAATTGAACAAGTTCTCTTTCTGCCCAAGGGAGGCACCTATTGCGGTATCAGATGCATCAGTTGATATATGAAATGGCAAAGACCAATTTGGTCCACGGAGAATGGGTGCAACTGATAATTTTTCTTTTAGAATTTGAAATGCATTTTGACAATCATTTGTCCAGTGAAATTCAATATCTTTTGCTAATAATTTAAACAGAGGTTGGGCTATTTTACTGAAGTTTTCAATGAATCGTCTATAATAGCCTGCATAGCCTAAGAAACTTCTTACCTCTTTCTGTGTTGTAGGAGGCATTAAGGTTACTAGGACTTGGATTTTTGCTGGATCCACTTTTATTCCTGAAGAAGAAATATGGTGTCCCAGAACTATTCTTTCTGTCAACATTATATAGCATTTCTCATTGCTTAATGACAAATTTGTTTCAATGCATCGTTTCAACACTTTCTCAAGATTATTTAAGCAATCATTATATGTGTTTCCATAAACTGTAAAGTCATCCATGTAAACCTCTACACATTCATGGATTAGATCAGCAAAAATTGCAAGCACTGCTCGTTGAAAAGTTGCAAGTGCATTACATAAACCAAATGGCAAAACATTATATGCATAGGTTCCCCATGGGCAAGTGAATGTTGTCTTGTCTTGGTCTTCTGTTGCTATTCTAATCTGGTTGTACCCGCTAAACCCATCTAAGAAAGAGAAGAATTTCTTTCCGGCCAATGAGTCTAACACTTGATCAATAAATGGTAGAGGAAAATGATCTTTGAGTGTAGCTTTGTTTAGTTCTCGATAATCCACACATACCCTCCACTTTCCATTTTTCTTTGGAACAATAACCAGTGGAGAAACCCATTGACTATCTGAAATAGGATAGATGAATCCAACATTTAACAATTTTTGCAGTTCATCTTTCACTATTTCTTTCATCATAGGATTCATTCGTCTTTGTGGTTGTCTTACATGTTTAATTTGTTCATCTGTATAGATGTGGTGGACACATGTGTTAGGATGGATTCCTTGCATGTCAGTATAATCCCAGGCAAAAGCTTTTGAATATTTCTGTAATAATGCAATTACCTCTTGTTCTTGTTATGATTGCAACTCATTTCCAATGTTTAAATGTTTTCCAGGACTTACCTCAATTGTTTTTATTGTTGGATTGGAGATTGTGTTTACAGGAAAGATGTCTATAAAAGAATTTCGCAAAGTTTGAATAGTACAGGTTTCCTGAAAACATTGATTCAAAAGGTTATTTGCAGCTTCATATTGCACTTCTCTAAGCTGCTCTGAAATACTTGGTTCTGAAATGAAAAGATCCATTAAGTCTTAATTCTCTTCTTCTTCTCTTAAATCAAAGAATTTATTTATACTTAAAACTGATTTAGTTTGCTGTTTTTCTTGAGCTTCAAGTACTGATTCTAAAGAAGTTGACTGTGTAGGTGAATAAAGAGCAATATGTTTCCTTTCTTCTCCATGTGAAATAATCATGCTTCCTGATCTACATCCTATAAAGGCATCAACGGTAGCTAACCATGGTCTGCCTAAGATTAGAGGATGTCCTCCCAAATTTGATTTTGGTTGCAGAATAAGGAAGTCAACAGGATACTCCCATGAATCCAAAGAGACTATAATATCTTCCAATATTCCTTCAGGGACAACTTTAGATCTGTCTGCCAATTCTAAGATTTTAGAGGTTGATCTAATGTTGTTCAAATGCAAAGTTTTCATGGTCTCCATTGTCATTACATTTATAGCTGCTCCCAAGTCTATTAATGTGTTTGGTACTGAGAATTTATTTATTGATATAGTAACCATAGGGATACCAGGATCAATATATTTTTCTATTTTGGTTTCTGTAGACATGAGACTTGCTAGTTTACCAATGACTTGGATTGTAGTAGGATCCTTCTTCTTTCTCTGAGTTTTCTTAATGCACAATTCCTTTATTGTTTTAGCATATATTGGTATTTCTTTAATTGCCTTCAACAAAGAAATTTTTACATAAGCATTTTTTAACTCATCTAAAATATCAAATTCAGGAAGGGTTATTTCTTTTTGTTGTTCCACTAACCTTTCAGGATAAGGTGGTGTTTGAGTTGTAATGTTTGTTCCTTTCTGAATTTGTATCTTAGTTTGTGATGTTTCAGGTGATTCTCCTTGTTCGGTTGGTTCTTCTATAATTGGAGGAGAATCCTTTTTAAGCACTTTTCCAGACCTTAGATGGACTTCATTAAGAGGAAGAATTGAATATGTGGGACAACATGTTGCTTCCTCTACAGTATATGCAGCTTTTTCCACCTTATTATTCGGATTTGCAATTGGTTGTGCTGGTAATTGAGTTGGTCTGGGTTGATTTGTGGGTAGCTACAACTGTTGTGGTTGGGTCAACAACGGTGGAGGATTCTGCTGCGGATATGGCATGGATTGTGGATATGCAGAATGTTGTTGTTGAAATGGTATGGATTGAGGATATTGTGGATATGTAAATGGCTGTTGATATTGTTGTTGGTATTGTTGAGGTGGCTGGTTTCCATAACCATATCCTCTCCAACCTTGTGCAGGTTGTTGTGGATATTGTTGTGGAGGCCAAGCTTGCCATGGCATTGGAGTTGTCCAAGGATTTTGAGGTGGATAAAGGTAATTTTGTTGAGGGAATTGTTGCTGATTTTGTTGAGGCATTCTAGGTTGCCATGGTCTTCGTGGTGCTACATAATAAAAACCTTCCATTCCTGGCACTTCTTCCATTGAATTCATTTGTAATTCTTTCAATTTTAAACAATTTTCTGTGGAATGCTTTTCCGTACAAAGACCACAAACCTGAATACTCTTAACACTATCTAAAGGACATTCTCTTAATGGATGTTTGTTTCTACACTTGGGACAAAAGATTGCTAAAGCTTGGTCTTGTTCTTCTTTCCTCTTATTTTCCTTTAGCACATCTACTTGTGTCCCTAATGTACTTAAAAGATCTGTTTTGAAATTTTCCAATAAACTTCCTATTTCAGCTCTTGTTATCCCTCCTGCAGCTGACTTTGCTGCTTTTGAACTTACTTCTCTTCTTCCTGTTTTTGCTCTTCCTCTAGAATATTTTTGACATAAGTCAACAATTTCTTCGAATGGTAGGTTTGAGATATCTCCTTTACCCATTACATTCAAAATGTCAAGGTATTCATCCCTTATACCCTTGAGAAAGATTGTTCGAATGGTTTCTTGATTTAGAGAATGTTGTTTAGATTTCTGTAGATTATACAAAAATCTTTCCAAATATTCTTCTAGACTTTCATCTTCTTGTTGTGTCATTCTAAAAATATCTTCCTTTGAATCTCTAGATCTGCAATAAGCTTGATATTTTTTAAGGAAGACTGATCTCATATCATCCCAAGAAGTTATTGTATGTTCTCCTAAACCCATAAACCATTTCAAGGCTGCTGCTTTTAATGTTGCAGGGAAAAGACGAAGTTTATGGATGTCATCAGTATATCCATATGTTCTACATAAAATATCAAATTCAAACATAAATGAATCAAGATCTTCTGTTGACATTCCATAAAAATTTGGCAATACAGAAGGTGGAATATTTTTCATTTTCACTTCTTCTCCTAATATTGCACTTGTGTCAATTATTGGAAAGCCAAAGGTAGTCTCATCTTCTTGTCTTTTCTGATCATTTTTTTATTTTTCTATCATTTTCTTGTTTTGCATCTTCCTCTCTCTTTCTTCTCCATTCCGCTTGTTGTCTTTCATATTGAGCTTGTTGTTCAGGAGTGAGAATAACAGATCCATGTCCTTCTTCTGCCATTGGTTGATTTGTTTCAATTTTAAGTGGAGTTTCAGGTTGGTCAAAGATAAGAGGATTTATGGATGGAAATAAAGATTGTTTTCCTTTGATAATTTCTTTTTGTTTTCCAGAAGTCGAAGATTGTTTTTGCTTTGCTTCCCAAGCTAACAAAGTTTGTCTCTCAATCAAAGTTAATCTTTGTCCACTTCTTTGTTTTTCTGTTAATTCCTCAATGATTGGATTACCAGTAACTGGGGTGTTTGATGATCCTATCTCTATTTGTGGGGGGTTTTTAATAAATCTACCATGAGGATCTCTATGTCTAGGCATAAAGAAACATAACTAAAAAGTGTAACTACTGTTTTTGTGTTTTTTTTTATTTTTATTTTCTCTCTATTGACTATGCCGATATTTGCCTCCCCGGCAACGGCGCCAAAATGTTGAGCTAATTTATGTACCTAAACTAACACAATATTTATTATCAATCCGGGTTGTTTATGCTTTGAGGCAAGATCACTATATGTGAAGATCAGATATAATCAACCTTGAAAGATATGCTGAAAGTAATACATTTTACAACTCCAACTCAATTAGTTTAAAAGGAGGATTAATATTGAAATGGTTCTTGACTCAAGAAATTCATTTCACCTCAATTACCACTTTAATGAATCAGAGATTAAAACCAAGAACTTAAGATGGATAAATTATGAATGAAAGAAGCTCTTAACTTAAGAGACATGTAAAGTGTTCCATTATAATTCATTCATCTTAATATCAAAAATCTCAACAAGAAACTGCTTGCACACAAACAAAAGAAACCAACTTTAATTCATCATTTTCATAGAAGGGATGATCAACTTGATACATCTGTTTTTCCAACTTGATAAAGTGATGAATAAGTTATAAACTAATGACATCAATCACTATGCATGAATCATTAAACAATCTGAAATAAAGCTTTGAAAACCAGTTCTACAATCATCAAATTACAAGGACATAAAACTAGTTAACAAGAAAGTGTACTTAGCTTGGAATGGGGGCCCTTCCACCCTTGCCTTGCACACTTGATAAATGATCTCAGAAGCTTAACTTCAGTCACACATCCATAACATTGAACAGCAAATTGATAACAGCACAAGTCTTCAAATTAACTTCTCAATCCAAAATTGTCACAATATAAAAGTATATAAGTCAATAATAATCCTAATAAATAAGCCATCAAAGCTTTGGCTTTAAATAAGAAGTCTCATGAACAAACTGATCTATTTTTACTCAAACAAACCCATCTACTTCTCATCCACCTATCTAAGTCGAATTCATTATTCTTATCCCAAGAAATATGGTCAATCCCATAGAATCTCAAAACTGCCCTATTTCTATGGGATTTCTGAATGACTAGTCATGATTGACTAGAACTAAATGGGCCTAATAAAGCTTGTTCTGTTCGCACTAAGCATAGGTGGCTTAGTCCTAGTTGCCAAGCTGTCCATCCATGCATTCAACTCGTGCCCAAGTGTCCTGCAACCATATCAACCATATAGCTATTACGGGAATTTCTGAATTAGCCAATTTTGCACTAAAAATCAAACTTTCATAAAAACTTTAGAATTTTGAAAAATTAAAATTAAATACCTGAATAGATATCAAATATATGTCAAAATGGAATAAATGAATGGAAAATGGATGGAAAATAGATGGATAAATAAGTTTCTTTGAGCAAAATAAGACCAAAACTAAGGCCCAACAGAAGGATTCCTACTTTGAGCATGCATGGGTAGGAGCCACTTCATCACATTAATTTTCTAAGGAGACTGTAGGAGAATAAAGAGAGCTGCATCAAGAAGAACGCCTCAAGAAGATAGAAGAGTTGAAAAGAGAGTTGGAGGTCAACAAGATTTTGGAAAATTACTTGAAGGAAGAAAACGAGATGTAAAAAGAAAACAATAAAAATATAATTAAAGAAAATGAGAAAATGATCAAAAATATTGGTAAGCTTGAAACAAACAACATTCTCATCTCAAGACAAGCTTATATATGGCTCAAAGAGAAGAAAACATGGAAATACAAATATGAGAGACAGAAGGTAAAGGCCACAATCTATAAGGAAGGAAGGTATAAGGGTATTGATTGTCTTTTTCAGGCTGCACAACAAGTGACTACAGGATCAGGGAAAATGGGCACATCAACACTCAAAATTTCAAAGAGGAGAAAGCAAGCATGAGGACATGCTTGAAGATCAGCAAGGGGGATATGTTGGCCCTCAATTTTGGTCAATTTTGCTTATTAAAAACCCACCTAATTTCCATCGTATTCCACCTTATATCATCCATATATGCCTTATTTTTACCTTATTATGCATATTCAGGTAAATAAATTATGTTTTTCAATTTTTAGATATTTTTGTAAAAAATGGGTTTTAAGAGTATTTTTGGACATAACTAAAAATTCCCGTAATAGCTTCATGAAAGTCATATTTGTAGGACACCTGGGCCCGAGCTGAGAATAGATTTGGAAAGCTTGGGAACCAAAGATGGAAAATCATCTATTGGTTTAGTCAAGTTGAGCTAAAACATGTCCGGTCAACGATGGTCAAACATGACCTATTTTTTAGAAATCCCTAGGAAAAAGGGCAAAATTAGTATTTTTTGGGATTTTATAGATTTTGTGAAAATGAATGGATGAGTTCGACCTAGATGGATGGTATTGGGATGGATAAGGTTGTTAGAGACATTATAGCTTAGTTTTTTTATTATTTGTCTATTTAAACCAAGCTTATGAACCATTCAAGCATGGAGAATCTGTATAATTTTATATTAAGACTTCTAAATATTTTGAGATAATTTGAGGAACCAGTTTCACCTTCTATTTGTTATTCATGGTATGGATGATTGATTGAATTTTCTGTAGCTAAGAATTTCTTCAAGTGTGCAAGGCAAGGGTGAAGGCCCCCCACACCAAGATAAGTACACTTTTTGGTTAATTTAGCATAATTTTCATAAACTAGTGTTGCTTCATATTTATTCAGTCATTTAGATGTGTGAATATTACTTATGTTTGCTGGATGATTTTTGGTTTAATTCTAATCTACATATGAAGGGACAAACAAGAATTTAATTCTAATCTTCACCTTATATTTGTTGTTCATGCTGTGGATGATTGATTGAATTTTCTGTAGCTGAGAATTTCTTCAAGTGTGCAAGGCAATGGTGGAGGCCCCCCACACCAAGCTAAGTACACTTTTTGGTTAACCTAGCATATTTTTCATAAACTAGTTTTGCTTCAGTTTTATTCAGTCATTTAGATGTGTGAATATGATTCTTGGTTTAATTCTAATCTGCATATGAAGGGACAAAAAAACGTTTATGCTAAATTATCCTTCTATCTGATCAAAGAACAAAAACTAAAATTCATTTTCTTTTCCTTGCTTGAGTTATTTCTTGAATTTCTAGTTTTAATGCAATGGTGACAGTGATGGAATAGAATTGTAAAGAAGGACAACCTGGACCTCCTTAGTTAAGAGCCTCTCCTTTTTCTTTTTATACATCATAAACTATTGTCAATCAGTTATTTGGTTTCTCTTCATGAAGGTAGTACTGTGGGGAAGGACAATCAGGATCTCCTAAGTTAGGAGCCTACTCCTTCACTTATTACATATTGAATCAGAAATTACTTAGTTAGATTTTATATTTGTAATATGCATTTCCATAAATCTTAGAATCTAGAATATATTTGTAATATGAATTTATTTCAATTTATACATTTTGTCTTCTAAAATTGACTACATCTGAAATCCATATATTTTGGACATGCTTCCAAGTTTACAAACCCAGATTGATAAGTAAATACTTGTGTTATTTTACCAGTAAATTGACCCAATAGTATGCTAATGGGTCATACGCCCAATAATCATGACCACCGAGCACTCTGTCATGGTGAAATTGAACACACACAAGTGAGAGTGCTACTCAGGAGTGGGCATGCATGACAGTGCAACAATGGTATGCCTCAATCAATGCGTCATATCATCTTCAAAGGCATGTGATACAACCTGGTTTGGTACACATGCAAGCTAAGCAACAAGAAGCATTTCAGGGTGAAATTCCTATTCAGCGAGGGGTAAACAGGTAAGCCTATATAAATAGGGATGCACAAAGGTCACGAGGAAGGAAATAAATTCTGGATTTATTGACGAGGGTTGAAAGAGAGAGACATAAAGAGCTGGAGATACTATTGGAACATTAAGCAATTTCAAACTTTTCACATCACAATCAAATACAAATTAATAATTTAGAATTGATGATTTGCTTGAGATCATGTTTTTTACATATTTTTTTCTCTCTTTCAAATATGCACAAGGTAAATGAGTGACTGCTAAGTTTTAGGAAGTTTTCCCTGCAGTTTTATGATAAACACATTTTTAATAAGAATGCATTTTTGCCCAAAATTAAATGTTTTCCGTCTTGGAGTCATTTTCTCTTCGCTTGTTTGTCTATTTTATTGAGTATTGTTGCAATGATATTTTTTGTGCATTCCACAAATTATGTTGCAATGGTATGAAGATTATGTAATCTTAGTTAACCATTGTGTTATAATTTTCTTTTAAGCCTTAGGTTTCTCGGGATTTTTTTTAACCATCACTTTTTGTCTAGGCATTTTATCTCTATTCCACTTCCTAACTGTATAAACTTCTCTCTCTGAAATCTGATAGTTCTGGATGAAATGCATTCCTTTGTGGTCTAACATTTTTTTCAAATAGAAAACACATTTTCATTATGTAAATAAAGAAAGTACATCATCATATATTTGGCTTACATTCAACATCTTATATTTTAAAAAATTATTAACAGTTCAATTTCTACTTAGATATTCATTTATGCGCACAATTACATTCTGAATAAAAAATAAGGCTTGTATTTCCCGTTGGCACTCTATCAAAAGGAATTCCTCGGCAATCCTATTGTCCCTGAAGCAAAAATTTCCCCATCATATCATGATGTGGCCAGACCAATACAAATCTCCTTTGTCGAATGCCTGGTAATGAATCCTCCTCGGGGACGCGTTGCAAGTAATATTATCTTGAAATTTTGACTTTTAGTTATATTATTTTTGTTAATATCATTTCTAACAATTTTAAGATGCAATGATATTATTGTAGATAGAGAAAATTTAGAAATTTAAAATATTATACTTTAAAAATATTTAAAATTACATTTGTAGGAATATTTTTAAAAATAACGGTTGCCTCTCCGAAGGAAAATAACTGTTATTTTTAAAATACTGTTATAATCTAGGCAACCAACTTAGCAAGTTTTGTCGTCTTATGTTCACTACACCAAAATCTATATTGTTGGTTCGTTGTGTAATTTTTTTTTTAAAATGCCACATGTTATCTATTTATAGGATCTCCACCAAATAAGAAAGACATAGGCAAGGGGTGAATCCAACATAAATAGAAATAAGGAGGACACAACTTACTTTCACATGAAGGTAATGTAATTATTGAAATTTAATGATTTTGTATTTTGGAGTTTCTCTCCAAAAAAATTTTAAAAAAATTCAAATTGCAAAAATGAAAATTAAATAAAAATGGATTTTCTATTTCTGGAATTTTGAGGGCTTACTATTTTTATTATTATTACACTTTGTTTTACACATAACTTTGTCATTTCCATTATGATGAACAATCACAATTACATAAAAACAAAATTCCAAAGAATTATTAATTTATTTGTATAAAAAGAAACATGCTTGAATAAAATGTTAAATCATTTTGTAGAAAGTTAGGCATTCAGTGGTTTTCTCTGATTTTTTTTTTTTTTGAAAATTCATTTCCTGTAATCGAATAATGGGTACAAAACATGTGTAGTGGTGGCCTTGCATAGATATGGCATGTGATGACATATGGAAACCTGTATTTATTTATTGGATGGATGTACATGGCATCGAACATTTGGGGATGAATATTCTAAAAAAGTTAGCTATTCAAACTATTTATTCACCAAGCACAATCTCTCCTTAAGTGGGGTACATTCCATAGGTATTTGCAACAAAATGTTTAATATAGTTATCCAAACTATGTATTCACCAAGCACAATCCCTCTTAAGTTGTGCACATTCCATAGGTATTTGCACATTTTTATCTAAATTGGTAGACTTATAGTAGCCAAAGACTCTTTTCAAATCTTCTATGTCTTTCGTGTATTTTTGCACCTTTAGGAACAATTGCTAGTATATACCAACAAAGATCCATCTTAAGTGCAGATCTAACATGAGCCTAGAAGATCAAATTTCTTCACGTGCAAACTTATTTTGAGTGCAAAATACATTGTGTAATTTTTCATTGTATTTTTGAATGGAGTATATATATGACCAAATTAACCTTTTAACCATAAAAAATTTCATGATAAAAATATATATATTTTAAAATGGTATACAATATATATATAGTTGACATTAAAATATTTTACATAACATGTGCATCCAAAATTAAAATGATTTTTTATTATTAATATATTTTTAGTATATATCTATATTAATTCATATTAAAATATTGCATTAATAACCCATATTGAAATTATATTATAAACAACATTAAAAGATATTTTTTTAACAATTTTTTTTTATATAAATAAATATATATAAAGTTGACGTCAACATAAATTAATTAACATAGATCTTCAAATGGTTTATTTAAATCTTTTGTTAAAATATTTTTGAAAATATAAAGTTTAAGCATCTTACTCATACATTTTTTTTAATTTAAATTACTTTACAACATATTCATTTTTTTATTATAACATATATTATTTTTTATTTAAAATATAAGTTATTTTTATTTTAAAAAGTCACATGTCAAATTCACTTAAAGAAAAACTTACATATGTAAAATAAAACTTTCAACTTAAGTTATTAATATAAAATATTATTTAAAAAATTTATATAACGATTTTCCATTTCCATGTTTTTAGTGGTCCTACATCCCTATTATCCTTATAAAAGGCATGGTCAACTAAATTCGATTTTGGGTTGACTAAAGCAGTGAGGCCATAATGTATGGCATGAAATGCCTAAGAAAATAAATTATATAATGTTTTGCAATTCTCACACCTTTGTTAGGACATTTTAGTTTTTGACACGAAGTTAATGTATTTTGACTCTATATTATTCTACATGTTTGTTAGTTTGAATATATTATTCAATTTTTTTTGTTTTATTATATTTGTTTACTCGATTTGTTTTTTTCTCTTTTTTAATTTGGGATTTGCTTTTCAAAATAATTTATAAAATATAATGATAAGATTAATAAAGTAAAGATATTTTTTTTAATTAATTTTTTTTAGAAAATTACATAATCAAGCGAGAAATCTATTTGTTTCTAACTATTTAGTGTAGTTCATCATCGAGAAAATGGTAGTTATTACTCATCTACATCCATCAATAAATAAATTTTAAAAATGTAATGGTCAAGACAAACTTTCAATTACAAATTAATGAAATTAAGCGTTAATAAATTTAAATATTATAGTCAATATAATTGAATAAATAAATAAATAAATAAGTAAATAATTAATTAAATAAATAAAAATTAAAACTAAACATAAAATTATATGTATATATTATAGTTAGAAAAATCATAACAAACCAAGAATAAAAAGAATAAAAGTTAGAATTATTATAAGATTTAGTCAATTAAGTTGGAAATAAAAAAGAAAATTTTAATAACTAAGGTTAGTTAAACAATAAACTTAGTCCTAAGCTATAATATATAAATTAATTAATGCTGCAATATATATATGGCTAACCAAAAAACCACCAAAGTTAATAATACTTAAAACAAGGGAATATATATATATTATTTTATTTTATTCTATTTTATTATTATTATTATTATTAACTTTTGTTCACTTGGTGTAGAGCAGTGGTGATGGGGTGCCTTGTTAAGGCACTCCGTATGCAACGTCACCAGTTTGAAACTTGTGGGTAGGATGAGTGGAGAAAAAAATGGAAATATTAGGATTAGTCTAACAAAAAAAATAAAAAAAAATCAACTAACTATTATTAACTTTGGTCTTTTTTGTTAACCCTTTATATATATATATATATATATATATATATGACGACGATGATGATGATGGTTAACGCCCACTGAGACCAATCTTTGGTTTATCGGACCTAAATAAAAGAGTTATTTAGTTTGATTTAAGATTTTATTCCTATGCTCAAAAATCTTGGAGAGAAGCCTCCCGAGCTCATAATAATTTTGACATCTTAAAAGGCTAGGAAGGTCAGTATTGCAACAAAGATTATGAAATTGAGCTCTAATGTGGTTGTACGCGGGGCACTCTAAGAGGAAGTGATTTTCATCCTCGATGTTCATATTCTCACAGAGATGGCAGACCCTTTCCATCCATGGTGTTTTAGGAACTATCCAACGACCTATTTCACTATGGAGCTCATGAGAGTTCGTTCTAATCTTGGCTATATTAATTTTCTTCTTTGAGCTAGTTAAAACAGAGAGATAATTTTTATCTTCTAGGATGGGGTTGATAACCTCCTTATAATATCTTAATTTTCTTTTAGCTGCTAGATCTTTCTCACACCACATTTTTTCTTTGAACTTAGAAGTAACAATTTTTTTAATGTTATTAATGTTTTGCAATGCAACATTCTTGTCAATCTCCCAATGGTTTAACCAAGCCCAATTGTCTTTATACCAACCTCGTTTAAGCCTTAGGTGGTTTTGGATGGAATTTAAAGCTAGCTTAGGAAGTCTATGGTCTCCTCCGTTATTGAGCTTGTGCTTGTACAATAGAAGCATAGTCATAGCTAGGCTCTCGATAGGGGAAAGACCCACTTCTATAAGGAGAATAGGATAGGGTGTATTGCTTTTAATTTTAAGGTTATGCATTATAAAACACTTCTGATTTTGCTCAATCTTTCTTGAGGATTCTCTAGAGATGCTGCAACCCCAAACTTCACCTCCATATAAGATAACAGGAGTGACTAAAGTTTCAAAGAGGAATTTCTTTCTATCCCACATTATGAGGTTTGTCGTTTTACAATTATTTTTAAGACCGAAATAACCTTTCCACCCCCCATTAATCCTTTTCTGAATGCTATAGTTCGAGTTCAGCTTGTGATGAATATCAATTCCTAGGTACTTGTAAGAAGACACTTCCTCCAAGTTACTATTGTCATACATAAAATTAGCGGAAGTGTCCTTCTGGGATTTGATAATCATAACTTTTGTTTTGTCAGTGTTAACAGACATACCCATGGTAGAGCAAAAACCCTTAAGAAGTATAAGTTGCTTATCAAGATCAGATGGGCACCTTGCGAGAAGAAAAATATCGTCAGCATAGAGAAGAAGGATGATGACTATCCCAGCTAAGATCATGCCAGCACATCCTGCTTCCTCTAAGCAAACTTCTAGCTTGTCGATGTAAATGCCAAATAGGGTAGGGGAGAGGGGGGAACCTTGTTTAACTCTGATATTACACTTAATATCTTTCGACCACCCCTCAATGCTCTTTAACTTGGCAATTACATTCTCTTATAATATTATAGCAGCCGTTATTAGCTTGAAAGGAACATTTAGCTCTTCTAATCTATTCCATAGGTTGTTTCTAGGAACCGTATCGAAAGCCTTTCTAAATTCCACAAAGCAACATAAGAGATTAGATTTATCATTGTGGCATTCCTCCACAATGATCCTAAGCGTAACGAGGTGGTCTGTTGTTGAGTGCTGCCTTCTAAAATCCGCTTGGCCTTTAGCCCGCTTACCTTCACTTTCAAGCCAAATGCTCAACTTCTTTTCCAAAATAATACCATATAACTTGGCCAAAAGAGGGCTGATCATAATTGTTTGATAATTAGAGGGGTTATTTGTATCCCCACTTTTAAAAATATGGATAATGAGGCTCTGTGTCCAAGGTTTAGGGAACCCTTGCTTGACCGCTTGGTTGAAAAGCTTGTGGATGTGGTGGATGAGGACAAGACCTCCAATTTTTAAGATTTCCACCTGGTGACCTTCAATGTATTTAGCTTTCCCATTTTCCAGGTGTTTAACCCCAAAATAAATGTCTTCTAATGAGAAAAATTCTTTCGTTGTGAGTAGGGTTTCAAATTTATCCCTAGCATTTGGAGATTCATAAAGCTTTTTAAGATAGGAATTTCAGTCGTGTAAAGAAATTTTATTATTATCTTTAGTTTTCTTAGTTAGAATCTACCTCCAGAATTTATTAGGAGCCACCTTAGAGAGGTGTAAGAGATTCTCTTGTCTTTTACAAATATATTTCCTTTTTTTCCTTTTAGTTAGGGCTTTGTAGATTTTTATCTTTTCAATTTTGAGAGATTCATCAACAGCTTCCTTAATTGCTCTCCTTGCACTTTTACAATCTTTGTCAAACCATGGGTTGGTTTTGCTATTTCTTTTGTTACTTGAGACTTCAATTGAGAACTTGTTAATAGAATATGAGAGGGTTGTAGTAAAATTATGATAGAGGTCATCTATGTTGTCTATACTAGATAAAGGAAGAAAATTAGTTTTTAATTCATTTAGAAAGAGAACGTTTTTATTTCTATCAAAGATTAATTTCTTTTGACTATAAGGATTATATTCAATGGGATCTCTATGCATGACAAAGTTGAGAATTATGAGTAAAGGCCTATGATCAAAGTCAGGCTCGTGGTCATCTAACATGTCAAAATTTCGTATTTCGTTGTATAAAGGGAGATCGGAAATAACATAGTCTACCACGCTGCTGCCAAGCCCATGAATGCAGGTCATCTGGCTAGAATTGGGCTACTTCTTTAGACCATTGCAAATTATGAGATCCTGAGCACTATAAAGCTTGACTAGTTCCGACCCAAACAAATTATCCCCGAGGTCTTCAGAGCTCCTTTTGTACCGGCTAGCCAGAGTAAGGTCTTTGTCTAACCAAAGAGGATTGGGGTTGGAATGATTGCTTAGAATAATAGTTTGGTTGCTTGAAGTTCGAGCATTAAAGTCACCCATTAAAAGGATATTAACTTCATTCCTTCGGCTAGAAATATCATTCTCTAAACCATTGTAAGGACTATTTTTATCTAGATTGTTTTTCTTATAGAAGTTAGAATTGATGGGGGGAAATAAAATATTGCTATGTAGGTCTTTTTATCATTAATGTCAGTAATCTCAATCCAACTATATTGGTTGTAAGGGTCGTTTTGATAAATCCTAGCATGGGGGGAGATGTTCTTCTTAATGTAGCAAGCTATGCCTCCAATGCATCTATGGGAGGATCGCTTGTTCCAGGTAGACCATAGTGCAAAGTCATCTATGTTAGGGACCTTAGATTCTTCGTGCTCCCAAGTTTCAACAAGCAATATAATATCAACATCATTTGAGATCCAACTTAGCTTGGGGCCTTTGTTCCATGGAAAGCCCCGACAGTTCCAAGAAAGAATTTAGAGCATGTTGAATTGCTATTTATTACTATCTTTTTGTTTTCTATCTCAAATAACGGCTTTTCTATTTCTGATTATTGCCCATTTTCCTTCCTTCCTAGCTTCTTTTACCTTTTGAACCTCCTTTCTTACTTCTGCTTGATCTTCTGGAATGAGATCTTCATTTATAAATATTTCCGTTCCTTTTAGACGTGAGGTTTTACTAAGTATGTCATACTTATGGTTAGTAGAGCTCACCTTTATTCGGATCAACCTTCCTTTATTCTAAGTTAATTTCTCTAACCTTGTTGCTTCTGTGAGACATGTGGTTTCAATTTGTAATCTATTATGTAATTTTGTCTGGGCTATGGCTAAAGTATCCTCGTCTACCTCCTCTTTCAAACCGAAGATTATAAGGTTCAAGGTCTTTTTGTTATGCTCATGGTCTGATTCGTTCAATTTTTTCATTTCATCTTTAATTGGTTTGATATCTAATTTACCTGCCCCACTATTTAGGGTGAGACGGTCGTTAAATTTTTCTTCTAGTTCTTTAATCATGTCCTTCATTTTAAGACTCTATATATTATCAACATCTCCTTGTTGGGATGTTTGGTTCGTATCTTGGTTTTATTTTTCTATGACCTGCAACCTAATCTCCATTGCCTCCATTTTATTCTCCAATAGTTCTATTTTATTTTCTATTTGTTTTTTGATCTTGTCTTCAAGATATGTGAATTTTTTTTCCATCATGGCTTCTAACTGGGTTTGTAGCTTGACTTCTCTTTCTTCTCTACATTTCTCTAAAGAATCTATATACTCATAAAGGCTCTGTAGAGTAACTATGCTAGGTCTACCTTTGGTAATCTTTGGTAGCTGTGGTGAATTATTCATACTTGAGAATATATGAGCATATATGTATTAGAAAAAGATAAGGAATGTGTGTACTTGAATATCAACAAATCACTGCAAACCCAACTATTAATCGATAAAATTCACTGCAAAATTTTCACCACAGAATTTCACCGTAGACCCAAGTATTAATCGAGAAAATTCACCGTAGACCCAAGTATTAATCGAATTTGTTTTCAAAACCCACACACACACACACATATATATATATTGCAACATTAATTAATTTATATATTATAACTTATGACTAATTTTATTGTTTAACTAACCTTTGTTATTAAAAATTTCATTTTTATTTCCAACTTAATTGACTAAATCTTATAATAATTATAACTTTTATTCTTTTTATTCCTCTGATTTGTTATGATTTTTCTAACTTTAGTATATACATATAATTTTATTTTTAGTTTTGATTTTTAATTAATAAATTATTTATTTATTCAACTATATTGACTAGAATATTTTAATTCATTAACATTCAATTTCATTAATTTATAATTGAATTTTTGATTTGACCGTTGCATTTCTAAAATTTATTTATTGATGGATGTAGATAATCACAACCACCATTCTCCTGATGATGAACTACACTAAGGGGTTTCGGTTTCTCAATTGATTATGTGTTTTTCTGGAAGATTTCTGATTAATTTAGATATGGATCACATAAGCTTACAATCTCAAATTCCTTTTTTTGTCAAATATGTATCCAATCATTAAATGGACTTAAACATATTAAAATTAAATTATTGATTTAAAATTAAATGTTTTTATTTAATTACATATTATTTTAGTTATGTTATTTTTTTATATTAATTTATTTAATATTAATGATAGAAGAGAAAAATTTTAAGGGTTTTTTTTGGTACCTGGAGTTGTAAAGAGATAAGATTTATCTTCAAAGTTTTTTGAATTTCAATATATTAGGATATTTTTTGAATTTATAATAATTAGGCTTAGAAATAGATATAAATAATTGAGGTTGAAAGTTAATGTACAAATGATATTTAACATAGTAAAAATAAATTATTGGTTCAAAATTAAATGTTTTTATTGAATTACATATTATTTTAGTTATGTTATTTTTTTATATTAATTTATTTAATATTAATGATAGAAGAGACAAATTTTAGGGGTTTTTTTTGGTACCTGGAGTTGTAAAGAGATAAGATTTATCTTCAAAGTTTTTTGAATTTCAATATATTAGGATATTTTTTGAATTTACAATAATTAGGCTTAGAAAGAGATAGAAATAATTGAGGTTGCAAGTTAATGTACAAATGATATTTGATATGTCTTACTATGATAAAAAATTTAGCTCCATTAAAAATTTATGTCTTAAATATGTGTCATTCTTTTTTAATCAAATTTGAATATGTAACTATAAATATGTAATAATAGGTTTATAAGGTTGCCCATGCAATGGAAAGTTGTTGCAATTTATGTTGAAATCCTCTTTATTAAGGGAGAGCTACATAACTTCTAATGTTTTACCTAAATTGATATCAAAACCTATTCAATGGTTGAGATGTGTAGTGTCCTTCCTTAGGATGGTTTTTATTTTTTATAGTGTGTATGGGTGTGTGTGTTATTTACAAATCACACTCACGATAATAGCAACAAGTTACTAGATATAGGGATCCATGCTGGTATTTGTTTAACCTATAAGTAATGTAGTTTAATTTTCGTGTTGCGATTATAATAATAATATTTTCCTTTAAAACTACTCATTTGCTAGTAACATCCATTACGAAGGTGACATAGTAATGAAAAATACCTCAACATTGAAAACACATAGATATTAAGGTTCATACATCAATAGTGCATAATTTACAATTCAATCATCATATCATTTACTTTTACAACTTGGTAATTATATATATAACAATAATCATGTAATAGAAATTTATGAAAACAAGAGGTACCATTCACCGATGGAGTAGAGATTCAATCTCAACTTTTTTGCTGCTTGCACTCCCTTGTTGTTGTCCACGTTCACATGTGAAGGATGGTGCGTCTCGACCAAATTCCATTGACTCATCAGTTGACCTCCTAGTCTACTCCTTGGGTACACTTCTTCCCCACGGATCCCCAAGCTATAATGGGGCTGCAAAGTAGAGGAAGAATAATAGCCAATGGAGGCGAGCACTCCTAGCTCAAGATTTCTTTCTCTAATTACCTCCATCTCGCCAAAATCACTATAGGCTTCGTAGTCACTCACAATAGCATTATGTAATCCATCCAACAATAGGGAAAAATGTGATGCCTCTGCCATAGCTCACTTCTTATTTTATAGGAGGCTTCATAGGTGACACTTGAAACTTCATGCAAAAATAATTAATTTTATTAATCTAAAAGTTTGATTATTCACACACCCATGTGTCAAACTCTCACCAATACTCTCCTAAATTATTTACTTAAATTTTTATTAAAAAATAATATTTTTCCTGACACCAACATGACTCCCTATTTCTTCTCCTAATTGTCTCTTGAACCCCCCTTTTATACTCCTTATTTTGTGTTCATTACTGTAGTCAACTAGGGGCCTTAGATTTGGCACCTCAACTACATCCTACTTAACTCTAATTGACTCTTAGATGGATATCCTTGTGTTGACTCTTACCACGTGGAGGTTCTTTGATGAAACTAAATATCTCTAATTTAATTTATTGTTATTTATTTCCATTCACCACTATCTTTTCTTAATGAGGATAAACTATTCTTGGATTAATGTTTCTAATTAACTCTATGTCCCTTTCCCCCCTTTGCTTATTAAAACATTACATTGGAGTTACTTTATGCACATTACCTACCTAATATTTTCCAAACGTAGAAAGGGTGGAGTTCCCAATTGGTCCAATATTTTTATCTCTTCCTATTCTCCCTTTACCCCAAGGTTTACTCTTGCTTTAGTTAAATTGGTTCTAAAATCTCACTTATTACATTATGTGAATTAGTATGATTATCACATCTTGATTATATGTTAGTAGTTTCTTCTTAATGCCAAGCGTGCCAAGTTGGTAATTCCCTTCAAGAATTTTCCTTTGAAGTTCCAAGGGTGCCACACGAATCAATATCTTCTTGATGTAATTTAGGAGATAAAAAATATGCTAAAAAATGAAGGTGCTCAAAATATCCTAAAACTAGCACCAAATCATAGATCTCATTGTTCTGAATCCAACAACACTTGAATCTCTCAATTTGACACTGTATGAGGAAGTTATTGCATTGTGAATATTTTGGCAAACATCGAAAAAAAAGTCAAAGTACAGGGTTGACTGTGCAGTCCATATGCTGACATGGAAGACCATACGATGACGTGGTGCTGATGTTAGCAGGGTGATTGGGTTGTACGAATTGGAAGGTGATTCAATCTCATGAGGAAAAGTGGTGAATTCTTATTGGTGGATGGGATGTTTTGGTGCCAATCACAGGCCACCACATGGGCCAATCAGAGGGCGCCACGTGGCCCTATGAGAGGCCATTGCGTAGCCCTAGGAAGTTGAATAAAACTTGGTTATGCATTAGATGTGCCTCCGCATGGTTTGACCCCATGACCTCTAACCAAAAAAATGACTGCCTGACCGATCAAGCTACGTTGCAACTTGTTAATACAAGTTGGGCCCCTTATATTTATTATGGGAGAAAGTTAAGGTTTTGGGGAAGGGCAGCCTGACGGGCATGCCCGACCGACCCGGCCCTTGGTTTGTGGTATTTTTCATGACTATCAGTGTAACGGTTGGGGGGAAAGGCATGTGGCACCCTACCCACACCCAAGCCCCAACGACCCCTGGCCATATGAAAAATGTTGAACTAGGAGCTCGAACTTCGGGCGGGGGCTACAACTCATAAAATAATATTAATTAAAAAATGCGTCAAATTCACCTACATCACCAGATTGAACCCGAGACTTGTAGGTTCCTAATTGAAGCGCTAAACTAGTAGACCATATTGAGGTTTTTTTCCATATTAATAGAGCCAAGTTTTTTTGCATAGTAGTTTGCAGACCATATTGGGAAAATTGTCATATTTTACTCATTTTTCAACCTTTTTGAGCTCAAGAAGAGCCTAGAGAAGGGTTTTTTGCAGATTCAAGCTCGTATGTTGATGTATTGAGAATTTGAGCATATAATAAAAAAATTCCACCATTGGAAGCTAAACCAGGAGACGTAGCCCAGGAGGGATGAACCTCATTATTAGTAGGCCTTAAACAACAATCATTATTTTGTAAATCACCATATTAACTTAATTTTACATAAAAATAATTTTAGTAATTTCAAACAAATCAGAGATCATGAATAGATCAAACATGGGGTTGTTATGTACAATAGTGTCAATACACTTTAGGAGTGTGAAATCAAACTCTCAGAAGCAATTGATTTAAGCTAAATCATACTAGTATGTGTAACACCCAATAAAGATATTATAATTATGGATAACATACTATATTCCTCGATGTTTGAATTTTGTGTCTAACGACTCTAATGACTGAGATTATTTTAATTACAAATAGTTTATTTAAGAATTGAAATTTACAAAATGTTGATCTTGACTGGAAAATCATGTCATATGGTGCAAATTTTTTAAAGACATCCATTTATGGCCCATCTCTTGAATGAGCTTAAATAGTCTACACAATGCTCATTGTGAATTCATTAATCCATGTTTTATTAGAAAAAAAAACATTTTTTTACATGGATTTTTATTTTAGAAATATCAATGTCACATTTATACATTCATATTAAACCGCATGATATTTAAATAAAAATCAATTAATGGTTTCTTGACTTATTGAATTATATGATATGATTGCTTATATAAATAATTTATTTAATAATGTATAGTTAGAAAAAGTTTTCAATTCAAAATAGAATAAACGAGTTAGAATTCATAAACAAATGATTTTAAATTATTAATTTTCTAAAAAATATATTTTTACTTACATTAAGAGCTTTATTTCAAAAATAAATTTCATTTATAAACTTCTATAAATGCATCTAAATAAATAGAATTTAATACATACTTGACTTGTTGGCTTCTATGAGATTATTTCAATCACAAATAATTTATTTAAGAATTGGAATTTACAAAATGTTAATAGGGGTGGGATAATAAAATGTCATATTTTGCAGAAGTTTAAATACATCTATTTATGACATGTATCTTGAATGATCTTGAAGAATCTACTTAGCATTCATTACCAATTAATTATTCCATGTGTTGTTAGGGAAAACATTTAATTTTACATGGAGTTTTATTTTAAAAAAAATGTTACATTTATACACTTATATTAAACCTCATGATAGGAAAATAAAATTCGATAAATGGTTTTATATAGTTCACTTAGGACTTGTTATCAATTACTTATAAATTTTTTTGTTATATATATATATATATATATATATATCTTAGGAGCTACATTTAAAAAATGCATCACATTTATAGACTTTGTAGTGTCCCTTCTTGGTGAGATAGCTTTGATGACACTTAGAGAGGGTGATTTTGATATAATGATATAATATTATGCATGAAAGACTTATGTGCATGCTTACATGCTATAGACTTAGTTTGGGACACCTGGTTATTGTGTGCTTCTGGTAATATATATGGTTGTGTGTATACAAACTGATTTTGGTCAAGAGCATATTAGCGATGTTTTCTCTTTTGGTATCCTAGTTTGGACATAAGTGTATGAAATGGCTGGTGATCCATGATTGAGACACATAGATCCATGAATAATCATGGTTATGTGGAACATATGGTTAATTATTATTTATGGATGATACATGATTTGTATGATTATATGTGCTTAATATCATACTAATCATGATGTGGCAGGGGACTTGGTCATTGCCAGCAAGGATCATCGATTTATAAATGACTGCGGAAGCCATTTCTCCAAAACAAAAATGACTGTGGAAGTCATTTCTCCAAAACCAAAATGACTGTGGATAAGTTAATTATGAAATTCATTTGATTCCTGTGATCTATGAGATTGTGATGTGTGTAGGTTTTGGAAGAAGACCTTACTAATGAACCATCAGATGAGTTTGAGCTCACAATCAGTACCTTAAGGTGAAGCGCAGAGTTTCAAAGCAGAGTAGGTGAGAAGCTATGGAAATTAGGGCGCTGAGTCCTAATTCCATGAAATATAAAGACGTGGAGTCTTGGATATATAATAAAAGGATTAGGGCGCGAAGTCCTAAATTCATGAAAGATAAAGACATGGAGTCTTAGATCTATAATGAAATGTTTAGGGCGTAGAGTCATGAATATTTGAAAATATCAAGGTGTGGAATCTTGGATCTTTAGAGTAGATCATGGCGCAAAGTCCTCAATCTACTAAGGCACAGAGATGCATGTAATAGGGGTGTGAAATCCCTATTTTCTGAAAGAAACATACACTCATGGGAAGCTTAGGGATGAAATTCCTTAATAAAATCTCATTCCCGACAATTTCAGAGTGACTTTGTAAAAATAGAAAGTCATATCTAGCATCTCAAGTATGACTTTCCAAAAATAGTAAATCACCTCCAACAATGGGTAATCAAGTATACTTGAAGGAAAATCACTTAACTTATCATTGATCAATCCTAATAGTTCAATATCGAATTCATCCTCAATATTATTAATGCTATTAATATTATTGTTATCTTTTATTAGACTATGATATTATTATTACATGGGAATTATATCTCCTCAATCACTTGGAACCTCTCTCCTTGATGATTCTCATGGCTCTATGTAACTCTCTCTCTCTTTTAATAATACATTACACTCTATTTTATGCACTCATCAAAGAATGACATATTCCTCTTACACTCATTAAAGACATGCCATAAAATATTCCTCTTACACTCTCTTTAATGCATATGTTACACTCTCCTTAACTAAGATATGCATACCTCTCCGTAATGGCATGAGTTACACTCCTCTAAATGGAATAAAAGGCATGCATATTACTCCTCTTTTATGACAAGATTTTTTTGCTCCTCCTATACATGTGTGTCATGTATTCGCACTTGAGGGGGGAGAGGTGCATTGTGATACCAAGAGTTGGAGAGATTTATAAAATAAATAAAAAATATTGTGAGAGGGAGTGAATTGGAGGGTAGCCAAATGATAATCTAAATTTTAAAGTAGCTCAACCCAATGGAGTTGACCATGAGTGGTATTGAGAGGAAGTGAAACTTGTCTTCCTCAACTTGCCTTGTATATATCTCTACTGCTATATTTCGGTACTGCTTGTGAGCTCTTACATCTTGAGGGTTCTAGGGGGAGAAGTTCTCCTTGGATATGGTTGGGTGGAAAACTCGATGATTCAAATGAGTTGGTTAAGGGATCAAAGCTAGATCATATTCTAAGATATTGGAGTTGAATATCTCTTCAGGTAAAATTTTCATGGTCCTAAAATTGTAGCATAGCTTTAGCATAAAACAAAAAACATGAATTTAAATCATTTTAAGTATCAAATTTTGGGTTAAGCTTATGTTATATGGAATCTTATTGGCTAGTTGAAAATGAATACTAAGAGTGGCCTATATGTATAGATGTTTATATATCAAGATGTTATGGAATTATTATTTTTGTAGTTTATCGTACTAACCTTGGTATTACAACTTATGAGAAAGGAAAGACAAATATTGATGAAAGTAATTAAGAAATTCCAAAGGAATTGGGTAAGAGTTTCATGAATTATGGTTTTGTTTTAGGTAATTAGAGGCATGTTTTAGAAAGGGTTTTAGGATATTTTGTAAAGTGTTTGATAAAACACCTGAATGGGAAATGCTATTATTATTTTTAATCATTATGAATGAAAAAGTGTTAAATTGCAGACTACCATAGTAGGAAATGGATACATAATTGAAATATACGTGGAGGATTCACTGGATCAACCCTTAAAGTAAAAATGCAAAAAAAAAAAGATGACAACCAAGAGTTTCAAAGAGAATCATTGAGGCGATTTTCAATCAATATGTATTGCAATAGTCTAGGATGCTTGCCATGTATTTGGAAGAATGATTGAATGAAAATAATTTTGGATTAATATCAGAGCCCTTCAATTCACTTACACTGGATGAAATTATTTTGAAAAGAATTTAGATAATACATAAGTAATTATAATTTAATTCAATGTTTCTATTTTTTTTATATAGTTGTAGATTCAAGCTTGCATGTCATCTGTTTGATAGAATCCGTAAATGAAATTCTTGGAGTTAACTATTAGGGCCTTTGTTTTTGGACAAAATAGTTTTGGAGTTGTAGAGAATCGGAAGATAGGTGGTGGAACGCAATCAAGGTAGGCAGGGAGCTGTCACGGTTGTGGAAATCCAGAAGACAGGTGGCGGGGCATAGATAGAGAACAATGCAAATGAAAAAGATGGGAGACAAGAAACAAACTGTAGAACTCCCAGTGATAAAGAAGAAATGGAAGGCAGTGGAGTGCAAGGGAGTAGACGAGTATAAAAGAGGCAAGGAATGATAGTGTTAGTTGGCAGGATCAAATAGGTAGGAAATAAGTGACTCCCGAGTCAGTTTGTTAGTTAGCTAGTCAGTCTGAATGAGAGGATGATAGGAAGTAGAGCCTCAGGAGAGCTATGTGTGAAGCCTTTTGTATTGAACTGAATTGTAATAGACTCTACGAAGTATGTTTAAGATTTTTTGATCCAAGTTAATGGAATCATGTTGTTGCTATGTTGTATATCATGAATTGGTTGATGCTTACTTGATTATGGTGTATGTATGCCTAGTTTAAATTTTAATTTGATATTCTGAACATGTCATGATGAATGATAGATACTTCTTGGAGTTGAGATATGTATATGTGGCTTCTGTATGCTCATAGTTGTTATCTGTGTTAGTAATATTTCCTCAACATCAATGATCTAGCCTCTAATATTAATAAGGTCATGACACGCCTCGAGTGAGACTCCTTGCTCCCTTGAGCAGGGTGAAAATGCTGGTGTTGTCCTAGACTACTGCGGAAACCTTGTTGGCCTCAAGCCTGAACCTGGGTCTTTCCCAGTGACCTCTTTTTTTGCCAAAAAATGGTTCCGTTGTTGGGAACTGAAAATTTATTTAGAAGCTAGATCATGGTATCGAGGATCTATGAGGAGGAAATAAAAATTTGGTGGCACAAACACATAGATAAGTTCATATCGCAATAAGCAGAACTTAGGCAACAGAGGGAAAATACTGTCAAAGAACGAGTCATGTTTTCTGAATCTACGAGTGACCTGTATGAAATTTTATGGGGAAATTTTCCCAAAGAACTTTACAAATGGTTGTGAAGACTTCAGATCAAGTCACTCCCTAAAGGATTGCGTAGATTTTGTTGCAATTGGATGCACACAGATCTAGTAGCGCTGCATCAGTTAGATATAGATCTACCCGAGCATTAGATTTTTGGGTACAACCTACCTTGGAGGGGCACATTTTAGAGTTTGCAGCCGAGTTTTACCAATATTTTACAAAACATGAAGACATATTTAGATCTGGGTTACAGGGAGAACTATTGAAAGAAATCTCGTTGTGGATTAAATATCTAATGGTAGACAAGGGCCTGATGTCATTCAAAAACTCTGAGATGGAGATATAAACCTCCAGTATTGGGGGAAGGAGTTGAGGGAAATATGCTACGAGTAAAGAAAAAGGGGGAATAAGGATATGGATGCCAGAACCTCTAGTAGGTTGAGAGAGCAGAGAGCACATCGGAGGGTGCATATTGCTGAAAGTGGTGGGAAAGGGCGACGAAAGAAGTTGAGAAGCAGGAGAATAATCGAGAGAATAGGAAAAGGTGCCACAGATGACAGAGGAAAGAGAAGGTCAGATGGGATCCCAAGGAATGGAAGGGACCGTTAAGGAATTTAGGCAAGTTTATAGGAGCCCAACCTGAAGAGAAAAGGGAGAAAAGTCCAATGAGGAGGACACGAGCCCAAGGAGGAGTCCAATGTGGAGCTGCATGTTGTGATGGAGCAACTATTCCAAAAGAGTTTGGCACCCATAACACAAGGCTATCCTATTCCCAAAGTTTCAAGTAGCACTAGTCCTAACCTTCCCTTAGTACTCCATCATCCACTTGATAAGTTCTTTATTAAGTTATGAGAGTTTAGCAAGTTGAGTAGTACTAAATCGATAGTACAAATATCTACTAGCAACAATGCTGTTAGTGGAATCTCTCAGCTGGGAAGCGGAGGTTTTTTTTTAGTACCACCAACATAAGGAAAAATGGTGGGATCATTCACCTGATACACAAAATTCTCTGGAAAATATAATGACTATGTATAAAAACACTAGTATCTATGCGAAGAAATTTGGAGAGCTCGACAGACACCAGATGCAGTCAAGTTAATTAAGTTTCAAACCACACTGAGGGAAAGAGGTTTGCACTGGTTCATTAAATTGTCAAAAGCACACCAGAACCCAGCAATAGACGATGTTAAGAAATAATTTGTTCAAGAATTCAAACTGCCTCAAACGAATCAACAAGGATTGTCTGAGCTATGGGAATTCAAACAACGGGAGAGAAACAACCTGGGATTTGATGAGAAGATTTAAAGACGGGATTGGAAAGCTAAGTTACCCAATTGATCCAAATCACCAACGGGATTGATTCATCAAATCACTCCTACCATTGACACAACGGAATATTGATACCCTTCAGGATGCTCTCGAGCAAGCCATGAAGATAGAAGCTATGACGGGATACCTATAGGAGTTCAGAGGAGGGGCAACAGTACAAGATCCATCCATAGTAGGACTACAACATCAGATAGCCAATTTAATGGAGAAACTGAAGTATATTCAATCGGTACGACCTGCAAGGACCAATATGTGGTGAAGACACTGCTTGATGTAAGGACATGTGGTCATAGAATGTCCGAGGTTGCGGGGAGAAAACGTTGCAACTTCGGCGACTAGAACACAAGGGGCCCCACCAGTTAGTGGAGTTTCACAGATAAATACTCAAGGGCTATACCAACTGCAACCCCACTTCCCGGGGTTCCCCAATCAACATAATCAAACAACAACAAAATGTTGTAGAATATGCAAAGGTATTGGTCATCCTCCACAACTGTGTCCAATTCTAAAAAAATACTCAAATGTTCCAAACAATATATACTATGAATTTTGTGCCTCTACAACGCATAATACGGAGCAATGTAGACCCTTGATGCATTGGTAGAATTATTAGATAGACCGTCTTATAGAGTAAATGAAACTCCAAGGGGGCGAGGAGGAGGAATGAGAGGTAGTAGAAGTGGAGGAAGAGGACCAATAAGGTGTTATAACTGTGATCAGGAAGGGCATGTAGCGAGAGAATGCTCACTACTCAGGAGACCATGGTGCTCTCAATGCAAAGTCAATGCACACACAACTGAAGACTGCCCAGAGCTGATTAAGAGATGGGAAGAGAGAGACAAACAAAAGGGAGCTAACCTAGTTGATGCAGAACCAAGGATATTAGAAGCTCATCCCATGCAAAGTGTAGCTATAGTCACGTGGGGAGGGAATAAAACAGGAGAGGATGCATGAGACATGGACCCGATAAAGCTAATCAAATCTGCATCTCCAAAGAAAGCTTTCAGCCCAGACTGAAAAAAGCAGTATTTCAAAGAAGCACTAGAAACATTTTCACAGATAGGAAGACATCAGAGAATGGAACTTCCAAAAAAATCCAATGAAGGAGAGAAGGGAATCCATACAAGCACACCAATAGAAGAGTGGTTCTGACTGTTCTTGAAAATTGTAAACAATGGACAAATGCTAGAACAACTAAAACAAAATATAGAAATGGTCATAGAAGGAGCAGCAGAACCTGGAGACTCAAGTAACTCAATAGAAAAATACATAAGGAGAGTGAAAAGAAATAATAGAAGGACTGGAAAGGAGTTCCATGTAAACACCCAAGTCGCAGGATTCCAAATAAGAGATACAATGCTTGATCTCGGATCATATATCAACATTCTACCCTAAAAGATACGGGAAGCACTGGGAAAACCAAAGCTGACATAATCACCAATACAGCTCAGAATGAAAAATCAATATTGTATTGTACCAATAGAAAGGCTGGAAGAAGTGTGGTTAATGTCGCAGGAGTAAATACCTATACAGACTTTGAAGTAATATACATCATGGGTGAAAAGGATCCCTATCCTGCTTTGCTAGGGATATATTGGGCCTTTGAAAATTATGCAGTCATTGATTTAAAGAAGGAATTAATAATATTCAAAGATGGTGAAGTCAGAGTAGTTCAACTATTGGACCCGTATCAAGGACCCTGATACACAAAGACTGTTGACAACAGAGAAGACACACAAATTCTCGATCAAATCTACCAGATGACAACAGGAAGGAGAGATGATTACATTAATCCTACAAAGTTCTGACTTAGGTTCAGAAGTAGCATGGGATTATTGGCAACAGGGAGGATATGAAATCAACACTAGAAGATGCGCCAACATTTTTGGAGTCAATTGGATTGGTACAGAGGTAAGAGAATATCCAACTCCTTCAAATATGCAAGTTGTGAATACATTCATTACCAAAGTGGAAGAAAAAGTACTAGTAGAACATAGAGTTCCTCTCATGGACGTATCACTACAATACACATTAGCAAGGTGGTGGGCAACCCATCACAACTCTCTTTCGTGATGGGAAAATATTGCCAGAGCATTAAGAATGAGATTCCATGCAGCTTTAGGACCACAACTTGGAGAAAATTATGAAGGGAATTCTGACCTCGTAGCACATCTCAGTTGTTGCGAGTATAAGTGGAGGAAAGAGGGATATCCAGAATATTTTTGGGTACATAACTTTATACATTCAATGAACCCATTCCACAAGCTTGGTACCTAACAGAAGAGAAGAAGAGAGGAACTGGTACCTGGAAAAAAATTGTGGGAAGATTAACGTAATGTTTCTCTTTCAAGGGAGATATAGAACAAGTTACATATACCCTTCAAGAAATTAAAAGAATATTTTTCTTCCCAGAGCTTCAAGAGGATGAAGAGATATCTTTATCAGAGCAGAATGTCAAAGATTCAGTAGCATGTAAAAGGATAGATCGAGAGATAGAAGATGATGACTTAGATAATTTTCGACATCTATACTTTGAAGAGAAGGAAGGGGAATGAGAAATACAAGAAGAACCAACTATAGCGGGATTACACCTGTTACCCTTGAAGACAAAGAAGAATAATATCAAAATTGTAGAGAAACCTCTAATCTCATCCATCAGAGATTATTGGGATACAGAGACAACAAAAGAAATCTTTGACCTGCTAGAAGAGTACGAAGAATTATTCCCATCTTCAGTGGTAGAGCTCAAAGGGATCAAAGTGGATCTGGGGGAGATGTGAATAGTCCTAAAACTAGATGTGAGGCCAATAAAACATAGACCTTACTGCCTGAATCCAAGAGTAAAAGAAAAGGTCAAAGAAGAAATAGAAAAAATTCTGAAGGCAGGCTTGATTTTTCTAGCTGAGGAAGCAGAATGGGTCAGCCCAATTGTGATACAAAGTAAAAAAGAGAAATTAGAAATTAGAGTATGTGTGGACTATAGAATTCTGAATAATGCATGCATTCATGATCCGTTTCCAACTCCATTTAGCGAAAAATTTCCTGACAATGTAGCGGAAAATGAAGCATACTCATTCACAGATGGCTTCTTAGAATATCATCAGGTGAGAATAGCAGAAGAAGACAAAAGGAAAACTACTTTCACAACGGAATGGGGATCATTTTCATATCATGTCATGCCTTTTGGACTAAAGAATGCACCATCTGTGTTTTCACAGATAGTAATAGTAGCATTCAGAGACTATATCCATAAGTTCCTAGAAGTATACATGGATGATTGGACAGTGTACAGTCTACTGAAGAATCATGCAACTCTACTCAGAATAATGTTTGACAGGTGCAAACAACTTCAAATTTCTCTCAATCTCAAAAATTTCATCTTTGCAGTACCTTTTGGAACACTTTTGGGACATGTTGTCTGTAAGCAAGGTGTATGTGTGGACCCATCAAACGTAGCAGTCATTGTGAACATGGAAGCACCAGAAACTGTAAAATAGTTGAGGTCACTACTGGGACACATAGGATACTATAGGAGGTTCATCTACAACTACGAAAAAATCACATCATCATTGGAAAAATTGTTGTGGAATTCAGAACAATTCATATGGAACGATGAATGCACTAAGGCACTAAACACATTGAAAGAGAAACTAGAAAGTGCACTCATTTTGGCTCGTCCCAATTGGGATAAACAATTTCATTTCCAATTGACGCTTCAAGTATTCCTTTGGGAGCGATGCTAGATCAGCCAGGAGAAACAACCATACATCACCCAGTATACTTCGCAAGCAGGAAATTGTCAACGACTGAAAGGAATTACACAAAAATAGAAAGAGAGGCTCTTGCTATGGTATAATCTCTACATAAATTTCATCACTACTTATTGGGAGGCACATTCAAGTTCTTCATAGATCACTCAGCATTAAAATATCTGGTAAAAAAACCTATACTTGAAGACAAAATCTGTAGATGGCTCCTACTATTCCAAGAGTTCACTTTTGAAGTAATAGTAAAACCAGGAAGGCTAAATGTTGGTCCAGACCACTTATCAATATTAGAGAATGGGGAAAACAAGGGATTCCTTGATGCCCAACTATCGGATGCTGATCTCTTCAGAGTAGAAGCCATCCCAGATTATCTAGGACAAATAACGACATACTTGGCCACAGGGAAATGCCTAGCAGAATACACAACAACCCAAAAAATACATCTAGTAGTTAAAGCGGCCGAATATCAACTCATAGCAGGGAAATTATATAAAATGGGACTGGATCATATCCTACGAAGATGTGTCCTAGATCACGAAAGAGAAGACATCTTATGGGAGTGTCTCAGTGGGGTTGCGGGATGCCATGTCAGTGCAAAACCCACCGCAAGGAAAATACTACATTCATGATTATGGTAGCCCACAGTGCACAAATATAGTAAGGCATATGTGCAAAAATGTGATGTCTGCCAAAGAACAGGACGACTGTCACACCTCGATGAGTTTCCACTGCAACCTGTGAGAGCTATATTGTAGGAATTTGAGAAATGGGTCGTTAACTTCATAGGACCAATTGCACCAATGGCGGGACACTCAAAGGCAATATATATAATCACCGCAACTGACTATCTCACAGGATGGGCAGAGGCAACACCAGTAAGGTACTATACAACAGACATCATATCCAGATTTATTTTTGAGAACATCATTAGCAGGTTCAGCTATTCAAGGAGCCTAACGAGTGATCAAGGCACACATTTCATTAATGCTACAATTAAATCACCGATGGACAACGTTATGATACAACACCACAAAATTAGCTTGTACCACCCTCAGGCGTATGGAACCGTCGAGGCATTCAACAAAATCTTGGAGAAAATAATAACAAAGATATGCAACGCTAACCGTGATGACTGGGATGAAAGGATACCAGCCACATTGTGGGCATACAAGACAACCATAAAGAGACTTCATAATCAAACTCCATTCCAGTTGGTATACGGGAAAGAAGCAGTAATACCAGCTGAGTTTATCATACCAAGCCTCTTAATTTCTTCAACAACATACATGACAGAGGAAGACTCCATCTCTACACACCTCCATGAATCGTAAGAGGTTGAAGAAGATATGTTTCTAGCAGATTTCCATCAATAAGTACATAAAGAGTGACAAAAAGCCTAGCATGACCATCACATCAAGCACAAAACATTCACTATTGGCGGAAAATTACTCCTCTATGACAACAAATTCTAGAAGTTCCCAGGGAAACTTAGAAGGCACTGGATAGGACCATATTATGTCATAGAGATAAGAGACTCAGGTGCGGTCAGGCTGGCACAACTAGATGGAGAAATACCTCAAGGATGGGTGAATGACACACGCCTGAAACCATATCATGAGTAAGCACATCATTTTTTTTTTAATAACTCTCGCACCCAAGAGTAATCAGTAGAGTAGAGTAGAGTAGATTAGATTCAATAACTCTCTCACAACTGAGATGAGCCATAGAATAGATATGCGTTAATATTTTCAGCCATTATAGTAGGAATCCTCAATAAGAAGCCCTCAAAGTCATGCAAATTCCTTGTTGCGATGTGGAGACCACATCACAACCAATTGTGGTCGAGGGGAGAGTATACAGTGTCACATAGCCTAAGCATGTCAAATATAGTTCACTCATAATAACCCATCATACCATTTTCAGTCTGTAAGATCACCCAAATTTGAAAAATAACTTCCATAATTAGTAACCCCCATACTGTAGTAAAGTTTCTATATTAAGCCATAATTATTTCCCATGATGTTTACTCGACTTCCGAAGCCAGCATCAACACTATCAGAATACACCTCACCCCGGTAACTAATCACACGATCAGAGCTGCGGGAAAGACAACAAGAATTTATTAGTTATGGTGTCACATCAAAATCATTCATGCCAGTAAGATTACTTAACCCGCATGAAGGAGGAAATAACTAGGATGCCGAAACATTCCGAGTTATCAGAGAAAGAAACAACTATAATGACAAGCCCAATTCTAGCAGCAGAATTTCAAAGCAGTAGACCAGTAGCAGAAGTTTAGAGCAGTAGACCAGCAGCAAAAATTCAAGTATACAACAGAAGGAAGAAAATGACAAAGATAGCTACCTCAGTCGTCAAGACCGAGCTCGATGGAAGAATTAAAAGGATGGAGTCATTGATAGGAAAATATGACAATGCCTCATTGATAGATACAGACTTCACAGACTTGTACCAGTTCCTAGCCATGAAAAGGTAGGTGTACATCGAAAATTATGCAACAGAGGGAGGAAGTGAAGCAGCGAAGATGAACCCAAACTTCAGATGCATCCAAAGATCAACTATCCTACACCTTAGGATCCTTCCAGTATTTGGGATGATGGGAGCAACAATGAAATGCACTAAGTTCTTGATGAGCATAATTCAAAATGGATCACTATGGCTTGGGAGGGAGATCCAAATTCATGCAGAAGAAATACACAGACTTATAGGATTATCAATGGAAGGAAAAGACGTCTTAATGACCTTTCAAAATGTGTCCAAGAGAGATAAGAAGACAGGAGAGTGCAACTAATACAAAAAATATGAAATAAGAAGAGGAGGAAAAGGAGAAAAAATCGACCTCATAAACAACCCAACAGTAAAATTCACCTGCTATTTGATAGCTGGGAAAATGATGAGGCACTACACTAAGGGGAAATGCACCCTGGGCACAATCTCAGTCGCGAAGCACTGCATTCAAGGAGCACAACTGAATTGGTGCACATTCTTATTAAATGAGATATTTGAGGTTTGCGAGGAAAACTACATGCAAGCCACATGATTCATTTATGGTTATCTAATCATGACCTTCACAATGTGGAAGTGGAGTCCACCAGGGATGAGACAGCTTGCAGAGACTACTCACGACCAACCAATGGCCCTAATGTTCATGCCATGGAGAGTATCAGGGGACCCAAGTACCAAAGAAGTTAATGAGGAAGCTCTTACAGTCTGGTACATACAGATGGTCGACGTGGTTGGAAGGCAGCAAAGGGTTCCAAGGAGCACATTAGATAGATACTTTCCACAAATATGGTTTGGGGTGACCCATAACAGAACCTATATCCGACCAATTTGCGTGGACGAAAATAATTTCCATAAGAAGCCATTGAAGTTCCAAATAAAGGAGGATTCCTTCCACACATAATTTTCTTCATGGCCAAGAACGGCGATGGAGATCAGAAGCGGGATCCCACATTACTCGTTTGATGCAATGCTACCAAAATCAATTCTGGGGGAGACACCAAAAGAAGCAGTGTAGAGGATCTCACAATTGCAACTATGACCACTATTAGACTAGCTCGACACACGGGCAAAAGCCTTCAATAAGGTAATAGAAACTTTTAGCATCACATCTACTACGTTTCCAATTTTTTCTCAGTTTCAAACATTGAATTCTGCATCCCCATCCACAACCACCCCCATCCTTAATGCTCTACCATCCACCACATTCAACTCCCCTTTGCTGACCACAGTCACTCCAATCTGCAAAACCAAGGTGACTAAGCCCCCAGTACCAGCACCTAAAGGAAAGAGAGCATGAAGCATGACACCTGAACAAGTGGTTGATCTCATGGGAGAAGACCAACCCCAAATTATAGGGACAAGAATACTAATTAAAGAAGAGCCAGAGGTTGCCACCCAGACCGCCTCTGCGCTACCTGTATTCGATCCATCATCAGTCCTAAACATCCAAACCTCATCACAACTCCATACAGACAATTCATCACCACACACCTCATTCAATTCCAAGGACCACCCCACCCACACTCTGTCCACCTCTGCAACCATTTCAGATCTAATACCACCAGGGACCATAACAAATGTTGATATCAAGGCAGAATTTAACTCGGGTACAACTGGAGTACCTGAGGTTGACCAAATCACAGTGGGATAGGGCCCATTTCTAGAGTTATTAATCCAGGAAGGGTCCCTCATTTTGATACAACGCCCACCCCACCAGAGCTAAAACCATTCCAACAATCCAACCTAGTGTTGCAACAGTTCATATCATCTACTAATTTGCACGTCCCTGAACCCCAACCATCACAACAGAGTCAACCAACATCCCCACACAGACATTCTGAAAGGTCAATCTCTAGCAGGAAACCGCTCAGGGAGAGACATCCAACCCAAGAGATGCCAAGAAATGAGAACCTGCAAAGTTGGGTACCTAGTCAACTATTCAGTTTCATCCAGACGACAACAGGATAAGCAGAAGGTCTGCATAATGACCTCCAATAGAGATTTGAGATACAAAAAAATCAAGTTATTTCACTTATTGATGAGCACAATCATCTCCAAGGTGAGAAGGATAGCCTACGGAAGCAACTAGAGCAAGTAACAGAGGTATTTAAATACCTATGGCTGACCGTCATTGCCCAGGACAGCAAAACATTCGAAGATATTTCGGCATGCTCAATGATCGAAATATCCATTCGAGTAAAAATAGCATGCACGAGCCTGAGCAGAGCAAACCAAGAACTGAAATAGGCACTTGCAGCCAAGCTAGAATTTCCAAATCCCTCCACAGTACATGCCGAGAAAGTAGCGGAGAGGTAGAGATAGATGCACCCTCAGAACAATGGTCAAGGAAACATACAACCTGTTGGAGCAGCTACATGAATGCTCAAATTCCTTGACAATGAAAGCACAACTAGTTTCAAAGAAAATTTAGAAAATTTTCCTAGAAATCATAGGAGCCAAATTTCCGGTCAGTAGAACTCAACTGTATGACCAAGCAGATGTGCTTGAAACCAAAATTCAGGCAATTGAAGAACACTCAGCATCAACAAACAAACTTCTCAGGGACCTAAGGCAACCTGTGAAGCAAAATGCCGAGGCAATTCAGCAATTGGCGGTTGAAGCCGAACCGAATATCCAGGAAGTGTTCAGCAAGCTAACGTAGGTGGCGGATGCGACTGAGGCCAACAAGTTTGTAACCGAAACAGAGCCTATGCTTAAAGTGTGGCAACAAGAAATAACTGAGTTTACAAAACTCAGAACATCAGCATTAAGAAAGGTTCCCGAGTTGGGGCCTTTGTTGGAACAGGGAAAACCGGGACAAGAAACGACATAGATGGAAGCAACAGGAGAAACTAGGCCAGCACTGGAAGCCAACAGACCACCAGAAGCTAAAACAACAGGGAAATATTGACTCAGGACAAGTCAATAGCGTGTGGTCAGGGCTTGTTGGGGCCTTTGTTTTTGGACAAAACAATTTTGGATTTGCGGAGAATCGGAAGACAGGTGGCGGAACACAATCAAGGTAGGCAGGGAGCTATCACGGTTGCATAAAGCCATAAGACAGGTGGCGGGGCATAGACAGAGAACGACGCAAATGGGAGAGATGGGAGACAATAAACAAACAGTAGAACTCTCAGTGATAAAGAATAAATGGAAGGCAGTGGAGCGCAAGGGAGCAGACAAGCGCAAAAGAGGCAATGACTCACAATGTCAGTCGACAGGAACAAATAGGTAGGAAAGAAGTGACTCTGTAGTCAGTTTGTTAGTTAGCTATTCAGTCCAATCAAGAGGCTGATAGGAAGTAGAGCCGAAGGAGAGCACTATGTGAAACCTTTTGTATTGAACTGAATTGTAATAGACTCCGTGGAGTATGTTTAAGCTGTTTTGATCCAAGTTAATGGAATCAGGTTGTTGTTGTGTTGTATATCATGAATTGGTTGATGCTTACTTGATTATGGTGAATGTATGCCTAGTTTGAATTTTAATTCAGTATTCTAAACATGTCATGATGAATGATACCTACTTCTTGGAGTTGAGATATGTATATGTGGCTTCTATATGCTCATATTTATTATCTGTGTTAGTAATCTTTCCTCAACATCAACGATCTAGCCTCTAATCTTAATAAGGTCACGACACGCCTCGGGTGAGACTCCCTGCTCCCTTGAGCATGGTGAAAATGTCGGAATTGTCCTAGAATACTGTGAAAACCTTGTTGGCCTCAAGCCTGAACCTGGGTCTTGCCACTTGACCTCCTTTTTCTCCAACATCAACATATTTTCTAGTTTAAACAAAAAGAATCTAGGTGTGGTTTTGTATTGATTCAGGAAAACATTAGGGGGTATCCTTGCCTAATGGACCTGTAATCCCTGATTTTATTCCAAAAAATACTTTCAGAACCCAAATCATAAATATTAGCGATTTTGTAGATTGCTGATGTTAGTTATATATGCCTATTGTTGAGTTTTTGATGAAAGACTAATATTATTTAGTCCCTATTTGAAGTTGCCAACATTTAAAGTTCCAATTTCTAAATTTTATGAGACAATTAGGTTGAAGAATAATCTTAAATTCATTGTTTCCAAGTGTTTGAAAAAATGTCTCAATGGCTTTTGATTGCATTCTTGCAAAGTGTTTGTAATAAGGGCTCAATGATTGTAGATTGCATGTTTGCAAAGTGTTTTTCAAAAGTCCTGAATGGCTGTAGCTTTTGTGCATATAAATTGTTAGTGTAAAATTCGTAGTTAATGTATCTTTTATGTACTAGAAATGATAAATAGAATATTTAGTGGGTGTAGCTTCCTATGTATGCAAGTTTTTGGTATGAATCTGAAAATGAATTTAACAATTTTCTGAAGTGTGAATAGAGAATAAGACATTTGTTTCTTGTATTATCTAAAGCTTTCATAAAAAAAAGGGCTTGTTGTTAGAAATTTTTTTACAGTGACTAATTCTGTAGGATTTTGTGCAAATGAGCATAATAAGTTTCGTTTGAGCTGCATGTATGCATGGGTGCATTATTGTGCTTCAATTTCTATAGAAAACAACTACTTGTGCCCAATTTATGTAGGTCCATTGTTTTACTTGACACTTTTTGAATAATAATATTCTTCTGAATTGGTAACAATAGTTTCTCTTGTTGCAACATTCATTATGTGATTCTCATGATTGAAGCAGTGGATTAGTAATTGGGATTGAGAATTTTAATTGATGAATTTGGAAATTATGTTGGGTCAATATATTTTGTGATTATGTTTCATAAACATATCATATTTATTATATTTACTGATAAAGAGAGGCATATTATTCCCTGAGTTACCTTGCTATAGGTAGGTTAATACCCATACACTTATAATAGAAGAATTATAATTTTGTGGTTATGATATCAAAGGTGAATAAGTGGAGATTATTTAGCCAAATATAGGAAATCAAGTAGGTTGACCTAGCTTAATGTTCACACATGGAATTATGGTGGAATTTATTTTGAGTCTTACTTAGAGCTCATCTAGAAGTATGAGAAGAGCACACACCATCATCTTTTAAACTTTAGAGGAAATGGGTTTGGAATTGGTTTCAAGGAAAAGTTATCCCTGAATTATTGTGTGATATTCTTATATTGAAATAGATAAAGGAACATGTTTACATGATAATTTAGTTAGTAATGTTTTTTTTGTAAGCTCGGTAGGACTCCTTTTTCATTGATTTTTTATAAACAGAAAACAACCAGATTTACCAGTTTGGTGGCCTCAACTGGCCCTGAGCGAGAAACCGAGTCTGTTAGCCAACTGATGGCATGCTATGCCATCCAAAAAAATAAGGTTTTGAGTCTATAATACCAAGCAAGAAAAGCTTGGATACTCACACATATATAATTTTTCACATATTTACTAATAGTTTTACTTGACACTGGGTATTTAAATGCTAGTCGCATATAGATATAAGCAAAAAAATTGACAGACTAAACCATCTTGAGACTACTCAACCTCTTCGGGAGCCGAGTCTGAATCCATTGATGCCATATCTTTAATCGAAGTTCCAGCTTGCTCAAAAGGCTTGGAAATGCATAGGAGGTGGTAACTCGATGCGCCCATCCTACTTTCTCAGCTGGAATTTGATCTTAACAAACTCACTCCTCTAGTCTGGGAAGTATTGGGCTAATGTAGCCAAGCTCATAGAGATATTATCCAAGTTTTTTCCAAGGATTCCCTTAATGGAACAGTAATGATACAATGTATGATTGAATTGTGTCATTCTGCCTCTTGTTTTCCCCAGATCTAGGACAAAGCCTTTCCATTCCTCAATATCCATCTATGTCACTGGTTGTCGATTTATATCAACTTCCCATTTTTCAATGAGCTTATGAATTTACTCTTCTATGTTTTTGTGGTATGCATTTATTGCCTCTTGGATTACATATACTTCCAGCCTCCTTCCTCTTGGTTTGCTCAGGGGTGAGTTGGGTTGAGCTTCAACCTCCTTCCCCTTATCTTTCTAGCTGCAACCTCGAGCTGCTAGGCTCTTGGAGCAACCTCGTGCTGCTAGGCTCTTGGATCAACCTTGAATTGTTGGGATATTGGACTGGGACATCATCGTAGTGGTCTCTACTAAGTAGTTGTGAGCCATGTGAACTGGATAATTGTGTTGTGAATTCCCACAGTCTCTAGAAAGGATTTCATGAGAGTTTCCTATCCACAAAAGCAAACAGAGGAATAATTCTATGTTTTTCAAACAAGTATAGGTCCATGAATAACAGATAATTAAACATTAGCATCCTGGGGGGCTCCTCCCAATAATTCTCCCATCCCCATCACTCTGAGGGCCTAGCTCCCTCACACCCTGCTTCTCCTTTTCCACCCCTTGTCCCTGTTGATTACACACACCCAAACTATCTTTCCTATACCCCACATACCCCATGCCTTCTATCGATCTCCTAACCCCCCGCCTGTCGCCATCCCACCCGACATACCACCCACCCTCCCAATATATAGAATAGGAATCAATGCCCATTTCTTGAACCAGGTTGGAGTTCCCACTCCTAGTAACCACTCGCACAAAGCCCAGGTAACTCATGGTGGCATTAGCTTGCGCTGCCTCATAAATATGCATGAGCCGAGACCTCCTCATAAATCTATACCCAAAATAAATTTCCCAACCCCTCTCCAACCCCTCCTGCTGGTGTCCCTCACTCGACAGGCTTCCACCCAGGCGTATGCTAAGGCCATGCCCCATTCTTTCACCGAAATAGAGGTGGAGACCCAAAATAACCCCAACCATCCCCCATCTAGAGTCGAAGTAGTTTAGATCTCCCCTTCCTAGCAACATACTATACCAGGCTGAATTCATCCACTTAAGCTCCTACAGAAACCGTCCCAACTGATAAAATAGAAAAATGGCATGATATAGGAAGGGGAAACTAAGAACATACCTGAATTTCGCCATGGTGGAAGGTCGTTGGAAGTTTTTTTTCCTACGGCCACGCCTACACCAGATCCTGTTGTTGTAACAAAACCCCCACGCCTTCCTCCACCCTGATTTTAACATCATGCACAGGCCTTCGTCCCGCCACCTCACCTCACACTACATGTGTCGGTACTTCTTGCCACCCTTTCCACTCATGTAAAGGGTGGTGGGCTTCAATCCCAAAGCCACTACCATTATTGCTGATGGGAGGGACAAACCACTTCGTCACACCCCGATCGGGGAGAACTTAGATAGTAATGTTACAAAAAAACAAAATTGAGCATTAGTGATTAATCTGACCTCTAATTCTGTATATTATTTATGGTGGGTAAGGTGGGACCTTACATATGGTATCCGAGCAAGTTACAAAACTAGGGCCTAATGGGCCAACATGCTTACTTGTAGGTTGATGATGTATGAATGTTGATTTTTAAAGCATGTTGAGTTGTTGTATATGTTGACTTGGAAGCATATTGGTTGCATATGGGATATTGTTATTATTATTATGTCATTTAGAGACCCATGAAAGAAAAAAAAGAATTATTTCTTATATTCCTTTATATTTTTGCTTAGACAAATTATTAGAAATATGTTAAAAGACTTAAGGACATGCTGGGAAATAATGTGCTTGAGAATCTTGGGGTTAAACCCAAGCATGTGAATGGCATGATTGTCAATCGACAAGTAAGATAGGTGGAGTGCACACATGGTTGTATATATGTTTAAGGCATCATTATCAATGTGATATGGGCCTAGTAGCCATATTTACTAGTTGAAATCATATTTGCCAAGGAAAATGTTGGATTAATTTGGAATATAGTATGATGAACCTGGTGTGTATGCTTTGGGAATGTGTAACAAGTGCAAGTCTTAGATTTAATTAATGTGATGTTGAGTTCACATGATAATTTTGAATCTTTTCTTATCTACACTAATGGAAACTTAATAGAAGCTACCTTTAAAGATGTCACTTTTAACTGTGAATTTAGATTCCTGAGTAATGCATGTGCATTAATTTGATGTGTTAAAATATGATTTGGGAATACATTCTTAATGAGTAAGAATGGAATTCCTATGATTTATTTGACATAATTTTGTGTAGTTTGGGTTGAAATTATGCATAAAATAAATTGAAATTACTCAATTACTGGGTTGTGGTATGAAGTTCCTAATAAACAAGAGGCTTAAATGACTTTTGCATGAATGCTTGTAGAATCCATTTTAAGGAACACTTGAAGGTTATGTTTTCCTTAAGCTATGTATGGGTGTGGAATCCATAATATAATATATCTATGAGCTAATGTATGGGTGTGGAATCCATACTAAAATATATATATGAGATAAGTAGGTAAGGTATGGGTGTGGAATCCATACTAACATATATCTATGAGCTAAGCAATTATTATGGTTAGAATGAACAAATTATTTTGATGGAATCTCATATACATGAGTAAGGATGAGTGATTATGTGTAATTAAAGTTAAATGGGTCTAGATTAATAACATGAATTTTCTTGATATTTAAATCCATTATTTTATTTTTATTACAAATTAAGATACTAAGATTGGTACATTGAAAATCATTAGGTGATTTAGAATGTTTGGAATAATTGATTTTGATATATGGAGTCAAGTGTGAACTAGATAGTATTGTAATCATTTTGTATGTGTTGAATTTAGGTAGAATTAAAATGATTTTCAAATTCTTGAAATGTAGAAAAATATTATTGTGATAAGTTGATGAAATATCTTTTTTTTTTGGCTTAAGAAAAATTAGGTCTAGGAAATACCATAATAGTCTCCTTAATGATTTTATAAATCACTTATTTCTTGAATTCTATTTAACGAAATTAATTAGAGAAATCATGAGGATTGAACTCATGAATTTCTCTAAACTATTGTTAGTTAGGTGATCGAGTAAAAGTTCATATTGTTTATCAACATGATGAGTTACTTTCTTGGCATTTAATTAACTTGTAAATTGTTAAGAGAATAACATGTTTAGAAGATAAAAATTTTTTGTGGTGAGAACTTTGTTTTATTTAAAAACATATGTGATTAATGAAAATATTATTTGAGTTCTTGTTTTACCAAAATATGTGCTTGTGATATATATTTTTTTTGTGGGAGAATTTGAAGGAGAGTGAGATGAAATTTGATGAATTGGAATTCTTGCATGATTTAGAAGCCTAAGATGATTGTATTGTATGTGGAATGGAATATATTATTGAATTTAGGAATTTTGTGCTTGGATGTATATTTGTATGAGTATTTATTATTCCTACAAAATATTGTAATCATTTGAGATGGTGGTAATTATCTTAAGAAAAAGGTTTAGCTTTAGGATAGAAATTCCCTTGTGATAGTCTAAATTTTATTTAAATTCAACAAGATTCTTCACATTTTGAGAAATTTATGGTTTTCATAGCTTGCTTTTGCGTACCTATTAATAGTAAGGAATAAGACCTGAAACAAAATGAATTGATTATTTACTGAATAGGAAACTTGAGCGATTTTATAGTTGGAAAAAAAATTGACTTATAGTTATCAAGGTATATTCAATAATATAGATATCATATTTGTATAATTATGAGATTTGTTCTCGATTACAAGCCGCTTTAAAAAAGATATCATTAATTTTCTTTCAGAATGAAGATATTCTAACAGAGTCATTCATAATTGATTCTCAAGTTAGAGAAGTGAATAATAATTAATATTATGGAAACTAAAGGAATGGTATATAATACATAAGTGGGTCAATGAGGACCCTATGGAACCTTAGCTTATTAGTTAAAAAAAATAAGAAAAAAGAAAAAAAAGGTGTCTTGAACCTCACATTGTGAATTTTCCTAAATTTAGTAAAAACTATTGGTAGATCCTAAATATTTTGGTTGAAAGGATGCCTTATGGAATGAAAAGGGGAAACTTGGATTGAGAAGACATAAATCAAGTGGGATGTAATAGTGGGTTTTATATATGACATCATGTTTTATTGAGTAGCTTCACGGGAAATTGTATGAGGATGATGTTTATGCTTATTGTATGCAAATTTTATTGTGAGATGGGATGGACCATCATTTTTGTTTATTAAACCAATGTGTGAGCTATTTATAGCTTTGAAATCTCAACATACTATAGAACCAAGAAGATGAAACATGCAGGATTCATGTAGACTATGAAAAAGAAAAACATGTAGAATATCAAATTATTATAGATAACTTAAGTAGATGTCATATCAATTACATAAAATAGTATTTTGATATGGTACTATAAATTGTATGATTGGTTTTGATGTAGAAATATTTGGCATTTTATATCAAAACACGCCTAATATGGCATGGATATATTTTCTACTTGACTAAGAATGGTATGTTTCTGTTTTCATGGAGTTGCTTCGAATTTAGCAAACATTAAATACATATATATAAGGGTAACACCTTATTGATAGGAGAATCGAAAAGAACTAATTATATTATGATTACAGAAAAAACTTCAGGGAAAGTTTAGCCCAAAAGGGGGAGTATGTAGTGTCCCTACTTGGTGAGACACTTAGAGAGGGTGATTTTTATATAATGATATAATATTATGCATGAAAGAATATTTATGTGCATGCTTATATAATATAGACCTAGTTTTGGACACCTGGTTTTTTTGTGCTTATGGTAATATCTATGGTTGTGTGTATACGAACTGATTTTCGTTAAGATCATATTAGTGATGTTTTCTCTTTTGGTATCCTAGTTTGGACATAAGTGTATGACATGGATGGTGATCCACGATTGAGACACATAGATCCATGAATGATCATGGTTATGTGGAACATATGGTTAATTATGATTTATGGATTATACATGATTTGTATGATTATATGTGCTTAATATCGTACTAAGCATGATGTGGCATGGGAATTGGTCATTTCCAACAAGGATGCTTGATCTATAAATGACTGTGGAAGTCATTTCTCTAAAACAAAAATGACTGTGGAATTCATGCACAATCCTTGGTAAAATGTGAATAAGTTAATTATGAAATTCATTTGATTCCTTTGATCTATGAGATTGTGATGTGTGTAGGTCTTGGAAAAATACCTTACCAATGAACCATCAGATGGGTATGAGCTCACAATCAATACCTTAAGGTGAAGCGTGGAGTTTCAAAGTAGATTAGATGAGAATTCATGGAAATTAGGGCGCAAAGTCCTAAATCCATGAAATATAAATATGTGGAGTCTTGGATATATAATAAAAGGATTAGGGTGTAGAGTCCTAAGTTCATGAAAGATAAAGGCATGGAGTCTTGGATCTATAATGAAATTTTTATGGCGCGAAGTACTGAATATTTAAAAATATCAAGATGTGGAATCTTGAATCTTTAGAATAGATTAGGGCGAGGAGTACTAAATCTACTAAGGCACGGAGATGCATGCAATAGGGGTGTGAAATCCCTATTCTCCGAAAGAAAAATACCACTCATGGAAAGCTCAGGGATGAAATTCCTTAATAAAATATCATTCCTGACAATTTCAAAGTGACTTTTTAAAAATAGAAAGTCATATCTAGCATCTCAAGTATGACTTTCCAAAAATAGTAAATCACCTCCAATCAATGGATAATCAAGTATACTTGAAGGAAAATCACTTAAATTATCATTGATCATTCATAATAGTTCAATATCGAATTCATCCTCAATATTATTAATATTATTAGTATAATTATTATCTTTTATGAGACTATGATATTACTATTAAAAGAGAACTATATCTCCTCAATCACTTAACACCTCTCTCCTTGATGATTCTCATGGCTCTATGTAACTCTCTCTCTCTTTTAATAATAAATTACACTCTATTTTATGCACTCATCAAAGAATGTCATATTCCTCTTACACTCATTGAAGATATGTCATAAAATAATCCTCTTACACTCTTTAATGCATATGTTACACTCTCCTTAACTAAGGCATGCATACCTCTCCTTAATGGCATGAGTTACACTCCTATAAATGAAATAAAAGGCATGCATATTACTCCTCCTTTATGACAAGAAATTTCTACTTCTCCTATACATGTGTCTCATGTATTCACACTTGGGGGGAGGTGCATTGTGATACCAAGAGTTGGAGAGATTTATAAAATAGATAAAAATGATTGTGAGAGGGAGAGACTTGGAGGGTATCCGAATGATAATCTAAATTTCTAAGTAGCTCAACCCAATGGAGTTGACCATGAGTGGTATTGAGAGGAAGTGGAACTTATCTTCCTCAACTTGCCTTGTATATCTCTCTACTACTATATTTTGGTACTTCTTGTGAGCTCTTACAACTAAGGGGTGCTAGGGGGGATAATTTCTCCTTGGATATGGTTGGGTGGAAAACCAGATGGTTCAAATGAGTTGGTTAAGGGATCAAAGATGGATCATATTCTAAGCGATTGGAGTTGAATATCTCTTCAGGTATAATTTTCATTGTCCTAAAATTGTAGTATAGCTTTATCATACAACAAAAAGTAGAAATTTAAATTATTGTAAGTATCAAATTTTTGTTTAAGCTTATGTTCTCTAGAATGTTATTGGCTAGTTAAAAATCAAGACTAAGAATGGCCTATATGTATAGATGTTTAGATCTCAATATGTTATGGAATTTATTTGTGTAGTTTATTGTACTAACCTCAATATTGTAGCTTATGATAAAGGAAAGCCAAATATTGATGAAAGTAATTATTAAATTCCAAAGGAATTGGGTAAGAGTTTCATGAGTTATGGTTTTGTTTCAGGTAATTAGAAGCATGTTTTAGAAAGGGTATGTAGATATTTTGCAAAGTGTTTGACAAAATCCCTGAATGGGAAATGCTATTATTATTTTTAATCATTATGCATGAATACGTGTTAACTTGTAGCCTACCATAGTAGGAAATGGATTCATAACCAAAACATACGTGGAGGATTCACTAGATCAACCCTTAAAGTAAAAATGAAAAAAAAAAATGACAACCAAGAGTTTCAAAGAGAATCATTGAGGTAATTTTCAATCAATATGTATTGTAATAGTTCAGGATGCTTGCCATGTGTTTAGAAGAATGATTGGATGAAAATAATGTTGGATTAATCTCAAAGCCCTTCAAATCACTTACATTGGATGAAATGGTTTTGAAAAGCATTTAAATTATAGATAAGTAATTATAATGTAATTGAATGTTGCTATTTGTTTTATATAGTTGTAGATTCAAGCTTGCATGTCATCTGTTTGATAGAATTTGTAAATGAAATTCTTGGAGTCAACGTATTTTCTAGTTTAAACAAAAATATTTAGCCATGGTTTCGTATTGATTCAGGAAAACATCAGGGGGTATTCATGGCTAATGGACCTATAACCACTGATTTGATTCCAAAAAAATACTTTTTAGAATCCAAATCATAAATCTTGGTGATTTTGTAGATTGTTGTTGTCAATTATGTGGGCCTATTGTTGAGTTTTTGATGAAAGACAGAGATTATTTAGTCCATGTTGTAGGATGCCAACATTTAAAGTCCCAATTTCTGAATTTTATGAGATAAATAGGTTGAAGAAGAATCTTAAATTCATTGTTGCCAAGTGTTTGACAAAATGTCTCAATGTATTTTGATTGCATGCTTGCAAAGTGTTTGTCATGAGGGCTCAATGTATGTAGATTGCATGTTTTCAAAGTGTTTTTCAAAAGTCCTGAATGGATGTAGCTTTTGTGCATATAATTTGTTAGTGTAAAGGTCGAAGTTACTTTGGTTTTTATGTACTATAAAGTATAAATAGACTATTTAATGGGTGTAGCTTCATATGTTTGCAAGTTTTTGGTATGAATGTGAAAATGAATTTGATAATTTGCTGAAGTGTGAATAGAGAATAAGACATTTATTTCTTGTATTATCTAAATATTTCATAAAAAAAGGGTTTATTGTTGGAAACAATTTTACAGTGTCTAATTCTGTAGGACTTTGTGAAAATGAGCATAATAATTTTCGTCTGAGCTGCACACATGCATGGGTGCATTATTGTGCTTCAATTTCTACAGAAAACAACTACTTATGCCCAATTTATGCAGGTCCATTGTTTTACTTGGCACTTTTTGAATAATAATATTCTTCTGAATTGGTAACAATGGTTTCTCTTGTTGCAACATTCATTATGTAATTATCATGATTTAAGCATTGGCTTAATAATTGGGATTGAGAATTTTAATTGATGAATTTGGAAATGTTGTAGGGTCAATATATTTTGTGATTCCATTTCATAAAGATATCATATTTATTAGATTTACTGATGAAGAGAGGTAAATTCTTCCCTAATCAGTTACCTTCCTATAAGCAGGTTAATACCCATACATGTGTATGTGATATGTATAATAGAAGCATTATAATTTTGTGGTTATGATATCAAGGGTCAATAAGTGGGGCTTATTTAGCCAAATATAGGAAATCAAATAGGTTGACCTAGCTTAATGTTCGCACATGGAATTATGGTGGAATTTATTTCCAATCTTACTTAGAGCTCATCTAGAAGTATGAGAAGAGCACATGCTATCATATTTTAGACTTGAGAGGAAATGTGTTTTGGAATTGGTTTTAAGGGAAAGTTATCCCTCACTTCTTATGTGATATTCTTATATTGAAATAGATGAAGGAACATGTTTACATGATAACTTAGTTAGTAATGTTACAAAAAAAAATTGTGTATTAGTGATTAATGTGACCTATACTTCTTTATATTATTGATGGTGGGTAAAGTGGGGCCTTACAAACTTCTATCAATGCATATAACCAAATATAATTCTTCAAGTCCTATTGGATTCTATGAAATTATTTTAACCATAATTAAAATATTTAAGAATTGAAAATGACAAAAATGTTAATTTGGATGGGAAAATCAATGTCTTATGGTGAAAAAAGTTTAAATACAACCCTTTTTTACCCATTTCTTTAATGAGTCTATATGGTCCACTTAACACATTGTTAATTGATCAGTTCATGTCTTATTAAGAAGATAAATTTTGTTTTGCATAGAGTTTTGTTTCAAAACGATACAATATGACATTAATACACTCTTAATAAATTACGTGATAGACAAATAAAAGTAAATAAATGGATTCCTTATTAACGTATATGAGATGAGATGATTGCATATACAAATATTTGATTTAAGAATACAAAAAATTATGGATTAAAAATCGAATACCCTATAATTTAATGAGTAGTATTCACTTATGAGCCATCACCCATTAGCCTAAATAGTCCACTTAATACTTATTATCAAGAAATAATAGGACTTACTTTTGGAAGAAATGCATCATAGTATATGGCTCTTATATATCACATTTTTACACACATATTAATGGATATAACTAAATACAAGTCAATAATATAATTCTAGCTCAAATGATATGATTTTAGTTTATTGAAAATAAATATTTACAAAAAATTAACTTTAAATAATGAAATTAGATTCCTTACAATTCAAAAAGTTCAAAGACATAATTCATCTATGATAATGTCTAATCAAACATTGATAGTCCACTTAGCAATAATTATCATTAATTATATGTTTTTCTAAGAGATGCAAAATTATTTACAATAGATTTTTATCTCAAAAATTACATATCACATTTATACACTCATATTAGTGCATTTTATATGTAAACAATGAATAACTAACTTTGTTCCTTGTTGATTTTCAATATGATATGATTGCAGTTACAACCATTAATTGATTTAAGCATATAAATTTATGAAAATTATGGATTGAGAAATCACATATCTTATGCTTTAAAATTTTCAAATCATTCACCTCTGACACATTTCCCATTAACCTTAACAATGAATATTGCATTGTGAATAGTGAATAGTGAATAGTGAAAATAGAATTTATCAAGTAAATTATTATAATTACTTTAGTCAGAATTGCACCTTTGTTTGCAAGGAGTTCTATTTCAAAACTTATATTTCACATTTATATATGATTATTGATCCATATAAGTAACTATATGTTGTTAAAAATAACATGCCTCGATGGTTCATATAAGATAATTCGAATGGAAAATAATTCATTTAAGAACATGCACACACACACAAATCTTAGAAAAAAATTGATACAACAAAGTCATTGCAAAAACAATTAAAAATAATAAGAAATATACATATAATTTAATATAATTGGCAATTCCCATATATTAGATCTAAGAATTTTGTGATCCATAATGTAGATAAATGTATTTCAGAATAATCACATCATTAATATTTGGTCGACGTTTCGAACCCACTAATGTGGTTCATCCTCAAGAAAAGGTGAAGAAGTTAACATATCTTCATGAATAAATAGTATGGATGCATCATTGCCCATATATAGCCGTTAGAGAATTAGGTAATTAGTTATTGAGTTAACAAATTAATTACTTTAGTTTAATTAATTAATATGAAAGAATTTTCAAATTCTATTTTTAAATTATAATAAAAATATTATTTTATTATCAATAACATATATCTATAAGAATATTAAAAAATTGGTTATTTGAAAAATAAATAAAAAATATAAGGGTAAGAAAAAAAAAAAAAAGGAAGAAAGATTAAGATTAAAATAAGAACAATGAAAAGCTAGGGGACCCTATCTCTAAGTTTAACCTCCCATTCATCCAAGGGACCACAAACATGATTGCCCATGTCTTAAGATAAATAATATCTCCTCATTATTCAAACTTCTATGTACCATTAGAAATTCTCTTGGTTCTGTTAAGGACCCTGTCGACCCTAAGGACAAGAAAGGTGTATACCTGGTTCCTTGTTCTTGTGGTATTCCTTATATTGGAGAAAGAGGTCAATCCATTAAGCAAAGAATCTAAGAGCATTCTGCAGACATAGGCACAATCGTTCCCACATGTCGGCTCTAGCAGAACATGCGAAAAAATCATGTCACCATGTATGTATTGATGACTCTAGGGCCATTTCTAAGATTGATCATTTCCACCATAGGAAACTTAGAGATGTTATTGAGATTGAGAGACATGCTAGGAATATCAACATAGATGATGGTTGGAAATTGAGTAAGAGATGGAATCCAACTCTCTCGATGTGATTCCCTCCCATCTCACTTGGATTCTTATTGTGTTTTGGCTCTTAGTTTTCTTCCGATGTATTTTCCATTATAGTTTTCTATTTCTTATTTTCTTCATTATTTTTTTAATTAATCCCCTAGCCTTTCGTTGTTTTAATTTTAATTTTAATCTTTCTTTCTCTCTCTTTTTTTTTTTTATTCTTACCCTTTATATTATATATATATATATTTTTTTTTTTTTTTCAAATAACCAATTTTTTAATATTCTTAGAGATATATGTTATTGATAATAAACTAATATTTTTACTATGATTTATAAATAAAAATTAAAAATTCTTTAATATTAATTATTGAAATTAAATTAATTAATTTGTTAACTAGATAACGAATTACCTAATTCTCTAACGACTAGTTTTAACAGCTATCTCCAGGCAATGATGAATCCATACTATTTATTCATGAAGATTGGTTAACTTCTTCACCTTTTCCTAAGGATGAACCACATTAGTGGGTTTGAAACATCAACCAAATCTTAATGATGTGATTATTCTGAAAGACATTTTTCGAAATTCCCATATATTTCAAAAAAATTAAAATCACACAAATTGATTCAACAAAAAATATGTCCAAAATGTATTGAAAAATTGGAATGTACTTTTGAACAAATTTATAAAGGAAATTATCTCCATCCACTACAATGAAGCACATGTTATAATGAACATTTGAAAGTACTCATGTTTTTGTTTGATACGATTAAGTGTCTTAAGAAAGGGGAATAAAACTTGCATAAGCCATGTATCTTGATATTTTATTGTATAGGATTTTATCAAGATGTCGTTTGATCGATATCAGATGAATTGAGAAGTATGATTTGTTGTATCTATTAGAAATACCTTTGATTCTTCATAATTATTTCCATATTGGGACCACACATCAATCAATTTTTTTCTCATAAGATTGTCTTGTTCTCCCCGGTTCCAATTTTGTTTGCAAATGATAATGAGACCTATCCCATGCAAATTTAGAGGCATCTATATCAATATTTTATTTTCCAAGTACTTTTCGGATGTACTTGTTAGTGACATTTAATGTCCATATTGTGACATCATAATTTTTTAAGAAATATTTTAATACTTATGGCTGAAAAGGTCTTAAAAAAATAGGACCTATCTCCAAACTACCAATCTAGTTCTCTTTGAATATGAAAATTTTGTTCATATTTGGTGTATTATTGGAAGAATACTCCTTCCATTTCGAATATCAACAATATATTTTGACTTGTAGTAATTCCCATCTGCATCTGCACTGCAACCACATGTATGATATTAACATATATCCACTTCAACACTTCATTGCTTAAGGAAATAAAAACCTACCATTTTAAAAATGATATTAATATTTATTATGAATTATTTCCATATGTATACAAAGACAATTTTACAATGAGTTAATAGTAATCACAAAATACAAATGCAATGGACCCACTAAAGTGAACAAACTAATGATATGTTTACTTTATACATACAACCTAATACCTTTATTTAATTTGTATGGAATAAAAGCGCATTGACCCACCATTCAAATCAATAATTTTAAGACTTAATGTTTCTTTAATTACAATTGAAAAATATAATTACAATGGTCTAGTGCAACTAAATAAACTAATTATATATTAATCTCCACATATGATATAATACAAATTTTAAATTTCAAACCTAATTAATTATATGCTAATTTCTAGAGTCTTCCCCTTAGTTGCTTTTGATGCTTCTTTTAGTACAAATTGTATGTTTATTGTATGTGCTATATATAACCTAATATAGTTTTTCATCTTATATGGAATAAAAAATGTTATAAGAATGCAATGGGCCATCCTTCACATTACTAATTTCTAAGAGGTATAATGATCACTTGAACCAAAATTGAAACAAATAACTGTAATGATCTAATTCAAACAAATAGACCATGTATCTCTTAATTTTTACATACAATGTAATCCATTGAAAAAATTTCTATAGCATGGGAAATTTTGATATGAAAACATTAAATGACCATTCAATTAGTTATCAACACAATATCTCACCAAAAATAAAGAAAAGAAAATATTTTATTTTTAGTAATGACAAAGCAAATCAACAACATTTTATTAGTGTTGTGAAATAAAAGTAATAATTCATGATTTCATACATATAATAGCATCAAATAGACATTAGTAATCTTAATGTACTAAATGTAATTGGACATCCTTCAAAGTAGCTCGCACATTTTTAGCCTTGTTGAGTTTATGCAACATACTCCATGGCTCATCAATCATCCAATTATCCTCTTGATTTGTTCCAATGAATGGAGGGGTAAGAATCACGTTTTATTTGGGATTATCTTTCACTCTCTCAAGTGAACAATCCATTATAATAGTATTGGTTGCATCATATTTGTTATGCATTTCCCACACTTTTTTCAATGATTTAGTGTGTATAAATTTGGTTGGATTTTCAATGACCTTATGTCCCTTTTGTGGTTTACTGTCTAAAGAAATCCACATAAATATAAGTTGATATTGTAATGTTTCTGAAACCATATTTTTTAGAACTCTTGTTGTGCTTTGTTTCAAAGATTTCGTACAAATTGCAATGTCAAGAGATTCATTTTTGAAACACATTTCAAAAAATGTTTTTACACGTGGTGAATCCAAAATAACTTTTTCTCTATTGTGTAATTTGCATCAGTTCCCATTTTCTTAATATGCCCTTTGTTTCTTGCTTCATCATCAATGTTATGATAAAAAATATACTTTAGTTAAAAAATAACTAATCTATTTTCAGTTATTTTGGTTGCAAAATAATGAGATATAATCCAATCAAACCATTTTATTCATGTTACAAAAATTACTAAAAAAATTGTTGAAATAATACACTTACCTTGAGTGGTTTTTTCACTATTTATAGATGAAACAATAATTTCTTTTGTCATCTTCATAGAACCTGGAGTAAACATATTAAACCTTCAATTAAATACCAATAGTACTTTGTATTACCAAATTATGTAATTAATATATATATATTCAATACAAAATTGGAAAAAGAAAAACATTAGTAATGCAACCTTTAAAAAGAAACATGCACACACACACACACACACCTTTAACATTATTTTGATTGTTAATTTTGTCATTTTTGTTTGTTCCTATAATAAAAATATACAACGTTATGGTAATTACAAGCATTAAAATTCAAATAATAATCAGATAAACAAGAAGAAAAATTATAAGTATCTGATATGACATTATCTTCATATTTGTAACTTTGCACCTCATCACCATATTTTTTACCTTTATTTGTCTCTAAATTAAACATATACAATATTTTGAATTGTGAAAAGGAATAAAATAATTAAATAATAAGGAAAACAAGTGAACAAACTATAAGTAACTCATATTATATTTTGTCCTTAATTAAAGCTTTGTTTCGCATTCATTTGATCATTGTCTTTATTCTCCTTGCTTGTCACTATAATAAACATAAAAAATGTTATAAATTGTGACAATGAACAAAATTCTTTAAAATACTATACAAAAAACGAATCATATTTAATCATCCATATAATATCTTGGTCTTGATTGTCTTTTTGTGGGACATTCCCTTGGTCACTGTATTCATACTCTTTATTTCCAACTATAATAAACATATGAAATGCTATGAATCATGATAATACAAATAATAATTTAGAAAAGAAGAAGAAGAAGATAGAGTATAGCCATTTCTATCTCTGTCATTCCATGGTCATTGTTTTGGTTAATTTCATTCTTCTCATAATTCCCTATAATAGACATCAAATTTTTTTATGTATATGGAAAGTAAATAAATTCAAAAAGTAACAAGAGAAACAACCAAATGAATTATGAATATGGTATGATAACTTATTCTCCTCCCCTTTCCATCTCTAAACTTTTTTCAACATCAGAAGCACTATATTGATTATTTTTTTGCTTCCCACTTTCATCATTCTCTATTTTAGAATCTCCATCGTTGGTCATTTTAGTAAAAAAATTGACAATTAAGAAATCTAAACAAAATAGTATCCAAAGTATTATAAGAGAAACAACAAAGGAATTGTAGTAATCGAATTTTCTGAGAAGTTACTATATTTGATAGTTGAAAATATTTGTAATTAATCAACATGATTGTCCTTTGTGACTCTGTTTGCACAACACGTGCAATTTTTCTTCCATTTCTACATCAAGCCTTGCTAAATTTGTCCCCACATAAAGAAAAATAACCACTTTTACATCACTACATTGTTGGTGTTTTTCCAATAAATCCATCTAGAAATCATAATCTCTCTCATTTTCATCAAATGTGTCTTTAAATGTGTGAGAGTATTTTGAAGCCTCCAAAAATTTTAATTGTGGAGTATAGAAATGTATAGTAAAAACTATATCATAACTAAAAATGTTATTGGAATTATATTCATAAATACCACTAGTCATTTTATAGTTGAACTTGGAGTTCTTTATGACAATTTCCAAAGACTGGCATACATCATTACAAAACCAAAGTTATACTAAGAGAACTGTAGTAAAGTCATTCAACTCATTTTTTTCGATAAGAAATAGAAAAAAATCAATATAATATCCCTTGTGGAATAATTATTTTTTCAAATCCAGTGTATCCAGAACAGCAAGGTCAGTATGTAAAACTGGTTGCAACTGACATGAAAAATAGTGTAAAAGTGTTGACAAAAGATCAGGGCCCTCAAAATGAAAACCAAATTCAAAATTGTTGTCAACATGTTGAAAATTTGTTGATCCATTTATCATTCTGTCAAGGACTCCACATGCTTGTTGAGAAAGGGACTCTATATTTTCATTATGTGTTTCTTTTACATAAGTAGACCCCTCCACCGTGTTGAAAAAATTGGAAAATATGATATTGTTAATTTCATAATGTTCAAGAAGGTTGAATGTGGTAAAAGTCTTCTCATTCAATTTCTCATCATGACGTTGACAATATGTAACCATTGCATCCAATATTGTTCTGTTGTTTTTCTATTTATAACAATAATATTTTAATTTTATCGAATTTGTTGGATGATTAGGTGGAATGGAAACCAAATGGTTCCATCCAATAGCTTATCTTCTACTGAAGCAATTTATTCTATGGTTAATTCCTGAAGGGGGTGAAGAGTAGCTGATGTCAAACTATGTAGGCTATTTCTCTTAGAATTCTCAAATTAGGTTGGCTTGGAGAACACTTTAATGTGCTTAGTTGGTAATAGTTAAAAAACAATGTCCTATTTATCCCAAATAGGTTGATCAAGATATAAGAGAATTTTTTTATCAGAAAAAATTGTAATTGGACAGTCGAAGAAGGAGCACAACATTTCATCATCGACCTAATAAAATAATAAATATAAACTAATAAGAATTTAATGTAGAAATGAAACTAAATAAGGTGCTATAAATTAATCATAATTCATTATAAATATGTGAAAATATGAACTATATTTTCAGCTTTAATCATTTATCTAAAATAAAAGGAGATACAATAATAAAATTTTAAATGTAAAAATAATTAGAATTACATACCTTGTCTTCAGTTGTCTTAGAAAATCCAATCCTCCTTTTCTTTAATTTGTCATTGGAAATTAAGAAATGTCTTACAGAGCGTATGCAATCAATAATTGAGTTTTGTAGAATACCTTATTTGCATAATTTAGTTGAAAATGATTTTGGATCACTTCAGTGGGTTCAACCAATGGATGCGAGAATCGAGCATTATGTTTTTTATATATTTGTTTCGCCTCCATAGATACATTATATTTAGGATTTGCTAAAATTTATTTCATTGCTTGAATGGTGTGTTGACCATCAAATATCCAAAAATTGATATTCTTAGCATTTAGATCTATCTCATTTATAATTTTGATAAAGTTTACCAATGGATTAGAATCATTTATGTCAAATGGAATCAAAAGAGCATCAGATAGTGAAGTTTGAAATTTCTCTAGGAATGATTTCACTAATACTTTAACATTTAAATATTCTCGTGATCTCAATTTAAACATTTTGGGGGCTTTTGTACATCTTTCAATAACCGCATTTCTACTAAATGAGCTTGAAAATAGGTAGCAACGCTTGAAGGCTTCATGAATTTCATCACATTGATTTGCAAGCTTTGTTGTCTCAGATTCAACTTTCCTAGATTTTTGAAATTCTGTAGTAGGCTTGAAATCACTTTATGTTATCTTTTGTTCTAAATTAGATAAATATACTCTTCTCAAAGCAAGTAATTTAGAATCTAGTTTATGAGTTGGTATTGTGTCAAGAAGTTTACCTTTTTGTTGTAAATGAAGAAGTACAAATGATGTTTTTTTAAATCTTACATAGCGATATCTCAGAACGGTGACAATGTGTTTTAAAACATCTATGCAACTATTTAATATAGATTTAGTGAAGCTCTCATAGTTATCTAACTTGAACATTGAATTCTTTATCTTATTTGGTGAATCAGTACTTGAAGCTTCAATCAAATCTGGTCTAAATTTTGTATACTCCACTTGAAAAGAAATTAATTTTACCTCATTTTCTTTAATCACCTCCACTTGAAAGTCAATGTCATTTTCATTTCAAACATAACAATTAATAATTATTCCTAATATCTCTCGTTCTTTTCCATCTATGGATTCAAATAGATACATACCATGAAACATATTCATGGGAGCTTCTATTTCAACATACCAATATCACACAAACTCATATTTATTAGATGTATTGTATTTTTTAATCATTTAAAAAGTAGAAGTAGAAGGTGTTATTGATACTGCTATTTGAGTTGATTTTTTCTTTTTTCTTAAGTGATGGTTGTAACATTTCATTTTCTTTGGGGCCAACCAATTCTGCAAACAACAACAAAAAATATTTGCATGAACCAAAATGAAATCATAATTTAAAGTATTGTCATATAAAGTTATTTTAAATTTTGAAAAACCACCTAATATAACAATCTATAAGAGAGTATACATAAAATATAAAACCACCATACCAGTTGAAGGAGGCATCGTTTGTATATCACTTGTTTTTTGTTTTCTCTTCACTACTTTACATCAAATTTCAGGCACACCAAATTCCACAGTTTCTAGAAAAAAATTTATGGAAGACATGAAACACCAAATATTATTAAACAACCTTATAATACATTATTTCCATTTATATGCACAATAATAAATGAGTACATATGTTATGCAAGTTTACTATATGACACCAAAAGTTATCACCTAGCTAAAATTTCTAGGAAAAGCAAAATACCCATGTTAGTATGGGTTGTTCTCATTAAAAACCCACTCATAAGGACATTTCCATATTTTTTTGTGTGAAAGTGGGTTTTTAATGTGGAAAATTCATACTAACATGTTGTATTTCAATTTTCCTAGAAATTTTGGCTAGGTGATCATTCAATGATATATCAAAATTCATTAAGTCTTAAATTAAATACTAGAATATTGTCTAATTATTTGAAAATGGACATAAAATATATTTGAAAATTTCATACCAACTATAGGAGACTTGTGTTGTGTCATATTTGAATTCACTTTTTTCCTTTATGCTTTTTTTTGGAATCTCACTTGTACCACAATTCTTATCATCTGGAAACATTTGTAAAAATATATAACGATAATTTCAAATAAATTAAAAAATATAATGAATTCATCTTTTATAACATCTTATTTCATACATATGCACAAAATCAAAGAAGTTGAAACCATATGCAAACTTATTTCAAGAATAAGGATAGCACAAACTTCATTAATCAACAACCATTTATTAGCATAATGTCTAACCATTGTAACAAAGAATAGACTAATTTTAAAATTTTCATACCATTTAAATATTTTGATGTCGTGTTTCTTGAACTTCCTTTTTCCTTGGATGCTTCCTTTGAATTCTCACTAGCTTCATAGTCCATGGTTTCTGAAAATAAAGTAAAAAACTATTATCACAATTTCAAATTATTGAAGAAAATATGAACTTATAAATACAACTCACATCACTATATGTGTAACAAAATGAAAAAGAACAATAACAAGTGTAGAACTCACAATAATAGATAATCATGGTGTTGATTAGAAAAAGGGAACCCCCCAAAAAATTATTATGTTCTTTTAATCATGACTATAGGAAAGCTAGCACCTACTAGCTTTCCTTATAGCACGAGCATAAGCACATTTCAAAAATACGTTACACTATGAATAAATAAACACAATTGTAGAGACTACAACAACATCATATTTATACAAATTTATCTTTTATAGTCATGCATATTCTTAGTTTGCCTTAGAAACCATAAAAGAAAAACATAATGAAAGAACATTAACTATGACAATCATTAGATTTTCTTATAGATCTTCATCTAGCACAAAGACAAACACATAACAACATTGCAAGGTGAAATAAATATAGAATGATATAAAATTACTTCTAGAAGAAACACAAGCATATTTCCAACAAGAATGTTTCAAAGAAAAATAAATATATTGCATCCTAGATTTCTTTCTATCGCAAACACTTGGATATTACCAATAAAAACATTGTATGGTGAAAGAAATATAGAACATGCTGGAATTATTTTTAGCACGAACACATGCATATTTGCAAGAAAAACATTGCAAACCAAAAGAAATCTAGCACAAGTTAGATTTCCTTCTGGCACAAACATAAGCACATTGTCATTAAAAATATTTCAAGGCAAAGAAAATGTAACACATGCTAGACCCCCTTATATTTCATACAAGAAGATTGCCAACAACAATGATTGCAATGTAAAGTAAATCTAGTGCATGCTAAATTTCCTTCTAGCACAAACACAAACACATTATCAATAAAACCATTGCAATGATAATATTTCGTGGGACATCTCCATGCTTATGAAATTTGACCTTTCCTTTTAGAGACAATTAAGTTTTAGTCCATGCCTACATACACTGTTGTTACAATATAAAAATCTTTAAACCCTCAAATGATTAGAAGGCCCTTCATGTGGAATATGTGGTCTAAGAATGGGATATGGTACAAACATAAGCATGTTTCCAACAACAACATTGCATTGTGAAAAAAAAATTATATATTACCTTCTATCACAAACACAAGCATGTTGCCAATAAAAACATTTCAAGGTGAAATAAATCTATCGTATGTTAAATTTAATTTTAGCATAAAAAAACACATAAACACATTGTAGAGTGAAATAAATCTAGCATGTGCTAGAATTACTTTTAGCAAAATTACAAACATGTTTCCAATGACAATATTGCAAAGAAAATTAAATGTAGCACATGCTAGATTTATTTCTAGTACAATTGCAATCAAATTTCCATTAAAAACATTGGAAGGGGGAAAAAATATAAGAATGCCACACTTCCTTTTGGAAAAAAAAATCATATCAACATTGGTAGGTGAAAGAAATCTAACGTGTGCTAGATTTACTTCTAGCACAAACAAAAGTATGTTGCCAACAACAACATTACAACAGGGTAAACGAAAATCTAGCACGGGTTATATTTCCTTCTAACACAAACATAAGAAAATAACATTATTGTATCGCTAAAGAAACCTAATACAGGTTGGATTTACTTCTAGCACAAACACAAGCATATTACCAATAACACCATTGTAAGGAAAAAAAATCTAGCACCCACAAGATTTTCTTCTTGCGCAAACAAAATCACATTGCGTATAATAACATTGTAAGGTGAAAGAAATCTAATGTGTGCTATATTTCATTCTATCATAAACACAAGCACATAACAAAATTTCAAGGTGTCAAAAATCTAGTATGTGCTAGATTTACTTCTATCAGAAACATAAGGATACTATCAACGACAACACTGCAAGGAAAAAAGAAATCTAGTGCATGCTAAATTTCCTTCTAGCATAGACAAAAGCACATTGAAAAATAAAAACAATGCAATGCGTTTGATTTCCTTCTAGCACAAATAACTATATTGTCAAAAATAATACTACATTGTGAAAAAAATATAACACATACTAGATTTCCTTCTAATACAAATTCACAAACATATTGCCAACAACAACATTACTAGACAAAACAAATCTAACACATGCTAGATTTCCTCCTATAAAAAACACAAGCACATTGCAAATAACAACATTACAAGGTGAAATAAATATAATGCATATAATATTTCCTTCTAATGCAAACATAATCAAATAACAACATTGTATGGTGAGAAAAATTTAGGTTGCGTTATATTTACTTCTAACACAAAGATATAAATATTTCCAACTACAACATTATGGGACAAAACAAATCTAGCACATGATAGATTTCATTTTAGCCCAAAAAAAGACATGTTATCAATAACAACATTTCAAGGTAAAAGAAAATATAACTTGTTTTAGATTTCCTTTTAGCTCAAACACAAGCACATAACAACGCTGTAGAGTGAGAAATCTAGCAAGTGCTAGATTTATGTCTACCACAAATACAAGCACATTTCCAACAACAACATTGTAGAGTATAAGAAATCTAACCTGTGTTAAATTTTCTTCCAACATAAACACAAGCACATTTCAATTTGAAAGAAAAATAACTCATGCTACATTTCCTTCTAGCACAAACACAAGCACATAACAACATTATAGGACTAAAGAAATCTAGTGCATGCTAGATTTATTTCTATCATAAACACAAGCACATTGCAAGTTGAAGGAAACATAACACATGCTAATTCCTTCTAGCAAAAGCAACCATATTTCCAAAAACAACATTGCATTGTGAAATAAATATAGTCCATGCAAGATTTCCTTCTAGCCCAAAGATAAGCATGTCGCCAATAAAAATATTGCAAGATGAAATAAATCTAATGTGTGTTAGATTTCCTTATATAAATAAACACCAGCAGACAAAAACATTGTAAGGTGAAATAAGTCTGGTGCATGCTATATTTACTTCTAGCACAAACACAACCATGTTGAAAACAAAAACATTACAGGGCAAGGAAATCTAATGCATGCTATCTTTCCTTCTAGCACAAACACAAGCACATTACAAGATGAAAGAAATCTAACCCGTGCTAGATTTCCTTCAAGCACAAGCACAAGAACATGACAACATTGTAGGGTTAAATAAATATAGCACACACTAAATTACTTCCAGCACAAACTGAAGCATATTTCCAATAACAACATTTCAATAAAATAAATCTAGCATGTGCTAAATTTCCTTCTAACACAATCGCCTGGAAATTTCCAATAACAACATTGCAAGGTCAAAAAATTCTAGCATATTTCCTTCTAACACAAACAACCAAATTTCCAACCACAACATTGCATTGTGAAAGAAATCTAGTTCACGCTAAATTTCTTTCTAGCTCAAACACAAGCACATAAAAACAATGTAAGGTGAAAAAAATATAGCATGTGTTATATTACTTTAAAAAAAAGCACAAGCCTATTTCCAAAAACAACATTATCAAGCAAAATCAATCTAACACATGCTAGATTTCATTCTATCATAAACACAAGTGTATTGCTAGATTTCCTTTAGAAAAAATAAGCACATAACAACATTATGGCTTCAAAAAAATCTAGTGCTTGTTAGAATTACTTCTAACACAAACACGAGAATGTTTCCAACAACACTGTAGGGTAAAATAAATCTAGAATGTGCTATATTTTCTTGTAGCACAACCACAAGCACATAACAAAATTGTAGGATTAAAGAAATTAAACACATATTAGATTTTATTTTAGCACAACCACAAGTATATTTCCAACAACAAAATTGCAAGGGAAAATAAATTTAGCACATGATATATTTTATTCTATCGCAAATATAAACACCTTATGAATAACAAAATTGCAAGGTACAATAAATCTAACATGTGCTAGATTCCCTTCTAGCAAAAATACAAGAGAATAACTACATTGTATGCTAAAATAATTCTAGCACATGTTATATTTACTTCTAGAACAAAAACACGCATATTGTGAACAACAAAATTATGGGCCAAAGAAAGTCTACCACATGCTTGATTTTCCTTTATCAGAAATATAAAATAAATTTCCAATAACAACATTGCAAGGTCAAAGAAATCTAAAATATGTTATATTTACTTTTAGCACAAACAATAACATATTTCCAACAACAATATTGCAGATAAAAAAATCTAATGCATGCTACATTTTATTTTATCACAAACACAAACACATTGCCAACAATAAAATTATAAGGTGAAGGAAATGTAATGCATGGTAATCTATTTCTAGTGCAAACAACCAAATAATTTCCAATAACAACATCACATTATGGAAGAAATATAACACAAGTTAGGTTTCCTTTTAGCACAAACATAAGCACTATCAATAAGAATATCACAAAGTGAATTTTTTTAACAAGTGCTATATTTTCTTCTAGCACAAACATAATCACATAAAAACATGGTAGGGTGAAATAAATCTAGCTCGTGTTAGATTTAATTTTAACACAAACACAAGTATAATTCCGACAAAAATATTGCAGGGAAAAACAAATCTACTATGTGCTAGATTTTATTCTATAATAGATACAAGAACATTGTCAATAAAAACATTTCAAGGTGAAAGAAATCTAGCATGTGCTAGATTTACTTTTAACAGAAAGAAAAGCATATTTCCAATAACAAAGGTGCATGCCAAAGAAAACTTGCACCTGTTAAAATTTATTCTAGCACAAACACAAACACATTAGCAATAATAACATTACAAGGGGAAGGAAATATATTGTGTGCTACATTTCCTTTTAACACAAACAACCAAGTTTCCAACAACAACATTGCATTGTGGAAAAAATATAATGTGTGCTAGGTTTCATTCTAGCACAAACACAAGCACACTATCAATAATGACATTGCAAGGTGAAAAATTGATGTTTGCTAAAAAAAACACATAAGAACGTTTCAAGGTGACAGAAATCTAGCACAAACACAAACATAACACCAACAAAATTACACCCAAAAAAAATGGAGCAATTCTAGATTCCCTTCTATATTAAACATAAGCACGTTGTTAATAACAACACTGCAAGATGAATGAAATATAACATGTGTTAGATTTAATTCTAACATAAACACAAGAAAATAACAACATTATATAGTGAAATAAATCTAGTGTGCCAGATTTAATTCTATCACAAACACAAGATTGTTGTGAGCAACAGAATTGTAGGGAAAAAAAAATCTAGTGCTTAGCTACTAGATTTTCTTCCAGCACAAATACAAGCATGTTGCAAGATTAAAGAATATCAAGTGTGTTAGATATATTTTGAGCACAAACACAAGTACATAACAAGCTAAAGAAATATAGTGCATGCAAGATTTACTTCTAGCACAAACAAAGACATATTTCCAGCAAGAACATTACAAGGCAAAAGAAATATAGGGCATTCAAACACAAGCACATTGGAAAAAACAACATTTCAAGGTGAAAGAAATATAACATATGCTAGATTTTCATCTCGCACAAACACAAGAACATAACATTTCATGGTGAAATAAATCTATCATTTGTTAAATTTAATTCTAGCACAAACAGAAGAATATTTCTAATAATAATATTGCAAGGCAAAGAAATTTACTGTGTTCTATACTTTCTTCTATAACAAAAGCACATTTTCAATAAAAACATTGCAAAGTGGAAGATATATAACTTGTTTTAGATTTAATTCTAGTACAAAAAAAATCATGTTGGCAAAAACAATATCGTAAGCTAAAAGAAATCTAGCACATGCTAGATTTACTTGTAGCAAAAACACAAGCACATTTCCAATAATAACATTGCATGGTGAAGGAAATATAACATGTGTTATATTTTATTCAAGTGTAAATAACCAATTTGTCAATAACAACATTACATTCTAAAATAAATATAGCACATTCAAAATTTCCTTCTAATATAAACACAAGAAAATTATCAACAAAAAAGTTGCAAGTTCAAAAAAATCTAACACACACTAACTTTCATTCTAGCATAAACACAAGCACATAACAACATTGTTGGGTGAAAAAAATCTAGTGCGTGCTAGATTTAATTCTAGCACTAACAAAAACACATTTCCAACAACAACATTGCAGAGAAAAAGAAATCTAGCAAATGCTAGATATCCTTCTAACATAAATACAAGCACATTTCCAAAACAATATTTCAAAGTGACAAAAATCTAGTGCATGCTAAATTTCCTTCTAGCACAAACGCAAAAGCATAAAAATATTGTAGAGGGAAAAAAAAACTAATGTATGCTAGATTTACTTTAGTGCAAAGACAAGCATGTTTCCAACAACAACAATGTAGGCAAAAAGAAATATAGTGGATAGTAGATTTGCTTCTAGCACAAACGCAAGCACATCACAACATTGTAGGCTTAAATAAAACTAATGCATGATAATTTCACTTATAGCACAAACACAAACATATTACTAACAACAATATTAAAGGGTAAAATAAATCTAGTTTCCACTATATTTATTTTTAGCACAAACACATCACTAACAACAATATTACAAGGTGAAAAAAATATAATGTGTGCTATATGTTATCACTCTGTAAATTCCCTAGGCTGAAGAGAGGAATTCCAGAGGCAACCACAAACCACTTTTAGGATATAATCTAGCCCTTCTAGCCATGGAGAGGGCTCTCTCACTTTGATTACTTAAAATTATATGATTTTAGGCTAGGTATGATGGTTAATAAGGTCTAATTTTCAAAGGTATGTTGATGAGAAAAGAGACAGATCCATTGGGTATGGAGTCATGTCAAATTAGTTTTTTGTCCAGTGATATGATGACGAAAGAAAGGGTTTCTCCACAGGTGATCAAGGGCTCAATTTATGCTCGTAAATCAAAGTTCTTAGAATGGCTCAAAACTTGAATGATTGCGTAGTGCTCATCGTTCTAAATCTAGCGCACTTCGTTTTGCGCAAAATGGACTTCGTATGCTCCCGGAATCAAGTTTTGTTCGCTTTGAAAAATAGGCAAAAAAAAAGGACAGACAGATGCCTAGTCAGCAGTCTGTACTGCTGACATGGCATGCTTACTGTGCAGGGTCAATTTTGGCATTTTCCTCCGGCGAATGATGAACTGCCTAGTGGCAGCATGGTATTGGCTGAGAAATTCAAGTTACGTGACAATTTTTTATTGGTTTGAAGTTGATCCTATTGAGTGTGGCGTTAGGACACGTGGTGCAGGCTGGGGCCACCACGTGTCCCCCCCTCCCTATGGTTGTATGTTGGAGTAATTTTTTTTTTCAAATTCTGGGCGCAGGTGCAGGCGTTCGACCCCGAGACCTCCCACAAGCCAACACCATGGTTTTTTGTTATACCACACAATGAGTCTTACACATATAACTGTTGCCGCATATATTTTAATTTTTCAATATGTTATGCGAGGGGAGAGGGGGCCAACCCCCAATCCATAAGACCTTAGCGCGAAGACCAAAGGGTGGAGCTAAATCCAAATGTAGAGTTAACAATTAAAGCGTGTTTAATTAAACACTTAACCACCATTAATTAAGCGCCTTATCCTCATTTAATTTGAGTTTAGCATAAGGTCTGGTTTAACACTAAGAAATGCTTGATTAGTGCTAACCACACTTACTTATCTTAATGATTATTAAGTTGGTGGACCCCCAAATTTCGGCGGAGACTACTAGTTTAGCTCCAGATAGCTAGATTTAGGGCTAAAATAGTGGAGAAAATGTAAATGGTCATAAATTTTGGAGTTATCGACCAAATGAGGTGCAGAAAGAGGCTAGATGACCATTTTTTGCCATTATGGACTCATTGGTGCAAGTTTCAAGAGAAAAAGAGCATTGTAAATATGTCAATTTTTCAATTTGAGCATAATAGAGAGACCCAAGCCATGGAAGTTGGACCAAGGAGATGTAGCCCAGGAGGGGTGAACTCCTTCATCAAATACCTGTGTTGATGTGTTGTATGGTGATGTACTGTACTTTATTTGTTGTTTTTTGGACTTTGTTTTTAAGTTAAATTGTTCATTAAATTTACATGAAAAACACTCATGAGACTTGATAATTTGCAAGAGAACTTGAACACTTAAGCACACATAAAACATTATATTCAAAATCAGAAATAGTAATTATCACAACAACACTAAAATACTCCATTCAGATCATTTTTGGTATTAGAGATCTTGTTCTTTAGGGTTTTTTTGGGCAAGAAGGGATCTAATTTTTTGCAAGTTTTTTTCATACTTACAAGGTTAAAACTCAAACGAGGAGAAGGGAAGCTGGTTGAGAGACCTACAATTGGGTCAAGAGGAAGAAGGGAAAGGTTTCCAAATTCTTCAACACCAAAACATCCTCAAGTTGAAGTTGAGTCTTCAATGAGCATGTCTCATGAAGGAGAACCTACCATGACATAAAATGAGAGAGCGTTGAGGAAGGAATTCTTTGGTATGAATGAGATGGTTAAAGTCCTATAGGAGGAGAGAAATTTAAGGATGCAAGGAGAAATTTCAAGGCCTCCAAGAGGAGAGGTTTCTCCAGGAGGAGGAGGAGGCCATGGAGATGGTAAGAAGCAACCATCCACTCTAACATCATCCTCACCGCCATATTCACCTTCCTCATCATCATATTTCACCACAACTCTTCCATCTGTTCATACACATACCTCAAAAGGAGACGGTAAATAACACTTACTTAAACTTGATGTTAAATTTGAGCTTTCGATGTATAATGGAAAAGTGAATGCAGAGAATATGGATCATTGGATTCGTCAATTGAAGGTTTATTGCAGAATTCAAAACCTTCAAGAGGATGACATATAGATTCAATTGGCTTCCTTGAGAATGGAGGATTCAACACTTGTATGGTGGGAAGAAAAGACATGTCAAGAAGATATTAAGAAAAATGGTAAGATCTCAATGTCTTGGTCAAATTTTATTGTTGCAATTAAAAGGGAATTTTATCCTCTAGCTTGCATGAAAAAATCTATTATGAGTTGGAAATATTTTAGACAATTAAAAGGTCAAAGTGTGCAATATTATACTCATGAATTTAGGAGAAGAACTCTTATGTTGTATTGATTTGCATAGCCAAGAAAATTTGCTGAAGTACATAGGAGGTTTGCATAGTTACCTAAAACATACCATCCTCATGTTTAATCCCACTAGTCTAGATGATGTTTGTGTGCAAGCTACACAGCTTGAGGCAAGAGGGAAAAATGTACAAGAAGAGGGTAAAAAGAAACCATTCAAGGGCGGTGAAAAAGGAAAGGGTTTCAAGGGTAAAAAAAATAAGAATGCATCCATTAAGAAAGAATGGGAGAAAAACACATGTACTGATTGTTCCAAAGAGGGTAATGATGAAGCCCACTATTGGAAGCTTCATCAAAAATTGAGGCCTAATAAATTCAAAAATAAGGGGAAAAAAAAGACAACTGCTACCACACAACAAGATCTTGGATCCGACTCAGGAGATGAGACTAAAATTTCAGCCACGGTCACAAAAGGAAAAGAAGCCATAACAAGTACTAGTTCATCAAATTTCCACAATAACATTCCAAGTGAAGAAACAAGAATAGAGTTGTTTCATGTAAGGGTGATCTCAAAACATAAAAAAAATTGACACACTATTTAATAGTGGGTCTCAAGTGAACTTAATATTTGAAGACTTAGTCAAGAAGCTAAATCTTGAAACCTTACCTCATCATAAATCATACCCTTTGGGTTGGATAACAAAATATACAAATTTACAGGTTACAAGAAAATGTATATTCCGATTTGCAATTATCGCAAAATTTATTGATGAAGTTGAGTTAGATGTTGTACCGCTTGACATATCAGGAATTGTTTTGGGTAGTCCATATCTCTATGATAGGAAATTAGTATTCTATCGCCATGAGAACAAGTACCACATGTTCAAAGATGGAGTGGAATATATTGTGAGAGCTCATTGCAAAAAACTAAACCTCCCTTTAGTAAATGCCGGGAAAATGAAGAGACTAGTAAATTCAAGAAAAAAATGTGTGCTTCTTATGATGAAACAAAAGAATGATCTAGGATTACATTTGAGGTGTCATCATTTGTTCATGTCATCAAAAGCTACATGGGAGTCATGTCATCACCATTGTAACCATCATGGGAGTTAGCAAATTAGAAAATAAATCCAAAGGAGAAATGATAAGAGTCAACTCAACATTTCACAAGTTTCAAAGGCTTCCAAGTCAGTAAGTGATCATCCCTCGCCTTTCATTCAGCTCAATTTCTTTAGTAAATGGTGAAATCCCTCTCCTAGGTTTTTCGCCGCGTTTTTGGCTTTCTTTGGTGTTTGGTTTGTTTTAGTGAGAAAACTCATGGTTTTTATACCCTATCGTCTTCTTACACACCTCATACACCTCCCCAAACCATTTCCCACATTCATCGCCCTCATTTATTTCATTTTCCCCTAAAACCCTAGCCCACACTGTGTTTTTGCAAAGATTCCGGGTTAGGACTGTATTTTAGCCTTTTTACCCTCTTTCCCTTATCCATTTCAAGTAATTTTACTTGAATTGTGTTCCTAAAACACTCCCCTATCTATCCTAATATTTTAAGAATTTTCCCTAACTCTTATCCCCTCCATTTCCCTCCCTAAACTTGTTGCCCCATTTTCCCTTGTTTTCCACCCTTTTCTTCCTTCCCATCAAGCTAGGGTTTCTATCATACAAAAAAAAACCATGGAAAATGTGAAGAAAAATTAAAACAAAGGAGGTCAATTTTCCAGGTTTGAGTTAACTCAGACCCAGGGCATCATTTTCAGAGGTTTATGATTATTTTCTAGGGTTTACAGTGCACACAAGGACAATTTTGCTTCAAAATCAGTTTCTGAAGTAACGAAGATGAATTTTACAAAAATGATTTTTTTTTTTTGTAAATAATAGGCCAAATAACAAAAACCTCCTTCTGTTTATGCACAAGTGTTATGATTTGAGAGAAATGCCAAAAATGCAATTGCTCCAGGTCATTGTCTGCACTTTTGAACGGGTTGTCTTCAAGTCATATTTTCAGGGGTTTACAGTGCTTGATGACTCCATTTTGTATCATACATCACAATATTTCCATCCATACCACTTTCATCGCAAAAATACTCTGGGAAGGCCTCCAAACTCCCTCTCAAAGTGGTGCGATGCTTCTGCTAAAGTGGTGTGACGCTTCTGAAAATTTTTAGCGATCAACATAAAATTTGGATTATGAGAAAATGGGACAGTATTTTGGAAACAGAGAGGAGGTTTTTTTGTATAACATGCCAAATAACAAAAACATCTCTTAGTTTTCCAAAAAACGTTATTTTTGGAGATATAGTGATCCATCTTTGAGCCCTATTTCTGTAGAAACGTTTTGGAAAATCTGGAAAATTGGGTCATTAGAGAAGAGTCACGCAGCAGCGCAACGCTTTCTCTCAGAGCACTCAAATGAGGAATGGACTATGCTTTTGGATGAATTTTGACTTCTATATTCCATATCAGGTCCTGGTTTTTCATGGCACCCCTTGGTTGTGGAAAAAAAGCCAAAAAAATGCCTCTTTTCCATGCTTCTGCAAGTGTTTTTGACCAAGCGCGACGATTCTGGAGTGAGGTTGGGAAAGTCAAAATTTTGAGGTCTTACTGTGGGTTTTTTCTCAGCTTTCAAGGTGAACTGGAAATTATACACATATTTCTACTCAGCCCAACCATCATACTTTCATTTGGATGCCTTTAAGTGAGTCAAAATCACCCTTGAACAGGGGCGACGCTTCTGCTAAAGGTGCTATGTTTCTGCATTAGATTCCTTTCCGACAACTTTCATGCCAAGAAAACTCCAAAATTAAATTCTATTTGTCCCATGAGGTTTCATTTGATGTATTTGAGTTTTTTTTTCCCTCTATGATGAAGAAACATGTAATTTAATGAAGGGGACACACACTCCTAGCCTTTAGCTAAATTTCAAGGATTAGTTTTTAACTTCCCTAGATTCTAGGAAGTGACTCATCTGATGTGATTATGATGATTTTTGGATATGATTTAGACCCTATGGGGTGTCATGAATTATATTTTCTATAAATAGTCGACCTCAACTATTTTTATAGGTTGGATATATATTTGCAGTGGAGCTATTGTACAAGCTTTTGTTAATGAAATCAAAGACAATGTTGCAGACATAGTGTTGAGACTCCATTGATATGCCTTTGAGCATTTTTTTTTCTCTGTAAACTTATCATGTTTAATTTTATGTTATCCATATTTCACATATGTTAATTCTCTATGTTAAGTCTTATCAGTTTATAGACATAAATCATGCTTTCCATGCTTTTTTTTTTATAAGATTAACATGAACATGTCTCTGCTCTTCTGATGAATGAATTCAATTTAATGCTCATTTTGAATCTCTCTCTTTTTACCCTATACACAATGAAAAATTAATCATGATTATAATCTTACCTACCTGGCCTCACCCTCACCTCTACAACTAAACCTTTGAAATCAAACCTAAACCCTAGACCTAGGTTCCTAACTATCATTCCTATCCATCAAAACTCCAAAAAATCAAAAACCATAATCTACTAGGCATCATAACTATCCTAAAGCTTTATATCTAGTCATCCATTTGGCTATAAAGCGACATTGAGAGAGCCCTATCTAGTCTTGGTAGGGATATATACTTGACCTAATGGTTGGTTTGTGGTTACCTCCCTTCATCTCCATTCTCAGCCTTGGGAAGCAAGGGGGAATGATAACACCTCCCAAGAGAGGAATCCAACATGAGATAAAGGTGCAGCAGGATGTCCTACTCTATAACATTGTCATGTATTGCATGTCGATAATGGAAAGTGCAAAAATAAAGAAGAAAATCCAAGAATTGTTGAATAAAGGTATCATTCGTCCATCTACCTCGCCATGTGGTTCACCGATTGTAATGTGCCCAAAAAGGATGGAACATGGCGCATGTGTATGGATTTCCATGCGCTCAAAAAAATCATGATAAAGAATCGGTATCCACTCTAAAGGATTGATGATTTTATTGATCAATTGAGGTATGCAAAGTCTTTCACTAAGTTAGATTTAAGAAGTGGTTATCATCAAGTTAGAATAGTTGAAGAGGACATATGGAAGACCACATTTAAAACTAAACAAGGATTGTTTGAGTGGCTTGTTATGCCTTTTGGTCTTTTCAATGCTCCAACTACTTTCAAGAGAGTTATGAATAATGTATTGAGACCATTTCTAGATGAGTTTTTCATTGTCTACTTAGATGATATTTTGATATTCAAAAAATCATTAGAATAATAGGTGATGCATGTGAGAAAGGTGCTTGATGTCTTGAGAAAAGAACAATTTTTTTTTAAGTCGAAATGTGAATTTGGTGAAACTTACCCTTGTAAAGTCGAGGTCATTGTGAATTGGCCTACACCAAAGTCAGTCACAAAGGTAAGAAATTTTCTAGGAGCAACATAGTATTGGAGGAAGTTCATTGGTAATTTTTCCTCTATTGCAGCTCTGTTACATGCATTGACTAGTGTTAAGAAAGTATTCCAGTGGGGAGTTAATAAAAAAAAATCATTTGATGCTTTGAAGAATAAGATCAATTCAGCCCCAATATTAGCACTACCAGACTTGAGACTTCCCTTTGAGATTCAAATAGATGCAAGTGACTATGCCATGGGCATAGTCCTATTCCAACATGGTAATCATATTTCATTCCATTCAAAAATGTTTAATGGTGCAGTGATAAATTATCCTACATATGACAAGGAGCTATATGTGTTGGTTCAAAGTGTGAAGAAATGGAAACATTATTGTATGGGAAAGGAAACCATCATTCACACTGATCACCAACCATTGTAGCAGTCAAGGCACTTTCGATGGATGGGATTCTTGTAGCAATTCCACTTGGTCATCAGGTATAAGAAAGGTATATACAACAAGGTTGCTAATATGCTTTCTAGGCCTACTATTAATGCAACTACTTTACTCAAGAATACTTATGTTTTACATGAAAGTTACATTGAACAATATGCATTTGACAATGACTTTCAAGATGTTTATGCAAACTTGATTCAAGGTATCTAAGTTGAGGAATTAGATTATCATGTTCATAATAACTTTTTGTATAATTTGGGCAAGTTTTTTATTCCAAGGGGTGAGAGAGTGAATGTCATAAGGGAAGCACACACTTCTCTTATTGCAAGAAATTTTGGTGTAAGTAAAGCAATGAAAAATATTTAGGGGTATTGTTATTGGCCTCGTATGCTTGAAAGTGTGTCACGTTTTATTAAAGGTTTTTCATTGTGTGCAGTCAGTAAGCCTAGTAATAGGAAGTCAAGATTGTACACACCACTTCCGGTTCCTTCACGTCCATGGGAGAGTATTTTTATGGATTTTGTAGGAGGTCTTCATTTTTCTAAAAGAGGTCATGATTATTTGTATGTAGTTGTGGATAGGTTCAGAAAAATGTGTATTTTGATGCCATATAAAAAGCAAGTTACAACTGAAAAAACAACTCATCTTTTCTTTCAAAATGTTTGGATTCATTTTGGGTTGCCTACATCTATTGTAAGTGATCGAGATTCTCGATTTGTTGGGAATTTTTGGCCAAGTTTGTGGGACTTGATGGACACTAAGTTGAAGAAGAGTACAACCTTTCATCCACAAATAGATGTTCAAACCGAGGTGGTCAACATAATAGTCATTCATCTTCTTTGAGGATATTGCAGAAAACATCCTAAGTTGTGGGATGAATAGTTTCATTGCATTCAACATGCTTACAACTGTGTAAAACATTCCTCTACTCAAACATTTCCATTTGAGGCATGTATTGGATACTTGCCGAAATTTCCATTGGATTTCATATTTAGAAAATATGTAGCTATCAATGAACATAGAGACATAGATAAAGCAAATAAATTCATAGAGAAAATCCAGTTGATTCATCAAGCAGCACAAGATCAAATAGAAAAAATTCAAGGCAAGTACAAAGCGAGGCATCACAAACATCAAGTGGATCATAAGTTTCAAGTTGGTGATGAATTTTGGCTTCACATTAGCAATGAAAGGCTTCAAGGAGAAGGTAAAAAGCTGAAACCAATCCATTATGGTCCTTTCAAAATTCTGGAAAAGATTGGTAAAAATGTGTTCAAGCTTGATTTTCCTTCATACATGAAAATTTATTCAATTGTTAATGTTGAAAATTTGAGATTGTATGAGCCTCCTTTGATTGAAGATCAAGGAGAATGTTCAAATGTCATATATTGAAGATTTATCTCTAGTTTTATTTGTTGAGCTACAACAAGACACCATACTTGACAGGAGGACAAGGACATTGACAAGAGGAGGTGTAGACTATTTTTGACTGAGGCTTAAAGGAACAAATCCTACAAAGGCCAAACATATTGAAATTGGGAAGGTGAGGGAACTGTACCCTCACCTTTTCAGCAACTGAATATGATATTTTGGGGTCCAAAAGCTTCCAGTGGGGAGGAATGATCAAGGGCTCAGTTTTATGCTTAAAAATCATAGTTATTAGAATGGCTCGAAACCTAAAAAACTGCGTAGTGCTCGTCAATTTGAATCTGACGCACTTTGTTTCATGCAAAATGGACTCCGTATGCTCTCGAAAACGAGTTTTTTTTCTTTGCTAAATAGGAAATTAAAAAAAAAAAGGACAGACAGATGCCCAGTCAGCAGTCCGTACTGTTGACATGGCATGATGATTGTGCAGGGTCAATTTTGGCATTTTCCTCCAGCGAATGATGAATTGCCAAGTTGCAACATCGTATTGCCTAAAAAATTTGGGTTACGTGGCAATTTTGGATTAGTTTGAAGTTAAGCCAATTGGGTGAGGACACGTGGTGCAACCCGGGGCTGCCACATACCCCCCCCCCACATGATTGTATGTTGGAGTAAAATTTTTGTTCAAAGTCTGGATGGAGGCGCCAAGGTTTGACCCCGCGACCTCCCAGAAGACAACACCACAGTTTGTTGTTATACCACACAATGAGTCTTAACATATAATTGTTGCCACATATATTTAAAGTTTGTAATGTGTTATGGCAGGGGAAGAGGGGGACAACCCCTGAACCATAATACCTTAGCGTGAATACTAAAGGGTGGAGCTAAATCCAAATGCGGAGTTAACAATCAAGCAATGTTTAATTAAACACTAAACCACCATTAATTAAGCGACTAATCCTCATTTAACCCGAGTTTAGCATAAGTGTGGGTTTATCACTAATCATTGCTTAATTAGCGCTAACCACACTTACTTATCTTAATGATTATTAAGTTGGCGGACCCCCAAATTTCGGCGGAGACTGCCAGTTTAGCTCCAGTTAGCTATATTTAGGCCTATAATAATGGAGAAAATGTAAATGGTCATAACTTTTGGATTTTTCGACCAAATTAGGTGAAGAAAGAGGCTATATGACCATTTTTTGGCATTATAGACTCATTGGTGTAGGTTTTAGGAGCAAAAGAGCATTGTAAACAGGTCAATTGGTCAATTTGAGCATAATAGAGAGGCCCAAGCCATGGAAGCTAGACCAAGGAGATGTAGCCCAGGAGGGGTGAACTCCTTCATCAAATACCCATAAAACATTATATTGAAAATCTGAAAGGGTAATTAGCACAACAACACTAACATACTCCATTCATATCAATAAGGGAAAGCTAGGTAGCGTTGGTGGTGGAATTTACGTTAAATCGTTGTAGGAGGGTGAGTGTAGAAAGGTGAAAGATAACAAATAGAGCATCAGAACCATAGATGAATTCTAAAATGTTGATTTAAAGCTGAAACAATGATCACTTGTCAAAAAATAAATCAAAGCACCATTAAGATGAATTCTAAAATAAACATATATTTTCCAAGTAAGAAGACATACATTTAAGATCTGTAAACACACTGGATAAAACTTACAAGATAAAAGGAGCATAAAACCACCAATATTTTGACACAAGAATCCCTGCAAATCATCTTCTAACTTTCATTCATTCACTGGAAAAGTTTTCATAATAATACATTGCACAAAAATTATGGTCTTCTCTAATCTAACCAACAGAGCCATTTCCAATGTTTTTCATCTCTATATAAATAATAAGATTCAATCTCCCACTCTAGGTTGTCAAAATAATTGACCAAAACAAACTTCTAACTAGATACATCAACATTTTGGTGCATATAGTGAAAAATAGGAGTGGTTTTCCTCACAACCAATCTAAGTCTAAAACATCACCAATTTGGAATATTTAGAAATAAACATTAAATACAGCTCCTAAGATAATTTTACACCTATCCACATGATCCAAACTACTTCTATAAAGAAAAAATTTGAAATATGAAGTGAAATTAATTTGACTTTCCAGACTTGCAGCGCATCAACTAGTTTCGCAACGAAACATGGACTGAATTTATGGAAAATTGGATGTCAAATACTAACTCATATATCCTAAATACATACATATGTTACAAAAAAAAGGAGGTTTTTGTATATGAGAGTATCCTTTATAGAAACCTCTCTCATTTTCCTAACAATATTCTCCAACTCCTCACAATCTGAACCTAAACATCATAACTAAAACAGGGAAATGACAAAACTTGAAACATAGGCTGTAAAGATGCATTTTAATATTCAATATATAACACCTGTGTATAAAATGAATGAGTTTTTTGTTATTTTTTACATTATTGACAAAAACATCTTTTGGTTTTCCAAAATTCTGCTCCATTTTTCTTTAAATGTCTTTTGAAAATGATGACAAAAAGAGTCAGTTTCACAATGAATTCATAGCAAGTCCAAGTAGCCCTCCATGCTCTCTATGGTTGCACACCTCCTTTGGAAAAATTGATCAAATGGGTAGGATTAAAATGTATGTGTGATGGTGTATAACTCTTGAATTAGTACCTCCAACATTTGTTGACCTCTTCAATGGTTGATTCCCACTTGCATAGTAGATTCACAACATAAAAGGCAGAAACACAACACTTAAGGTATTTGAGTTTTTAACACTTTCGAGCATACACAGTTAAGGGAAGCAACTTAAATTTTCTTTTAAAACCATGGAATATATTGCATGTAAAGGCTTACACAGAGAAAATGAAAATTGGCAGCAAAAAATGAGGAATATAACACATTATGTGGAATCACAGCGAATTCAGAAAAGAAATGACGACGAATTTATCTTTCTTGCAGGCTTTTTATGGTTTTTCCTAGCTCCTACATGCAATTTGAGGATTCATATAAGGATTAGGAACAAAAATAGACTTGTATTTTCACCTGTGAAGGAGCATCGACCACCAATATGCGATAATTGCAATGTTGTGTGGATTCGCAACACCCTTGCCACCCTTTCACAACAAACCAACAAGGGCATACCACATCTTTCAATGGAAATGAAAACGAGCTGAGTGGTCTTGGATGAAAAAAACCATGCAAATAACTTCCTATTATGGCCAGAAGCATAGTTGATAGTGATAATCATGATTTTAAATTGAAATGATGCATGCACAACACCTTGTTGGAAGCACATCATGTGGCAAAACACAACAATATGTCATATTGATCATTGTACCCTTTATGAGGTCATGACCACTCATGAAATGACATATAAACTGACTCAAACACCTACAAATATATGCTCATGATAGAAAGGCATGGAAACATGATATTACTCATGATTTCATGATGTAACTTGACCTCTAGACCTAGCTAACTTGACCTCTCAAGACATTACACTTTGAATTATGACAAATAGACCCCTCTAGACCATATCACTAATGAAACCAAGACTGATATTTACAAAAACGACCTCAAATTAACCGTAAGACATAAATGACTAATATTCCTATAATATAGGACCCTAACACTATATTTTCTTTTAGCACAAATAAAATCGCATAAAAACATTGCATAGAGAAATAAATCTAGTGCATGCTAGATTTACTTCTAGCACAAACACAACCATGTTGCCAAGAGCAATATTTCATGGGAAAAAAAATCTATAGCATGTTAAATTTACTTCTATCACAAGCCATAACATATTTCTAATAACAACATTACAAGGTGAAATAAATAAAATACATGTTAGATTCACTTCTTGCACAGACACAAGTCTATTTCCAATAACAACACTATAGGCCAACGAAATCTAATATATGGTAGATTTCCTTCTAGCACAAACACAAGCATGTTGTCAATAAAAACATTGGAAGGTGATTCATCTAGACATTGTCAATAAAAACATTATATAATTGATTCATCTAGTTCAATAAATTTACAATTAAATCATTCATTCATCATCATTTTAAACCCAATCATATAATGAAACATCCATAACTCCTTATTGTAATATTGATAAAATAGGTGAGTCATTTGTAAGCAATTCCCTCAAGTAATAAATATTATGTCTCAATAGTTAACGAAATGAGACATTTAAAAGTATGTATCTAAGATTTCCTAAATTGATCATCAATAAAAGTGAGTTTTTGGCACCTCCCTTGAATGTAAGCTATAATTTGGTCTCAGAATAGTTCATTATAATATAAGAATGTGTCAAATCAAGAATCCGTTATTAAGTTAAAGAAAAAAATTATCTTATGATTCACAAAGATAATTCTCAAATAATTGTAAAGATTGATCTACACCTTTATTGAAGCCTTTAATGGTCCCCTTATTACTCATTTTTTATAACCAATATTCATCGAAATTCCCAAACAAGTGATGTCAAATTATAAGGCTAGGTGACTATAAAGTTTCTCCCTTGGAATATTTATTGTTTATCACTCAAAAAAATAGTGACACTCAAATTATTTAGTGTACCAATACATGTCCATGTTTCTTAGATCAAAGCACCATAAACAAAAGTGCAAAATATTCCTAAGAATGCTATAGAAACACCTACATTAGTGAATTGAATCACAAAGATAAGATTCATTTATTGCATAAAACATGCCTCACCTTAGGAACATTCCTTGTTCTTCCATCCTTGGACTTGACCATTAATAATCCAATAAATAAAACATTGTAGCGAAAACTAACACCAAATAACACTGTGACAACATCTTTTTCCTCATTGTGCACAAAATATTCTCTAGAAAATTAAAAAAAAAAAAAAAATTGGTTTTTTAAGTCTCTGAAGGCAACACCAACCCCAATGCCCAGGAACTAAGACAACCAAATATCGAACAACAAGCGCCCAAGATCTAAGACAACCAACTATTGAACAACAAGTCACAAGTAAACACCAAGCCTAGTGCCCAAGATGAGACCAAGCACCAAGTCACAAGGGAAGAGCCGACGAGGGCAGGTGCACAATACATTGGTTACCATGTGAAAGTGGGGTGGATATAAACACCATAGGGATAGTTCACTCCAATGATGTGGTACTAGAAATTTCCCCACAAGGTGCAAAGAGACGCTGATAGGTTTTGTAAATTGGAAAAGTTGTAAGAGGAATGCTTTTGTAGACATTGATGCCATATATTTTTACATTTTGAATTTTTGGATTATAGTGTATCATATTAAGAATTTTTTTCAAAATCTCATTATAGTATTTGGTTATGTCTAGAATTTTTCCTTAGAATGTGTATTTTTCAACATGATGTTAATGGAAAACTTGATGTTGATTGATTGTAAATCAAACTATGATTTATATATATATATATATATATATATATATATATATATATGTATTAATAATTTGTTGATGTAATTATAAACATTCAAAACTTGAGTCATTAACTTGATGATAATAATTTGTGTGTAAAGAGATTTAATTTAAAGTAACAACATTAACAAGTATGTATACATAGCATTTGATCAATGGTTGTTTTCAATAGTAAGTATGTGTGTTGTTAATGGAAGATGAGATAGAGCCTTAGAATGTGTATTTGTCGAGATGATGTTAATGGAAAACTTGATGTTGATTGATTAAAAATCAAACTATGATTTACATATATATGTATCAAAAAGTTGATGATGTAATTACAAACATTCAAAACTTGAATCATTAACTTGATGATAATAATTTGTGAGTAAAGAGATTTAATTGAAAGTACCAACATTAACAAGTATTTATATAGCAGTCAATTAATGGTTGTTGTCAATAGTAAGTATGTGTGTTTTCAATGGAAGATGAGACATATACAAGGTTGATCATCATTAACAAAAACGTAGCAACAATATTATACATTCTATGCAATGGCTTTGTTTGAAATTATACATAATCGCTTAGTAGTTCAACGGAATAGGACTTTTATACATAGAGATATACATAATGGATTAGTAGTTCAATGGAACAGGACTTATATACATAGAGGTGTATTAAACGTAACTAAACATATGTACAATAAAAGTATGTGTTGTCATATAAATCTAATTGATAGTGAGTAACTAATCATATATACATGATTAGGCATGGCATAGACACCACCGATTGATGTTTATTGTGGTTCCAATATATGAAAGTCGTTCTTTCCATTCAACCTATATTTTCCATTGTGCATCTCTTTCATTGATGTGGATTTTTTTTAAATTATTTTCCTGATATTCCGTATAAAGAAAATAGTTGGATGCAAACGATAAATAATTTTTGTTTTGAGGTCCATTTTTTACCTCAAAAAATCTCTAAGTAGCACACCCTTTGACCCCCTTGACAAGTTTTGGTTGTGGAAGGTGTTACATCTAGATTGACCTAATTTCCATGGTCTTTTTATGGAAATGGGATTACAAAATTTCTCCTCTCCCAAACCCTCTAAAATTATATTTGGACTACATCAATGCACTCAACTTGTTGAGAGCTTTCTAGCAATTTAAATTTTATCATAATTCAATTACTGGATCAAAAGAAATTCCATGTTGTTTGTCCATTCACGTCCATTGGTCCATCCCCTTAACGTGTTTTGTAAGGAGATTACTTTATTTTTGGAGTTTGGAAATCTTCCTTCTCCCTTGAAACATTTCTCATCCAAGTTTTAGACTCCTGGACTAAACCCTGACGGCGAGTACCTCCAATCTTGTCTCACACCCAGACCTCCTAATCTCCTTCGCACTAGTACCAAATGTCTCAGAATCCTGGAATAGGTTGGACCTTTGCACACCTATATTATCCAAGGTGCTTTCAAACATGATGCCCCTAAACTATTAGAATTTCAGTTTGGTCTAGTCCCACTATGCGGCACACTTATTACTTATTTAATCCATTTAACTTGTGATCTTTGTGAAAATTATTATATCCTCACCCCATAGATACCCACATCAATATCTAGTTATCTATTTAATATTATTTACAAATTTTCCTCCATGTCATCTTATTCCTACACTTTCGAGATCTATCTCCACCAAGAACTAACACTTGCCACTCCTCATTAATGAAAAAATCTTTGGACTAGCTCAAACCCACCTAAGCCTGAAAACAAGGCGAGTTATTCATTAATAAACCAAAATACCTTTTGGGTTCATCCAAATATTTTAGGGAATTAACTTGACTTCCCTTGAGAATTTGGTTATGTCTGAGATCCACACCTATTTCTTGATTACTTAACTAGGAACAACAATTATAGTGTTGTCCATTATTAGAATGCACTCACTGGGGTGCAAGCTCTCTATACCACTACAACAAATCTAAGTCCCAGCCATTCGATGGCTACAATCTCTCTCATGCAGCTATACTAGAACACTCTAATATATATATACCTTACTTCCATCAACACTTAGTGAGGATTGAAGGCGTTAGTTAATTAAATATAACAAGACTACATTCATGCTTGCAACAGGTCACATGAATTTCCTTTTATAGTAGATTTATCTAATACTCAAACTCAAAGGTCCTCTAAAAATTATGGCAGTTAATCCAGGAGGTTTCATATGCAAAAAAAACTCACTATATTCTTAAATAGACATCAAGAGCTATGTGATTAATCAAGAACATATCAATATATTACTATAATATAAAGATTCCTCACATCCTAAACATATTCACACATTATGTCATGTTGTAAACACATGCAAGAAGATTTATTCCATCTGATTAACAATGCTAACACGCTCTCAGTAGATAAATTCCATTAACTACAAATGAAATGCAACAAGACATATACAAAATACAAGTAAAAACTTATCTTTGAAATATTGGAAATTGAGAGTGGGAATTCAACTCTCCACCCAACCATAGGCCAATTGTAGCCTAGTATTTCTTGCATCTAACCACCCCTGAGCTAGATCCATGGTCCATATGAGTACTTCTTCAAGGATTTCCAATGCAAAATTAGTTGGGGTATTGCTCAACTTTCTAGGAGGGTGGGGTTCCTTTATGGGTTGTCTATCAACTATATTTTCAAGGAAAACACTATGGTATCTATGGCACACTATCTAGGTGGTTTATCAGCCTAATGAGAAAGCATTTGGTGGCTTATAAACTTCAAAATAAGCACTCAATGGTTTATCATCCCATTTCAGCAAGCACCCCTAGTGATTGTTACCTTGAATACTGGTTCATCATCCTTACAACAAGCATCTAAGTCGTTTATCAACTTAATGGGAAAGTATTGAATTGTTTATCAACTTCACAACCAACACTCAATGTTTTATCAAACCTCTTCAACAAGCACTCATCACCCAATTCCTCCTTTAAGCCTCCCAGTGATCTCTTCTAGCTTGGATGCCTTAGTCCAACTACTTCCTGTTGAAATGTGTAACTAGGTTTGGTATTCATAATGTCAATTGTAATAATGATTTTATATATTTGATATTAAATAGAATATAAATTTATTATTTTTATTCTTGAGGCATGGGTTTCATGCTCAAGATAAATTTATTTATAGGTCAAGCACCCATTGAGTGCCTCTAGGTTTTTCATAGAATTATGAAGTCAAAATATTCATTTTCATACATGTAAGACCCCTTTGGGAAAGTTGTATCTTATAAAGAAAAAAAAATTAGAGTAAAAAATTTCATAAAAGCTCTATGGGACCTTGTCACACTACAAGGAAAAGACCCTCTAGCGGATGTTTTTGAGGAAGCCCTTATAAAAATAGCCTAGATATCCGTTTGTAGCGGATTTCACTAGAGGAGGTTGCAGGTGGAGGTTTTTGCGGATGTTTTTTTGCGGTGTGTTTCTCATCATAAAACGCACCGGTGTGTTTTATGCAAAACGCATTGATGCGTACTATAAATTAGCACAATGAGACATTGTGCTCTCCATACAAACCCATCGGGTGCGTTTAAATATTCCAGCACGCAAGTGCTCTATGTACAAACTAGACTCATGCATCTTTGTAATCCAGTGCACCATAACGATGTGCAGTGCGCCACTGATAAAACCGCCCGATGCTTCTAAAAATTGACCGCACAGAAAAAGGGTTAATTTAAAAAAAATTATCGGTTGTAAAAACCTCATTTTTACTTGTTCAATGCTCTAGACCTCTCAAGCACCAGTGTGATTTTATCTTTTGCAAGGCACCTTTCCATCGGTGTTGCCATTGTCTGCATTGGTGTCATCCATTATGTACTGTGTAGAGTTCGAATTTTCGAAAACGGTGAGAATTTTTGTTTTTTTTTAATTCCTCAGTAGAGATGCCTCCTCGACAAGAAAATGTATAGGTAATATACTTGTTTCACAATAGCTAAACCTTTTAATGGATTAAAATTTCAAATTAACTTAAAATTAATCGTTTTTTATTTTTATTTTTTTTGCACAGTGCGTTCGAGCCGTTCATCTTGTACTGTTTGCAGTGCTTCCAGTAAATTTACAGGCTGCACCAGGAATGGTGTTAACAGAAACCACACCGGGTTCCGGTGTGGTACCGAGAAAATGCACACCAATAAAATTTAAAAAAAAAAACTGCAGTGCAGTCGTTTACAGGACCGCACCATTGACTATGCAATGTTGTTGGGAGGGCAGTGCATTGACCAAACTAACCTCCTTGGGGTAGATATTTTTTTCAATGCATCGCCCGCCCGACAACATTACATAGTCAATGGTGTGGTTGTTTACAGGTTCGCACCATTGACTATGTACTGCTATTGGAAATGACCGCACACAAATATTTCTTGGTTGTTCGGTGCACGAACATTTTTCATGCGGACCGAGCGCGGTGTGTGATAAAGAAGTACGCATCGGTAACTGTGCGTTACTATTTTTTTTGGCACACCGAGTGTTTTTTTTCATAAAAATTATATATATATATATATTTGTAAATACATTTCTTATTAATAAAAAAAATGTATTTAATATGTGAATCATTCAATGACGTCAATGGAGAGAGCAAAGGGAACAACAAGAGCATATGGAGGACCGTTATAACGTGATTTAGTTGTGGGAGGCACGGGATAGGGAGATACTTTTGTACCCTAGCTCTATTACGACAACCACCCAATTTCTCCGAAGGGAGCTAGGCCTCCTCAAGCTCTACGAGGAGGCTACATCGTTGAAGTGGAACAATGGGTTATTAGGACAACTAATCTATAGGTGGAATGCCCACCAACAGGCTTTCCAGGTCGATCCTGGCCAGTGGTATGAGCCCACTGAGGAGGACATCTATTTTATTACTGGCCTATCTAGGAGAGGGAAGGATTTTCCCCAGTTCCCAGATGTCCCCGTCGGTTATGCAGCAGGGATTCAGTTTGTGTACTCCCATAGATACATTAGGGACGATATAGTTTCTCCTCCAAATTTTCAGGTGTCCAGTGGTCAGTTACGCATTGCTTCGTTTGGTCCAAAGGAGGTGAGGCGCCTCTCACTACTACTAAAGACCATTGTACAATATACTAGTGACGAGCAGCACATTAGTTTCCCGCTTTTAGTTTATGTTGATTCTTTATTCCAGATGCCACGACTTGTGAGATGTTCTGCGATTTTTTTTGCAGCAGTTTTGTACAACATTAGATAGATGTCGTTCTCAGGCACGTGGGAGGTTGACCTTCCCTTTTTCTTTAGAGTTATTTGTTTATTTTTTGATCGATTCCAAAGATGAGGCCTACTTTTTTTCAGCAGCCTCATAGACCGATGTTGCATGTACAGATGAAGATGTGGTGATCCAGGTGGATATCGGTGGCCACCCACCTATGCCATTTGGACCAACACCATCAATTCTTGCAGCTTTTCACTTTCAACACAACTTACTATTTTTAGCAAGTTTTCGAGTCGTCCACTCCCGAAGCTGTTTTGGGGCCTTAATGATCTAGGTGGGTATTGGTGGCCACCCACCTATTCCATTTGAACCCCCACCATCATTTCTTTCAATTTTTAAGTTGCAGCACAACTTACTATTTTTAGTAGTTTTTCAAGTCCTGAACTTCTGGAGCCGTTTTGAGGCCCTAAAGGACGTTTTTTGGGCATCGTTCTTATGACTAATATGATTCCATTCCAAAATCAATATTCATGGCAATAGTTGTAGTCCTCGGATAGATATTTCTAACGATGTATCACAGGCATCAAACAGAGATCGTATGCCGAAGTTATGTCCTCGGGAAGTTGAAACACCAATTTACCCAAACGAGGCCCACAGTTTTGGCGCTTCACCTCCTAGGGTTAGGTTTTTGGACGTTTAGAGCTCTCCATTATTTCTCAATAATAAATAGGCCCTCAAGCCTCATTGTAATACATTTCAGAGGTCTGTAGCCGCCACATCTCTTCTCAGAGATTCGCTACCATTACCCTAGCTATTTTATTTCCATTATGTTTGTAAGAATATTTCTGTTATTAATTAAATGAAGCATTATTTCCACTGCATCTCTATTTTTATGGTTATTTCTATATTCTGTTGCGTTCAAGCATAAATCTGGATCAGTGGTATCAGAGCGGTCTACTCTTTCTTTGTTTTTCTTTGCATGTCCCCAATGAGGTCAGGGTATAAGGAGTTAGGGCTCGATCTAGTTGAACCCTTGCAAGATCAACCTCGCAAGCCCTAACGACCTCCCATGGCGAAAGAAAATAAAGACGAGGGAGCAGGAGATCCTATCAAAATATTGCTTGAGGAGGTCCTCGAGAAACAAAGGAACACGATTATGGATAAGTTTGCTCAGATCCTTCAATAACTACCCACCTACAACGCATTTGCATCCAACAACCACTCTGGAGGCGCCACTCCCTTCAAGGTACAGGTAAACTTTGACATTCTTGTATTTGAATGCCAAATAGATGCAAACGTTGTAGATAGATGGCTGAATTTGCTGGAAGGGTATTTCTTGGTCCATGATTTCTCTGACTGAGAAAAGATTATTTTGCACTCCTCAAAGTCACCCCCCATGTCAAAGACTGGTGGGAAACCTACTGTGAGAAAGAGAATGAAGGGGAACCCTCTCTATTCTCAGCCACACCCACTTAGAATTCATTTCAAGATGGCATCAAGGAACAATATTACCTCGTGGGGAGATATGAGGACAAATACATCCAATGGACCACACTGCAGCAACAAAGGGATCAAGATGTGCATGAACTGACGAATATGTTTCATCCCCTGCACACAAAGTAGGGTATTAAAGATTTAGAGAGAAATTTGGTGCTCAAGTACCACAGTTTTCTGCACAAACACATTCAGGAGGAAATTGAGTTCCTCAAAATTACATCGCTTGGCATGGCATATCGATATGCCACCAAGATCGAGCAGAAATTTAAGTAGAAGAAGCGAGACTTTGGATCTACGAATCTGAAAGGTGCCCCCGAATCAAAGAACAAGGGGCAAGGCCAAAGCAGTGCAACTCAAAAAAACACCACAAATTGAAATAAGGACACAAGGATGTGGTGTGAATTTCATAACAGCCCCACTTACAACACAAATGAGTGTCGAGCCAAACAGTCATTAGCGGCCGAACTAAAGGCACCCGAATTAGATGCATTTTTTGATCTTGAGTCAGAACTAGACAAAGGTAATGACAAAGGGAAGAAAATCATTGATGCGGATCCCAGTGCCATTATCTCCACCACCAAGATCGAGAGGGAGGATCCAGAGGAGGGGGAGCGCCTCTTCCATTCATAGATTTGGGTGAAGGGTTCTCCGATGCAATTCCTTGTCGATAGCGGAAGCCAAAAGAACCTCATTTCAGCAGAGGTCGTGAACTAGCTCGGCCTATCGACCATAGCACACCCGCAACCGTATACCATCAGGTGGCTTCACCCAGGGAGAGATATTCGCATCCGCCAATAGTGTCGCCTTCTGTACAACATCAAGCCATTCACGGATGAGGTATTATGTGATGTTGCTCCTCTTGATGTAGCTGATGTATTATTGGGCCAACCATACTTATGGAGGCGACATGCTATGTATGAGTCTAGGCCTTGTGCTGTTATTATTACTTTGGGAAATAACTTGTATAGGATACCAGAGGTAGTACTGCCTCCTGTCATCTCTTTGACTACTGCAAAAAAACATAGTAAGATTGTTTCCCAAACAAGGAAAATTATTTTCCTTACAACTCGCTCACAAGGAAAGAAGAATATTGTGGCCACAACCTCAAAACAGGGCTCCTTTGCACAGCTTCAACAGATGGACAAATCATGGAGGAATACGAGGACAAACACTTCATTGATATGACTCCCAACGCACCACTACCTGATGTTGCCATACATCCTGCAACTACACATACAGAATTCAAACATGTACTGTCTAAGGCTGATAAAGAAACTAAATTTACTAAACGCATCCAGCATATCCACCCGCAGGTCCATGACATCTTCAACAAATCTAATACCCAGTTCAACAGAATTTGTCTCATCTCATGGAGGATCTCAATGCAATGGGGACCATTTCTTCCTAAGGAGGGAGGAATGATCTAGGTGGATATCGATGGCCACCCACCTATTCCAATTGGACCAACACCATCAATTCTTGCAGCTTTTCACATTCAACACAACTTATTATTTTTAGCAGGTTTTCGGGTCCTCCACTCTCGAAGCCGTTTTGGGGCCTTAATGATCCAGGTGGATATTGGTGGCCACCCACCTATTCCATTTGAACCCCCACCATCAACTCTTTCAATTTTTAAGTTACAGCACAACTTACTATTTTTAGCAGTTTTTTGGGTCCTGAACTTCCGGAGCCGTTTTGAGGCCCTAAATGACGTTTTTTGGGCATATTTCTTGTATGATTCCATTCTAGAATCAATATTCATGGAAAAATTTGTGGTCCTCAGATATATATTTCTAAAAATGTGTCACATGCATCAAACAGAGATCGTATGCCGAAGTTACATCCCCGGGAAGTTGAAACACCAATTTACCCAAATGGGGCCCATAGTTTTGGCGCTTCATCTCCTAAGGTTAGGTTTTTGGAAGTTTAGAGTTCTCCATTGTTTCTCAATAATAAATAGGCCCTCGAGCCTCATTGTAACACAGTTCAAAGGTCTGTATCCACCACCTCTCTTCTCATAGATTCGCTACCAGCACCCGAGCTATTTTATTTCCATTATGTCTGTAAGCATATTTATGTTATTAATGAAAGAAGCATTATTTCTGCTGCATCCCTATGTTTATGGTTATTTCTGTATTCTATTGCGGTCCTGCATAAATCTGGATCATGTGGGTCCAGATGATGCCCGAGAGGGGCTTGTCTGACTTTCCGGCCACGATATTTACTAATGCACTGGAGTTGCTAGCCAATGCTGATGATCACTCATTCATGATGGTGTCATGTCTGTACGCCAGTTTGGATTGGTGAGGGTGTACCAACCTCCTCTTCACATAAGATGACCCACCGGATGTGAAAGGTAATATTAGTGTTTTCTTTAAATTAATATAGTTTCATTTTATTGTATTAATTAATTAATTAAAAAAAAAATTATTCTAATACCTTCTTTAACTTGTTTTATTAAATTGTTTAATGAAATTTTCTAATTATTGTTGTGTACTATATATTTTATAAATATTGGCACATTCGTTGGGGACACGATTCCATCCCCACTGGATGATCTGGGTGTAGATCATGACGAGGAGATGGCGGAGGTGGAGGATCAGGGTGATAGACCTAATCCTCGGGTGCAGATACCTGCAGGGGTGTGGCATAGGGAGGACACTCAATTTAGGATGGAGTCAGGTGACCGACTGTGTCGACTCTAGGTTGATGAGGGAGTCTACCATGTTATGATCAAAGAGATCCAGGATGATCATAGGCTCATAGAGCTTTGGAGAGACATGCTCCGCGATATGATGACCCTTATGTGTCATATCGTTGGAGCTTCCAGGGTACTGGTGGCTACGAAGGATATTCGTCGTGGAGATGCATGACAGAGCAGCTCATGTTATGATCATGATCATGAGGGGAGTGATCATCATTCTAGTACTCCACCTCCTCCTCCTTCGCGTCACGCCAGAGATCATGAGAAGCCAGCATCGAGTCTTGATGTTATGCGAATAAAATCCTTCTTGCGGAAAAGAACGATCTCCCTAGTATCCTAAGGATATCTAGAAACAAACAACCAAATGAAAACCATGTTCTCTAGATCATTTGTGATTTAGAATTATTAATTAACTAAGTAAGAGGAGATGCTCCTACCTAAAGTCCAACGCTTGTTGTAATCTTCAATCTAGTCGTTCCAGCATAGGTCAATTCAACATGTAAGACCTGCATTCAATGACAGAAAAAAAAAAGAATTAAAAGCACCTGCAAGATATAATAATTCATAAACACTAATCTATCTCAGTGATCAAGGAATCCAAGAATTAAATTACTCAATAGATACATGAACAAATTAATGAGAAAATAGAATCCATTTGTATTAACTTTTATGATAAGAAGTAACCTTACAACCTTGTCACCTTGATGTCATACAGGTTCTTCCGGGGTCCTGAACATCCATTTTTCATCATTTTAACAAGCCTTCGCCTCTATGAACTACCAAGACGGTATGATTTCTTCAGCAATTAACCTCAAAACAACCAAGTTCTAAGTACCCTTGAGACTGAAACATGATCTCAATTTATAGCAGAAGGGAGGTAGTTTCAGTTCCAATAAGAAAGGAATAAATTCCTTTCATGAAGGTATTAAGCTCCAAATACCAAGGGATAGAGGTTCATGAATGGAGGGATTGAAGCTTAGCCAGATTACGCTTCTAGAAGTCTCCAGCTAGGAGAATATTCGACCAGCTAGGCTCTAGAACTTACTTTTTATTTTATTTTACCTTTTACGAGGGTCCGCAGTTTTAACAAGCAGAACGTGCGGGATGTGCCACAGGTTATAGAGCAAGAAACTGCGATACCACAGGAAATGACTAGGAAAAGTGCAGAGTTAGGCTTTTAAGGGTTTTAATGAGCTTTTCTCCAATTCCAAGACTTCTTTTAAGAACTTTACGGTTTTGGACCTCTAAGGGAGCATAATATAGGTAATGATGAATCCATATAGACAGCTAAATGTCATGGTGACAAATTTTAGTGTAACAGATTTCCCCCTAAAGTGTGAAGTCTAAAGTAGTTCTAAAGAGTGAAGTGCTTTATCATCTGAGGATTGGGTTGTAGACATACCGGTCGAAACCTGTAAAAACATTCAATGCAAACATATATGTATATCATCGCTAAGGTAGGCATTCCCATATTCAGATCAAAACTAACTACATGTTCTGATACATAAATTATTTTAGAATTACATCAATAGTAGACACAGCATGGACGTAGCCATCTGTCATAAGTAGTCTACTGCATCATGAATAATAAAACTCCTTACAGCCTAGATGGTGGAAAATAGATCCAGGGTCTTGATTTCCACTACCCGAACTAGTACAATTCTATCCATGTGATTGATTGTGTCGAAGTAGAACATGGTAGAAAACACTTTATTACCAGTCAATGATGTGAAATTTTTAACAAGTGTGAGAGAAACCACCAATAATGACAATGGCTCTCAAAGTACTCAATACAATCCATAAAGTGTGAATGAATGATTTGAAGTCGAACACTTCACAAAATCATTCGATCGAAGGTCAGTGATGCAACCTGTCATCGAAGGCGAGAAACCTACCATTAGGGCATGCAGATTCCAAGGTACTGATAGGATTCTAGATCAACTTCCTAAATGATCAGTTGTCGTCGATAGAAAGTGACATGTTGTAGGAAAACCCACGACAAAAAACCATTAATTAGATCAAGTTTTGAAGAAATTTTTAGCAAGGACTGACTCAAGGACGGTCAACGCGAATGGAGACAAATGTTTTCAATGAATGGTTTATTTAACCTATCCTCTTAAACACATAACAACACTGCAGATTTTTTGGTAAAAAATTGACCTAAAGCTAATACCAGAAACTGACTGAAGACTTTTAATGTGGTTTGGTTAACTTTTGGCCAAAGGATTTCCCAACCCAGGTATGAGTGTAACAAAAGTGTCGTGTTCAAGAGTGGTATACTGATTTTTGAAACAAAGTGTGACAACTGGATTCATTTTCTCTCTTTTTCCCCCACCATTTCTGGCAAGTACCTCTTTATTTTTGACAAGCTTGAGGAGGATAACATTTGCTTGTTGTATAAGCTCATCCTTCAAATGAGTCCAACTTATTATTAAAATCGAACCCTAAGAAGGAGTGGTTCGTTCCCGTTTGTAATCAACAGGTCCTTTATTGTTAAGTTTTAACAAGTCCAGTATAGGTGAAACTCGGTGTTTTTCAGTTTTAGGGAGTCAGAATAAAAACTTAAAAAAACTCTGTGGGTGTACTTTTTCATAAATTTAGTCTCTCAAGCTCGAAAAAGGATAAAATAATGCAATAGAGAACTCTATTGACCATGATTAGTCAACATATACCTTTTTCGTAAATAGTCCATTTCAGTCCGGAAAAGGGGTAAACTTATACTGAAAGGACGATTGTTCATTTCCTTTAACGAGTTCGAATAGTCAAGTACTCGGCAATATTTTCTTGTTTAGAGAGTCTGAAAAGGGCTTAAAAGAGAACTCTAGGGTTTTGCTTTTTCGTAATTTTCAAGAGCCCGAAAAAGTGATAAAAGTGTACTCATCATCAAAATAATTCTTTTCACCTGAAAAAAACCTGTTTTCTACACATAAACTCAAAAAATTAAACATACATGTTTCCAATAAATAAAAACTTTTTGAAAAATAACTTTTAAAGTGGAAAACAAATAAAATGATATTTTATTTATTCAAAAAATCTTATAAAAAGAAGTTCAACAAATTCATTTGTACCTTTTGTATTCAGAGTAAAAAGTTGAGAGCTTTAGGAAAAAAACATTCCGGAGGTGATAACGAGAGAACCAACCGCTCAAATCGAAAATTGTCGAATCCAGGTAATCCACAACACTCTTCTCTTCATTTTCATCCATTTAAATTCTCTTTTTAAGTTTTGAAATCATTTTTTGAGGGGAAAAAAGGTTCAAAATTCCACCCTTGGGGGTCTGCAGGTCATGTATTAGTTACCTGCGGACCCTGATAATTTTCCTTTAGGAAAATTATCAGATTACCGCGGTTTTTATGAAGAGTGCATGTGGGGGTCCACACTGTCTCTATATAAAAACTGCAGAGGTGCTGTGAGAAAAGGAAATTTATTAAATTCTCTCAAAAATGGTTAAAAATTCTCACTCTAAAAGCTTCTAACCTTCAAATGCATCCATTTGTAGATTATTTCACAATGTTGGAGTGGAGAGAACGTGAGCATGAAGAGGTAGACGATGTGGCTATGAATAATTTGGCCATAATGTGTGTGTTGAGAAATTGTGGATTGTACAAATTCTGGGCAATTCAATGCATGAGGGCACAAGTGGAGCTAATGACTTGGCTGGTGAACAAATGGGACGTCCAAGAACAATGTTTTATCATCGGTGATCACAAGCTAGAAATTGAGCTTGAAGACATTTACTTTCTCACTGGTTTATCCAAAAGAGGTGAACATATTTCTTTGTTCGGAGCTAGGACAGGTGGCCTGCTTATCGCTAGCTATAAACAATAGTTCTATAGTGAGGAAGCTGATCCCAAAGATAACCGTATAGATATAAAGACTATCCTACGTCTTGATCTTAAAGTCATTGCGTTCATCGTGACCAGGTTGTGTGGGAGCACAGCTCCACATGTGGCGACGAAGTCTCAGATGCAGACAACAGTCGACTGTTATAGAGGTACCGTTTTCAATTGGTGTGAAGGGGTATTGGCCAATATGAAAGGCCAACTGACCAGAGCAAAAAAATCAAAGTTAAAAAACTTTGGGTATGGTGCCATCTTGGTTTCTTTTGATTTGGAGAGGATTCCATCCCTCACTCATCAACTGATCTCTGTTGATCCTGGTGAACTTAGAGAGCCTCGTATGGTACGCTGGGTTGCACTGAAGTCCCGCCATGGTGGCGATGGTTGCATGGTAGTTCGATTCACTCAAGCATATTTTCATTGGCTTCAGAACCAAATCTTTGCTATTGAGGATTTCCCGTATGCAGGCATAGATTTCCAAGGTGATCCCGAGATATCCTTACCTCCAGGGGCACAATGGGATGAATCAAGTAAATAAATTATTTTGATGTGTTTTAACTCTAATTTTTTTTTTAATCGTCCAATACTGATAACAAAATTTTAAATGCAGATGTTGGTTTACGAAGGCCAGCCACTCTCCATTGCTTCGAAAGGAAGCCAACAAAGCCTGTTGTACACCCACAAAATCAGGCAGCAGAAATCCTTACTGAATTGGAGCACAACCTTAAGAGGTTGACTATAGATATCCCAGATACATTGACGAATGATATTCCTCTTCGTCTCCAGAGACATGTTACTAGTGTTCCTGGCCAGTTTAGGAGATTCTTGTGCAGGGTGGAGCGGGCGATAGTTTACTACCATGACCATCACCATGGATAGTGGATGATCATCGTGGACTATTGTATTTTGTTTTTTGTATCACTATCTTTTATATCATAAGGTGTTTTAAACCTATTATTGCAGACGATGTAATATTTTTGAAAATGAAAACTCCTATCTATGATATTACTATTTTCTTTGGCTATCTTGTTCAATATATATCGAATGTTGTTTTGGTTTACTATTTTAATGTTGCAAATGTCTATTTATAACACTATTAGCTAATGCATCAACCAATGTATTTAAATTTCTTGGAATGTGTTGATATTCGATGTAATCAAATTGCCTTTCCAAGAGATGAACCTTCAAAAATAATCTCAATAACACTAGATTTTTAATTTCTTATACCCTGTTTAAATGTAATACAATGAGTTTTGAATCTAGCCTAATGATGAAACGTCGAATGCCAAATGAAATGGAACAAGATAATAACTCAATCACTATGCTATATTCTGCAACATTATTCGTTGTTTGACCAAGGCTTACCCCATGCATAAAAAATAACTCATCAGTGGGTGAATAAATAACCCAGGCTATGAAAATGTGTATCACTACGACACCATGAAAAACAATGTATATTTGAAGGGTTCAGATGTCGATGCTCTGCAATATCAAGAGTAATCAAGACGTAGTGATAGTAGTAAAGCAAACTTAAACTAGACACACTCATCTAATCAAAACTGTCCCAACTAGAAAAATAACTAATGTACAAGTGAGATCTTCACACAAGAATCAAGCATAATATCTCTTGAGATAAAGTCCATTTAGGTTTATCTAAAGAGACCTCGCCATAATCAAATCGATCAATTCATAAGCCCCTTTACCATTTTCCTTCCCTACAATATAAGGACCATTGGTTTTGAATTTACCGCTCCCTAGCTTATCGTTAACCAATATATAAGCAGACTAGGTCACCTTGAAAAAACACGGTGTAACACTTTGGAACACCTAATCCTCCATGGGTAGGTGTGGAATATGAAAAGTCACAATGGATTCCAAGTGACCTTGGAATGAGAAACCAAGAGTCACACCATTGTACTATAAATGTACATCTTTGTATAATGGAAAATAAGAAAGCCTCACGCTTATCTTTCATTGTGTGTTTAGTCTCTTGTGTGTGTGCTCATCTTCCTCATACACCATGTGTGTGCTTCAACATGGTGTTTAACATGGTATCAGAACGGGCGATTTCTGGCCCTGCTCCACTTTGAGTGAGCCATTTGTGTTTATGGCCTATGCATATCTGCAAAAATTGTTGGTTTTTTTGCAGCACTCAAGTGTTTGTAGCAGTGTTTTTAAGAAGGAGCAGCATTCAGTGATTTTGCAGCATTCAGAAGTTTTATATTGGAGAAGAGCAGCATTTAAAATCCCAGCATTCAGCATTTGTTTTGAAGAAGAGCAACAAGCAGCACTGCACATCTGAAGGTTTATTTTTTCTGCAATCTTTGCATTTTAAATTCCGCATTTAAAAAGCTGCTGGAATTTGTTTAAATTGGGATTTCTGAAGAAGTCTATGAGTTTTTAGTGGAAAAGATTTCTGAGCATTTTTAAATTCTGCATTTTTGAGCTGCTGAGAGGGTTTTTGAAGATAAATTCTGAGTTTTTTACTCCTGGAAATATTCTTCTGCTGCTGCGCTATTAGAAAAATCTCTGAATTTTATTGGCAAGTTCTACAAATTGCTTTTGTGTTTCAATGCTGGAAATTTTCACTGCTCTGCAATTTCTGGAAGCTTTACTCCTCTCTGCTGTATTAAAAATAAAATAAATAAATCCCTGCACCTCCTTACCACTCCACTCTCAGCGCTTTCGACACTCTCCACCTCAATGCACAGTCCCTACCCCACAGAACTCAACCTTGCGCCTCTTCCCATTCTGCTAACCCTCCTCAAACGCTGTCCTTGGCCGCTCGGCCTTACACCTCAACCTGGCCTTTCGGCCTTCCCCTCAACCTACACAAACTCCTTTACACCCTACGCTCCTGCTCGCTCTTCCAAAATCGTTTTTAATATATTTTAACTCCGGCCCCTTGCTATACCTCGTCCGCCCCTTCGCTCTAACCCATACGGCGCTCTCCCATTCTGCAACAGTGCTCCCTATCCTTCCACACGCGCTCCCCAAAACCCCTATCGGCTCTCCCCTGCTATACTCCCTCACATTGAACTCTCCCCTTCCCACTCCTTACAGCGCTCACCTCAACACTTTCTCCATGCCCACGGCTTAACTGCGATCTATTTTAACGCAGCCCTTCATTCAACCTACGCCGGCATACATCCCTCCCTACAACACTCCGCCCCCATCCTTGCAATCTTACCTATCCCCTCTCCTACGCCCTCACTCACACAGCTCCCCACGCACTACTGCATCGAACACACAACGCTCCCCAACGCTGCGTCTACCCTCCTCCCCTTTATCAGCGCTTTGCACTGATTCTCCTGTAGCCCCTCTCTATTCCCAACGCTCTTTCCTACGGCTACGTGTAACGCTTTTAAAATTTTCCCAGGCCACTCCATTTTACAACACATCACATCTTTTTTAATTTTTTTATTTTCAATTATTTAAAAAAATAACACGCCTCCTTTATATATTTAACATAGCCCCCCTTTTTTTTTTTGTAATCCCACTTTTAATAAAAACCCCTCACCATTTTAATAACATTCTAATATTTTCCCATCCTCTTCCTTATAAATTTCTCCTTTCCATTTTTAATAAATCTCTTTCCCATTTTAATTTTTTAATATCTCCCCATTAAAATTTCCTTTCTCTTTTAATTCTCCCATTTTTCCCATTTTTTTTTAATTAATTTTTAATTTAAAAAAAAAAAAAAAAAAAAACGACGAGAGAGAGGAAAGACATTGAAACGAGAGAGAAAATGGGATAGAAGAAATGAGCAATGAGTAAAAAGAAGAAATGGCACATGAAATGGTATATACATATTACGAGATTTGACATTTTATGATTTGTAGCATTGACATGAGAGTGATTTTTTTCAAGAATTTCACATTTTGTGAAAATTGATTTATCAGTTTCATGACTCATTGAAGAAGAAAATTCAGCTGCCTTAAAGTGTTTTTGCATAGTGTTTTCAGCGTCAAACATTTTGCAGAGATTTTGTATTGAACTCACATTGTGAGTGAATTTGCCTCTTCATTCATAATTGGAATCAGTGAATTTGAGTTGTTGATGTAAGTCATTGTTGATTGCCCTCCATCATTTGAGGAGCACACTCTGTACTTTGACATTTCTATAAGCCATTTGTATTTGTTGAATCATTGTAAATGGGTGCATTTTCGGTTGAAGTCGACACCCTTTCATTCATTTTTGAGCCTAAATTGTTGAAAATGGCCAAAATCAATGAGGCATTAATGTTGTTGAATGACCTCATTCATTCAAATGTTGATGACATGATAAAAATGAGCAAGGATGCTCTATGTAACATTCAGAGTTGTTTGCTAGATGCACATGAAAAGATTGAGTTTTTGCAGTTGGAATCTCAGCTCCAACAAGATGAACTTCACCAAAAGAGTCACCATTCTGAACCTGTTTCTGTTCAGAACATTGTGAAAGACTCCCATCAGCAGCAAGTCAACAAAGTTCCAGTTGATTCCCATTCAGTTCCTTGCACTAGAGCAGATTTACATGCAGATGCAGCCACTCAGCCTGCACTTCCTAAGCCCATCATCAGACCTTGGGAAGAGCTTGTCCACAACAAGCACCGAATTGGTCTTGGATATGACAAGGATGTGTCCTTTCATATTCCAGACTACACCAAGCCCATCATATTTCCCGTAGTGTCGGATTCTTATATGGACAGCTTCTCTCACCCGTTGTACTGCTCCATCCTCGCCTCCACTTCCATCACAGATTGAGAAATGCCAACACCGTGATCGAGTTGGCCATATGAAAGACTCATCGCTTTGATCTTCATCCATGCAAGCACCGTGGCCTACATTGGGACCCAGCCCTTCACCCGGTGATGCTTCTCAGACACACAAGCCCCCCGCAAGAACCAAGATTCATCTTGGATGGATCGCTTCTTGGCAATGGGCATCAGCAGCCAAGAAGATGTTTACGACACATGTTAGAACTTGTTCACAGATATTGAACAAACTTGCAGTTGAGTTTTCGCCATCATCTCACCTTGTCCCCGACAGGGGGGGAAATGGTGGTCATGTACAAGCTTCGACGACAGATCAAGCGAGCCTGAGCCACAATCTCTCATTCTAGATTCAGAGTTGCATCCAGAGTTCAAGCGAGCCCGAGCCACAATTCGTCATTCTGGATTCAGAGATGTAGCTAGAGACACGGATGCCCATGAGCATACCTTCGGTTGGTGGATAACCTAAAACATCATTTTCGGTTGGTGGATAACCTAAAACCATCATCTTTGGTTGGTGGATAACCTAAAACCATCATTTTCGGTTGGTGGACAACCTAAATTGATCACTGTGCCTTAGACTCCTTCTTTTAGGTTGAAGGTCTCCCTTTTTTATGAGGGACATTTCCTCTAGCAGAAGCTTTCAGCTTCTTGCCAGTTTTGGAAGAGTTCCGGGAACTGCAACAAGTTTTGCGTTCCAGTGTTTGTGGTCATCCTAAAACCACCTCTTTTTTTCCAACATTTCAGAGAGTTGATTCAGCCAAGTGCTGCCATGTATACTTTGCAGATTTGTATTACAACTCTTTTCTTGGACTCACACATACCCCTTCGGATTAAGGGGGGATGTTGGAACACCTAATCCTATATGGGTAGGTGTGGAATGCGAAAAGTCACAATGGAGTCCAAGTGACCTTGGAATGTGAAACCAAGAGTCACACCATTGTACTATAAATGTACATCTTTGTATAATGGAAAATAAGAGAGTTGCACGCTTATCCTTCATTGTGTGTTGAGTCTCTTGTGTGTGTGTGTTATTCTTCCTCATACACCATGTGTGTGCTTCAACATGGTGTTTAACATACTGAGCTTTAACATGTTTTTTATGAGCTTCGGTTGCTAATGTAGTGGTGCGCCAAGTCTCATCTAATTGTGCTAAGTACAAAAAGAGTTTTTCCTCTTCAGAGGTAGCTGGTAGTAACTCTATGGCTAATTGGAGTGACGGTATTTCGCATTCAATAGGTAACACAACTTCTAAACCATAAACCAGTTGAAAAGGAATGAACCCTATTGCAGTTTTTGCTAAGGTTTGATATGCCAAAGTGCTGAAAAAAGAATGGTATGCCAATTCGATTTATGAATTCCAATTTTCTTTTTAATCATGATGGTTAAAAATTTATTAACAGCTTCAACTTGACCATTAGCCTGTGGGTAATATGGAGTAGAGTTATCATGACGCAGGCCAAGTTGGTCAAAAAGTTCGGTCATCATAATGTTTCAAAAATGACTCCCATAGTCAGTAATAATAGCTTGGGGTACACCAAAAAGAGAAATTACATGATTGAATACAAACATAGCTACAGTTTTTCCTTCTGCCACAAATGTAGCATTACCTCGACCCATTTAGTAAAATAATCTACTGCGAGAATAATATACCCATGCCCCCCCAACCAAGTGAGGGTTACATGTAATGAAATCAATACCCCATTTTCCAAAAGGACCGACATCAATTGTGGGGTGAAGAGGAGCTGGTGGTGCATGCATCTTTTGATCAAATATCTGATAGTTGTGGAATTTTCGGACCGCGAGAATGCAATCTTTGAATAATGATGGCAAAAAATAACCAGTGTGCAATATCTTTTGGCCTGTGGCATATCCAAACATATGACCACCACACGCTCTAGAGTGGCAGTCATTCAAAACTTTTCCAGCCTCTTCATGAGTTAAACATCGTCGAAATATATAATCTGCACCACGACGATAAAGGGTGTCTCCAACAATATTGTATTGCTGAGATTGGCAATGGATCTTTCGTCTATTTGCATGTGAGAGTTCAGGCCGAAAGGTTTGGGTTTGGAGATAAATGATGATATCTCCATACCATGGATCTAACGCACTGATAAGAAATAGAGATTCATCAGTAATTGGATGCTCTACCACATTTTCCGTCTCAGTATTTGGGAAGTCACACATAAGTTCGGCGAAGACCATTGATTTCTTTGATTTGGATTTTTCAAATTCTAAATCAAACTCTTGAAGGATAACAATCCATTTATAGTATTTTCCCCCGAGTAATTATTTATTCAAAACATACATCACAGTTGTTTTTCATAACAAAATGTAATGACGAAATCTTTGGACAACTTGAACTGCTACCAATGCCAATTTCTCCACATGTGAATATTTAATTTCGGTCGGATTGGGATTCCGACTGAGACAATAAATCAGATGTTGATTGTGGAATTCATCCTCTTTAACTAATACCATTCCAATGGTGGAATACTAGGTTGCTAGGTATAAAAAGTAATCCTAGTTGTAATTTGGTGGATGCAATAACAGTGCATGGGTCAACACGTGTTTCAAAGCATCAAAATATCGATCAGTGATCTCATCCCAAATAAAAGGAACATTTTGTTTCAACAACCTGGTAAAACCTTTTTTAACTCAGCATAGTTCTGGATAAATCTACGCAGAAAGTTTCCTTTCCCTTGCAAACTTTGGAGTTGGCGAAGTGTGGAAGGAGGAGGTAAATTGGCAATAGCCTCAACCTTTGATGGGTCGACATGAATGCCTGCTTTGGAAACAACAAATCTGAGCAATCTACCATATTGCACACAAAAAACACATTTGTGGAGATTCAACCAAATCTTATAATGCATACATCTCATAAAAATTTCTCTTAAATGAGTAGGATGATCTTCCCTGTGTAATGAATGAGTAGGTAAATCATCGAGATAAGGTTGCACAATCTGTTTAATGTCATGAAAAACATAATACATTGCCCTTTGAAAAGTTGCACCAACATTCTTTAATCCGAAGGGTAGTTTACAATAAGAAAAAGTTCCCCAAGGACAAATAAATGTTGTTTTTGGCTGATCAACAGGGAGTATGTTTATTTGATTGTACCCAGAAAATTCATCCATAAATGAGTACATTTCATTTCTAGCACAATCATCAATGATTTGATCGATATAGGGAGTTTGATAATTGTCTTTTGGATAAGCTTTGTTAATATCCCTATAATCGACACATACTCTTATAGTCCCTTGCTTTTTAGTAATAGGAATGATATTAGATACCCAATCTGTTAACGGGATTAAATAAATAAAACCTGCTTTCAATAATTTCTCAACTTCGGCTTTAATAGCAGCAACTTTCCATGGATGTATCAGACGTAATCTTTGCCTGATAGGTTTAGCATCCAGGTTAGTTTTTATTTCATGAATGACAATGTTGGGATCAATTCCTGGCATTTCTTCATAAGACCAGGAAAATATGTCATAGAATTCTTGAAATAGGGCTTTATATAGTAATTCCATCTAACGTACAAGAATCACGTATATGAATTTTTTCAATAACTCCTGGTTTAACTGATATGTCAATGGGAACCGTCGAAGAAATATTTCCCAAATTGATTTCAGACTCCAAATTTATAATCGATATTGGACTCTGGGGTTCTTTGACATAGTCAATTGTAAAAATAGATGAAAAATTATTTTCAAAGCTATCAAGCTCAGGTAAAAATGATGACCTATGATGAAGATCATCCCATGGTAATTCATCTATGGACAAGAATTCACGAATGCTTTCATCAGTATGAAACACTTGTTGAAAAGGATCAGGAATTGATGTTATAGCTGAGCTTGATGGTGAAAATGATTTCTTAGTGATCACATTCATTGGATCAGAATCAGTTGATGAAGGATTGGAAAATGACTGTACTTCTTGATATGCTATCTCAAAAGGACTCAAAGGCATCTCGCCATAGAAAGAATCTAGTTCTGACTCTAAACGCACTATCCAAGGTTCATCAAATGGAATAGTGCTTAATGTAATCATATTGATATTAGCAATAGTACGTGGTACGTTAGGTGGAGGCATAGAAAAAGTTCTCATTAAGGAAAAATATTTGATTAAACCTACTCCAACATCCTCATAATGGATAGTCGATTTTCCAACATGTTGAATACTATCCGTAGAAGCTGGGTCAAATGAATAATATGAGAGCTGATCGATTTTCAAAATATTTCCTTGATGAGGAAACATGATTAATCGAAATACTGGTGATATGAAAGCATTCATAGCATAAGACCAACTTTGACCTAGAAGAAGGTTGTAATCTAGAGGGGCATCAACGACTTCTACATCTAAATTAATAGTTTTACCTTTGACCTCTATAGGTAGATCCTGCAAAATTCCATATGGATGGAATCCTCTTCCATCAAAAGCTTTGAGAATTATTGGAGATTGGTTAAGTGTTGGAGAACCAAGTGATTTCCAACAATTTAACGACATAATACATGTAGATGCTCCTTTATCAATTACAGTACGAAAGCAATGCATGTTTTTTATTAGTACTGGAATTTGAAAATCCATTTGATGAGGGAGGCGTGGTGTAAAATTTTCTAAATAGAAGGCCATGAGGTTCAAATCTTGAAGATCTACAGCTCCAATAGCTGATAAGAGAAATTTCCTTTGTGCCGAACATGATTGCAGCGCTTCCAAGGCCGACATTGCTGGAGAAGATATTGCTAAATCCTCAACAATGTTGTAGTTCTGAGCAACTCTCGCATGTGGATTGAAAGTTGATTTCCAAAGTACACCTTTAGCAGGTGGTTTAATTACTAAATCAAGATTGGGTTTCTCGATATGAAGTGGATCAAAAACCGAAGGAGATGTAGCTCGTACTGAATTAGAATCTTCTACTTCTTTTCCAGTAACAGGATTTTTACTTCCATAGTCTTGCGATCGAGTCGCAACCATTACTTGAGACATCATCAAAATATCTATTGATGTATTAGAAGAAGATCCAATCATTTTGCTATCTTGAACAGGAAAAAGATCCTTCAAGACAACGGGCGTGGGTGAACCTTTGAAAAAATTAAATACCTCAGACCTATTCAGACATTCCTTAGTGAAATGATCCTCGTCATAGACAAGACAAGGATAACGAGGTTTTCGCTTATCATCATACGGCTCATTTTTCTATGTTTTTTCTTTGGGATATGAATTCTTCTTACTTTTATTCTTCCCTTTCTTCTTATTTCTATTTTTAGACTTAGTTGTAGACGGATCTACAATGTGAATGTCGGCAGAAGTTTCAAGGGAAGAATCTTCTTTTGGTGAATTGGGTAAATTTATTATAGGAGAAGTAATCTTGGAAGATTTGTTCTTACTCTTATTAGTAGTAACTGAACCAATTACACCATCAGTGGCATGAGACCTTGAGAGAGTTGTTGTTATCTGACCAGGATGCGGTAAATCTGGAATTTTCTCATACAAAGTACCTGACTATGTATATACTAAGTCAATGTACTAAGCTTGAGCAATGACTTGTTCTTCTGTAACAACTCCTCCTTTCGCTACATATTCAGTGATTTTTGGTAGTAATTATTTTATAAACCATTCTACCAAGATTTGATTCGGGATAGAAACTTTCACCAAACGTATTCTACATCTCCATTCATGTATGTGATCTGATATGTACGTAGATGTAGATTGTTTTAGTGAAGTTATCAATTCCGTGCCATTGTCGTATCTTACTGGCAAATGAAAATGAGTTAAGAAGGCAGTTGCTAAGGCATTTAAATTGTTAAATGAGCCTCGTGGTATTTCAATGTACCATTTAGTTGCTAATCCTATCAACGTTCTCTAAAAAATTCTTAATCGAATAGAATCGTCAATCAAAGAGTTGGATGCACACCAGAGGTGGTAAGTCATGACATGGTTAGAAGGTTCCTCTCCTGATTTTCCTTCAAACTTTTGGATATCACTGAGAAAATTATTTGGCATTGGTGGCCAATACAGAATATAATAGATGGGATCATTCGTAAGGTGCGATAAATCAGGTAAATCCAAAGTTGCTATGAATGGCAACCAACAGTTAGGGTCCTGTTGATTAAATTGATAACCCTGTGAAACTATACTAGTTCCAGGAGGAATATATCTAGGATACCCTTGAATAGCCTGTGCATTTGGAATCGGAATTCCCCTTAAATAACCAGGATTAACCAGACCATACTGGGGTTGAAAAGGTGTTTGATATGTATACTTAGGATATGACTGTTGATGGTATACTAGATTTTGTGGAACAGGTCCATATTGATATTGCCCTGATACAGTTGATAGATAAATTGAGGTTGGCTTGTTATAACTGTACTTGTACCAGGTTGTCCTGTAGGCATCTGAACAATAGTCTGAATTGTAGGTCTAGGCCGCGAAGCAGAAACTTGAGGAATCTGAACCGATATTTGAGGGGCAGTAGAAACAGGAGCTGCAGATACTCCAGGAATAGGTGTGGTAGCTTGAACAGAAGTTGGAGCAGTAGTTTGTGGCAAAGTTCTAGGTTTACTCAGACTAGGCTGCTGAACAATACCAAATGCAAGTATTTGAATTGTAGGTTGGACTGGTTGTTTGGTTTGATTATAACCAATTGGTTTTCCAGGTTGATAATAAGGTACTTGCACATTTGGCTGTAAATTCTGTTGAACTTGGGATGGATCCCACACCATATTTACTCCGGGATATGAGGGTCCCATTGAAGGTTGTACATAAGAAGGACCATAACCAGGTTGAACATATGGCTGGTAATTAGCTAGATAATTTCCACCTCCTTGTAACAATTGTTGTTCCGAGTAGAACTGTTGTCCTAAAGGAGGTTGTGGACCCTGAATTGGGTACTGACCTTGGGGTTGATATTTACCTTGAGGTATGTACTGAACTTGAGGCATGTACTATCCTTGGGGTTGATATTGACCCTGAGGTATAAACTGACCTTGAGGTTTCCCCCCAGGCGCTAAATTACTAGCTTGAGGTTGCCCCCCAAGCGATAAATTGCTACCTTGAGGGCCAGGGTTTGGAATGTTTCCAAACATCATATAAAATTGTTCATTGTTAAAAGTTCTGGTATTTGATTCATTTGGACCAGATGATGGTGTATGTTTATCAGGAAAAGGATATGCCCCTAGGAAATTACCATAGAGCAACTGGTATCCTGCAGGAACAGATGGACCACCATACAAATATGTTTTTGTAGATTCAAAAAACATGGATGACTCACCAGACATGTTTAATGGAGGTCTATAACCTCTTGGTGTAGAAGGAAAAGGAATTCGGGGTGGCGAATAATTCAGACCAACGTTATGTAGAAAGTATGTCAATGAAGAGTACCAAGCGTCTTGTCTAAAAGGACTATAAAAAATCAATTCACATTCTCTAAGATTTAAAGATTACTAAGCTAAAGGAAGAACAACTTCTTCTTCAGTGTAAATAACTTCTTCAATACTAATGAGACCAGGAGGAAGATCTTCTGTGATCTGATTCTTCACTCTAGGTGAATCAGAACGATCGGGGGTTGGAGTAATGAACTCTAAAGTAGGCTCAGACGTAGCAGGTTCAATTTCTAGCTCAGAAATTTCAGGTTTAGTAGATGATAATTCACTTGTTGTAGAAGCAAGTTCAACTATTTTGGAGATTGAAATTTTCTGAGGAGTATACTCTGCTATTTGCGGTTGATCTACTTCATAATTGGGATGGATAATTAAGAATGTTTCTTCCTATTCTATTGATTCAGTTCCTGATGTTTGTCCTTTTTCATATTTAATTATCTCTAATTGGCTTAGTGTATATTCAGGGGGTTTCCCCTGCATTCTACATGATTGTCCTGGTAATTCAGCCACAATTAAAACTTTTAATCACACGCAATCAAAGAAAATTTCAATAAAAAAAATCCTAAAGTCTCTAAGGAAACAACCAAATTGATCATACGCCTATAAAATCTAAGAGATCAATCCATGCACAAACAGTAGATTCCTGTACTTAAAACACTAGTTGTTGATGAAATCCAACATTGTAGAATTTTAATGCAGAAATGGCAGTTAGAATAGTTACCCCGACAACCTGCTTAATGAAACATACCAGTGCAAGTTTCTCCACTTAAACCATCTCGAGCGAAGATAACCCTTCGAAGATTCCAAGTGAGTCTAGTCGATGTATGCTCTAGGTACAGTGGTACCTTCCCTCCACCGTCACCTTGAGAAAGAATCCTAAAGTTTATGGCCACTAAGGTCACCAACGGAAACACATATACCTGGGGGGACAATCTACGATCCGATATACATGCTAGGGCAGAGTAACAAGCTCAATCCCCTTGAAGGCTCCTTGACATAATCCAAGGTTTACCGACAAGTGACCCAAGGCTCCTTAGCAATGGTCTATCCAAGGTTTACCGTTTTTAATACATGCACATCTTCTATATTTCCCAATGAGATAGGTATGATTACTTCACTGGTTCGGACATGATCTCATGCTTAACTCCTTTAGGAGGAGCTTCCCAGAGCATACATGCTACAATTGGATTTTCCTACCTCAATATTTACTACTTGTTTGTTTGAAATGCCTTGGAAAGTTAATTACAACTTATTCCAAGACACTATCCTAAGCTATGTTGGTGGAAAAGAGCCGTAGAAAATGAAAAATTTTCTAGATTGATTTTAATTAAGCTTTAATTTTACTTCGGCTGATTCTTAGGTCAAAAGGTATGGAAGTGAAACTTCGATGATATGTAATGACCCGACTCAAAAATACGCTAAAATGAATCTATATGAAAAGAAACTCATTTCTTTTCAATGAAACCTATTTAGAGGAAAGATTTGGGAGATTTCGATAACTTTCAAAACATCAATTCTTTCTTTGATAAACAAGAAACTTTTAAAAGAAGACTATTTCGGAGAACCCAATTTCACAGAAAAAATATCACTTGTTCAAAATGAAATTCCTTATAACACTCAAATCAGAAACTATAATCAAACTTCTTCCAAAAGAAAACTAAAACTCTTAAAATCATAAAATTAAAAACTAAAAGAAAACTCTAATCTTGAACTCTATCTAAAAAGTTTTGAGGATGTTTATGCTCAGTTTGTAATCTAACCAAGAACTTTCTGATTATCTCAGCAAGAAATCAAAAACATCCAATAATGGTTTTAAGTGAAATTCAGACCTTATCAAGCTAAAAGGTTTTCTAAATTTGCAAATGAAAATAAAATTGAATTTTCATAAAAGCATGAGTTGCCTCAAGTTCAATGGCTCAACAAGAAAATAATAACGTACCAATTAGCTGAGGTATATAAAATTCAGAGCAACAAGAAGACAAGGAAAACACTTACTCATAAAGTGCAAATTTGATAAAAAGATCACTTCAAACACAGAAATTGCTGAAAGAAACTCACACAGAAGTCTTTGACAATCAAAACAAGTTGGGGTAATTATAGGGAATCAAGTAATTACACTCCTGAAAACAAAATTTTTATTTTTTCAAAATTTTCCAAAAGTTTGCAGTTTTTAATGGAACAAGGTGCGGTACCGCACTGTTTTTCACTAAAATCTACGAAGTCTACCACTCTGTTTTTAAAGAAAAAGTGTGGAAGCCAAGAAAAAACATAGAAAAAATAAAAATACAGATTTACAGTCAAGGATTCTAATGATTGATCTACCCAACCCAGTTTTGAACTGATCAAAATCAAATAAATCTTTCAAAATTCAAACTAAAAATGAAAAAGAAAACTAAGTTCATTATCCCCAATGGAGTCGCCATTTTGTTATGCGGATAAAATCCTTCTTGCGGACAAGAACAATCTCCCTAGTATCCTAAGGATATATAGAAACAAACAACCAAATGCAAACCATTTTCTCTAGATCATTTGTGATTTAGAATTATTAATTAACTAAGTAAGAGGAGATGCTCCTACCTAGAGTCCAACGCTTTTTGTAATCTTCAATCAAGTCGCTCCAACAGAGGTCAATTCAACATGTAAGACTTGCATTCAAAGACAAAAAAAAAGAATTAAAAGCACCTGCAAGATATAATAATTCAGAAACACTAATCTATCTCAGTGATCAAGAAATCCAAGAATTACATTACTCAATAGATACATGAACAACTTAATGAGAAAATAGAATCCATTTGTATTAATTTGTATGATAAGAAGTAACCTTACAACCTTGTCTCCTTGATGTCATACAGGTTCTTCCGGGGTCCTGAACATCCGTTTTCCATTGGTTTGACAAGCCTTCGCCTCTTTGAACTAGCATGAATCTATTGACATGAGTATGTGATCATTCTCATTCCGATGATGCCAAGTAAAGATAGTATGATTTCTTCAGCAATTAACCTCAAAACAACCAAGTTCTAAGTACCCTTGAGACTGAAACATGATCTCAATTTATAGCAGAAGGGAGGTAGTTTCAATTCAAATAAGAAAGGGATAAATTCCTTTCATGAAGGGATTAAGCTCCAAATACCAAGGGATAGACTCCTTTAATGAAGGGATAGAGGTTCATGAATGGAGGAATTGAAGCTCGACCAAATTACGCTTCTAGAATTCTCCAGCTGGGAGAATATTCGACCAGCTGGCATTCTAGAACTTACTTTTTCTTTTATTTTACCTTTTACGGGGGTCCGCAGTTTTAACAAGAAGAACGTGCGGCATGTGCCGCAGGTTATAGAGCAAGAAACTGTGGTACTGCAAGCAATGACTAGGAAAAGTGCGGAGTTAGGCTTTTAAGGGTTTTAATGAGCTTTTCTCCAATTCCAAGACTTGGTTTAGGAAATTTATAGTTTTGGACCTCTAAGGGAGCATAATATAGGTAATGATGAACCCATATAGACAGCTAAATTTTATGGTGACAAATTTTAGTGTAACACCTGATCAGCAGGAATATTCTAAGCAGTCTACACCATCTTAGCAGGCACCTAGTCTTGAGTATACATGGCCATCGACTAAGCAGGCACCTGATCCTGAGCAGGCAGGTCCATTTGAGCAGGCCGCACCATCCATTGAGTAGTATGCACCATCAATGACTCATCAGTAGACAATTCCTGAGAAAACTGCACCATTTTATCAACAGGCACCTTTGGAGCAAGCATGTCATCCATCTGAGCATGAGGTTGCACCATCGACTGAGCAGGCCTTGACTAGTACTAGTATTGATGTAGTACCACCATATATTTGACATTTATATGTAGTTATATTACAGTTGTATATATATGTGTGTGTATATATATATATAGTGCATGTATTTTATGTTCATGTTGATGTACTTAATTTACATGTTGGTGTTCATCATGATGTGTATATTGTTAGGTCATGTTAGATATGTTCATTTAATGTGCTTGCAAATAGATGTGTATGTGATAGTAGTTATTTTACATGAGATGTATATTTGATGTTTGTGTTATGATGATGTTATACAATGCTTGTGCTTTGTTAGATGATCATGATCACGATGATTAGATGATGTTAGAGAATTTGAATGTGTATTTTAGAATCTGATGTTTGTACGATGGTTATCATGATCTAATGTTTATTTTTAATATTAAATCATGATATTTATTAAATATTATGTATTGGTAATTGTAAAATTGTGTAATTGTAATTGTAATTGTAATTGTAATTGTATGTATCATGATTGTAATTGTAATTGAAATTGAAATTTTAATTTATGTAAAATTGTAAAATTGTGATTGTAATTGTATGTATTGTCATGATTCAATTTTATTAAAATTGTAAAATTTGTAAATTTGTAAATTTGTAAAATTGTAAAATTATAATTGTAATTGTATGCATTGTGATTGTAATTGTAATTGTAATTTTAATTGTAATTGTATGTAAAATTGTAATTCTAATTCTAAGTCTAATTCTAATTTTAATTGTAATTGTATGTAAAATATTTGTGAAATTGTAATTGTAATTGTAATTTTATTTTGAAAGGATTGTAATTGTAATTGTATGTAAAATTGTAAAATTGTAATTGTAATTGTAAGTGTATGTAAAATTGTAAAATTGTAATTGTAATTGTAATTTTAATTTTAATTGTATGTAAAATATTTGTAAAATTTTAATTGTAATTGTATGTATTGTCATGATTCAATTTTATTAAAACTGTAAAATTTGTAAAATTGTAAAATTGTAAATTAATTGTCAATTTTGAACCATAACTACCGTAAGTAAAATGTATACCGTAAATATTGTTAAATTGCCATAATTGTAAATTTGTATGACTATAAATAATTTTAAAATAATAAATTTAGAATAATATGAATTTTTTTAACATAATAAATTTTAGAAAATAATGAAAATAAATTTACGTTTAGAATTATCATTATTTTATTATGATCTGACATACCAAAAATAACAGTATGCATTAATACAATTTTTAAAATTTTGAAGCTATCATTCACACACATTTAAAGAAATCAAGTAGTTGTATTATTTTAGGAATCGACATTAAAAAAAAAAAAAACAAACCTTGATATAGTGCATTGTTTTTGAGATCAACATAATAGAAAATTATCAAGTGAAATGATTTTAACATTAACACAATGCAAACCAATTAATTCAAAATACATATTATAATGTTTCAAAAAAAAAGAGCCTTAGTTATAAGGTTAAGTCCTCTCCTTTATAAAAAACCATCTTAAATAGTATAAATGATGAAATAACACATGTACCATGTCACCCTTTGTTCTCATGATCACCCTCATTATCTTCTAGCTCGCATGGCATGATAACACTATTGCTCTCAAAAATATGTATTGATCTAGGGTCATGTATCAATACGAACCACCAATCCCTATCCAACACATCTAGGTAAAAAAACACCTGGTTGTAGTGTTTGGGGAAAACATAAGGTTCCTTAGCTTCATCCCACATCTTTCTAGAGTTTATACATATCAGCCTACTATCGCGATCTTCCTTTACATTATTCTGATCAAAGGTGTCTCACCACTTGCACCTAAAAATAACACATTGGAAAGAAGAGAAGTCCACTTCAATGATCTATTGTATCTTTCCAACGTAACCTAATGTCCGTCATACTAGGTTTTGATCACGGTGTCTAGCTTGACTAGATTGATCGAACTCGACTTCCACTCCACAATCTTGTGTCATGTGTCCATCATCGACGTTTTCTGTGTGAAAATGGTGTCCATATGCCCACATAGATGGGAACAAATACACCTATAAAAAAGTTAAAAATCATAGTTTCATGTGTCTTATGATAACCAAATTGTTAAAATATGAAATATAGATGTTACTTTGCAAAGGTGCATTATTAAGTTTAAAATGTACATAAATATATTATTACCGAGTTGCTGCACCTAATCCCTACGTTTAGCGCATCCTCTTCAACACACGGGTAACGACCGGTTGCACCGTATTTCTCTCTAACTTAGTCAACAAACCAACTGTTGGGGCATACAATTGGCATATTTTCTTTTAAATGATCGGGATAAGGCACACTTCTACCATTCAACCATCTGAATTCTTTCCTATCACTATCCCATTTCATCCTCTTTTGTTCGTACAATGCGACCCACTGTTGTGTCACTTAAGAATTGTAAAGAACAAATTTATTGATTGCTTCAATTTTTGCTTTCAATGATGAAATAAAACCAACATATCGTACATATGAGATCAAAATATATATTATATCAAAGTTCAATGTGAATATTTACTTTGTGTAAATTTGAAAAATTACAAGTCACTTGCTATTTATCAAGCACCTTTTTCCATTCATTTGGAGAAGCTCCCCTTCTCTTTTTTCTTCATCCCTTTCATCGTCCCAAGTCACCGCACTTGATCTGTTGTCGATCTACTTGATTGACTCACTGGCATAATATAAAGACTCATATGATATGTGCCCCTCTGCCATGGACCCCTCAGTTTTTTCCCTTTGTCGAACAAAACCTTTCAATTTCTTCATGTACCTCTATAAGAATAACATCCAATGACAAGAAACCACCCCAACTAATTCAACCTCATCTACTAGTTGGATTAGAAGATGAACCTGCAAGTCAATGAAACTTGTCGCCAATTCCTTCTCAAACATACAACCAATCTCAACTATCTCTTGATGTCACCGTGTAATGTTAGCCACATGAATCTCCTTTAACGTGATCCAATGTACAAATGCAGATAATTTATATATGGCATGTCCTAAGTCTTGGGGGAAGTCATGTTTCACACACCCATGCACAAACAAAGGATAATGACACTGCAAAGTTATAAACACATGCAATAATATACAAAATTAGTTATGTTTTATTATCCCTGCATGGGATAAAATTTATTAATATAACAAATAATAAAATCATGCTTTTGAAATTTTACGTACTCTTAGAAGATTCAAATGGTCATGCAATTTCAACCCTGAAAAATGGTCATCCATGGTGAAGCAGTGTCGTAGTGAAGACCCATATGAAGATGGGACCCTCACACCCATTATAACTTACTTTTACAAAGAAAGATCATATTTTTTTAAAATTTATGGGACATCACCTTCTTTGAAATACCAATTAGAGGGACCAACTGCCTCTGATCCTGTACTTTCTAATCGTCTTGGCCAATGTTTCTTTTTAGTTTTTGAAGTACTAAGATCTTTCCTAACAACCAATGTGTCACTTTGTTTCGATTATATGTGCCTCCATAAAGAAGATGAAACATTTTTAAATATATGCATGGGATATAATAAGTGGGTTATATGCTCCCAATATGGGAGGTTATAAAAGATAGATTTCTTTTTCATCCCAATGGGAAATTTCTCAACATAGGTGTCAAAGAATTATGGATCATCGAACATAAGCTCCCCAAATGAATCAAACATTTCTATGAACTCCTTCTCCTTCTCTCTCTCATGTGCTCTAAGCCATTCAGTTGGTGTCGTTATTGCGGGCCTTTGGGTTCTCTCTCGTTTACCATTGAAAGCATATGTTTCTCTTTTGCAAGGGTGTTCTTCTGGGAGGAATACCCTGGAACAGTCATACACTGGCTTTCATAGGTCGTTGGACCATCTAGATTTCAGAGAAGGTCCACAACATTTACATCCATAATACCCTTTTGTTAGAAGACCTGCAAAATTATTGTATACAATATGTATGCCATGTTAAAGAATATCATGAAGATTAGAACAATTATAATGAATTAAATAAATAATATCTAAAAGAATATTGTTATGTATATAAACAAATCAATAAACATGTCATATACCAAAGAAAACTCCTAACCCTAGATAATAATGTGTTGTGTAAGCACATATGCCATACAACATAAAACTCCTCTCTGTTGTGATAGGTCTTGATACATCGTATACATTTATCCCATCCCATAATTATTTCAATTCATCTACCAGTGGTTGTAAGTATACATCCATATTATTCACTTGTCTTCTACTAGGGACTATGAGAGCTAACATAAGATGTTCATTCTTCACGAACAACCATGGGGGGATATTGTTATTGATCACTAGTACATGCCGAACATAATAGTTGGTGTTCTGGAGGGAATATGGGTTGATGCCATCCATGGCTATGTTGAGTCGTAGACTTCGTACTTAATCCTTGAATTTTTCGAGACATGTATCATATATATGCTTCATGGTTATTGAATCTGTTGGGATTCACATAACTCCCAAGTCACTTCTGCGTAAGGCATGCCATCCCTACAACATAGCTAATTATTTGCAATGAAAGAGCCTTTGAATCCTTGGGATTATAGGCATGTGATTCAATATATTAAAAGGAGTACCACATGATTTACCCTTATTTTTTTATTTATCATACATTCATGCCCACATTTTGGAAATATCTCTTTGTCTGCATATTCTCCTCTATATAGAATACAATCATTTGGACATGCATGATATGATATGTATTCAACACCCAACATTTTCAACAATTTCGTTTCATCTTCGCAACTACCAGGCAAGACATTATCACTTGGAAGAACCCTATCTTTGAATTACATGTAGTTGGTCATCGACAATATTAAATGTACATTAATGCTGATAATTATTAATGTTCATAAAATTGACCATTTGCAATGTTCATTGTGTGATTGTATTTATCAAAATATAAGGGACTTGATGGTCAATTACCTCAAAATTTCTAATAAAAATGCATTTGAAAAACCAAACTTTACTTTCAAGTTGTATAGTAACATTGTTGTCCCCAACTGGGTAGACTTTGATTGACCTTCAAGTCTAAAGAGAGGGGTGGTGGAAGAAAATTTAAGGCTTTCGAAAAAAGTATCAGCGATATGAGCATCATCCCCTAGTTAATCATCGTTCTGTAATGCATCTAACAACATTGTCTCCATGGCAGTCGTATCCCTTAAGTAATCATCCATACCTAACTCTATTTGATTGCCTCCATTGCCAGCTTGTGAAGAACTACTATTGTTGTAGTCAGTCCTAATTGGTTAATCTGGACGTAGTGGGAATTGAATAGGTGGTTGATTCAACCATTCTTGGTATCGTTCCTCTCTGAGCTTTTATCTTAATTCAACCTTCTCTCGATTTCTTATTGTTGCGGGGTGCAACAGAATATGGTAGGTAGGTCGGTCATCATCACTAGAATCCTAATAATTTCAAAAAATATATTTGAACATGATTAATACAAAATCGACGATATCAATTAGTAAGCACGCCGACAATTCATGATTAATTGGTTTGACATTGAGATAATTACATTATACCAAGCACTTATTATTACCATCATTGTCCCAGAATTGTGGCTAGAAGATGGCATGTTACAATTAGCAGGGTGAATCAGATGTCCATTTTCATCTACCAACTGTGCCTTGCGGTATGTTGCTCCTGATAAGAGCTTCTGGTGTCTTGGATTTGTTTTGGAATCTACATGAACTCGATTTTGAATCTGCATGAACCTGCAAATTTGTATACATTAATTGTATTCAGCTCATTGACATAGATTAAAAATAAATTAAATTAGATAATGAAAATTTAAATAAAATCTGAAGTAATCACATGTGGATATGGATAGGGAGAACTCTGTGATGGACTTTGAGAAATATTATGAAACAAGCTGAATTTCAAATAATTTTCCATTTGATATAATTACGAGATTTTCAACCTGCATTTGAGAAAAATCAACAATAAATTTTGGTGTACATACCTAAAAGTAATTTCAGTGCCTTAAAAATGGACTTATTTTTATATTGTTAACTGCACCAGTGCGGTTTTATTAATGGACACACCGGTGTAGTTTTATTAATGGACGCACCGGTGCGGTTTTATTAACAGACACACCAGCGTTGTTAGTTAACAAACGCATCAAATATCCGGGGGGGTAAAGCGCAACTTGATTTTTTTGAAGTGAAAAAAAGTGGTAAATTGAAAAATGGGCGACAAATTATTTTTGAAAATCTAATTTTATAAAAAAATTCTTTAAATAGTAAAATCTATTCATTATTTCATTATTTTTGGAAATTTTTTCAGGGAGGGATTTGCACGAGAGAAATACCTGGAGCAAGAGAGCCTGAGAGCACTGTGAAGTAGCAATATACTTTCGAACAACAAGACTATTTAGAGAATTAAAATTTGAAACATCTGGTAATTCACACAAAATCCCTGTAGCATAGTAAAATTGTTAAATTTTACGGTAATAATTATTTTTTTTACAGTTTCTATTAGATTTAATACATGCATATTAAAAATTTTAAATTTTACTGTGCATTTTACTGATAAAATAATTTACAATCTCTATTCCTATTTACAAATTTAGAAAAAAAAACAAAAAACAAAAAAACAAAACAAAAAAAAATAGATAAATAAATAAATAAAAACAAAAAAAATCCATTCTTACGTTAAAACCTTGCTTCTTCTTGTTTATGTGACTTCACAATTAGGGCTTTTCATTTTAGATTTATAGGGTTTGTATATATATATATATGTGTGTGTGTGTATGACATCTAATCCGTGGGACCACTTGTAGAGTCGGATCCCAATCCATGTCGGCCCTTGCACGATTTTTTTTTTGAATATATTTTTTTCAATTGGTGCGCACTATTTAAAATAGCGCACCAGTGCGCGATTGTAGTATAGTGCACTGGGCCCGTACTGAAAAATTTAAAAAAATAAATAAATAAATAAATAATAATAATAATAATAAATTAATTAAAAATTTTAAAAATATAATAAATAAATAAATAAATATTAAAAATAAAAATAATAATAATAATAATAAATAAAATAAAATGAAATAAAAAAATTTGCTTGATAAAAACAGTTTTTTATTAATTTATGTTTGTGTTAATCAGTGCACCGGTTTTAATATAACGCATCGGGTCTCCTTGTTGACAAAGAGCATCATACGATGTTTCTACTGTATTGGCGGTGTGTTTATAAGAACCTACCGCACCGCGTTCGGTGCGTACGTTGCGAAGGCGCACCATTTTCTTGATTTTTTATTTTTATTTTTACCTGAAAAGTATGTGATTTATTTATAAAAAATATTAATGAATGGTACAAGTTTCATGTGATAAATAAATGGCTAACAAGATTTCAAGTAACAAAATACTAATAGCACATCTAGAAAAGAAAAAGAGGCAAGTTCTTTGTAAATTATTTACAAAAATTATTATTTTTGAACTATATGTAAGTTTAACTATTATGTTTTGTTTAGTGTGTATCATGCAGAGCCACAAAATGACGAAGCTTGATAAGATTATTTCTAATGTAAGACCAGAAGAGCATAAAAGCTTGATGGAAAAATTGCAGAATGATGAACCAGGTGAATGAAAAAATACTACCGATCCAATATGAGTTTCTTTTTTGAATTTTCATTAATAATATACTTAAAAATATTAGATAACATGTTTCAAACAATATATTAATTCATATATGTTTAATTTTCTACAGGGACCAACAGCGAAGAAAATTAATATTTTTCTAAGAAAAGAAAAAAATAGGACATTCAAATGAAAATGAATTTATCCTTAGCTCATCTGGAGTGGTATTGGAGGTTAACGAAAGGGGGAAAAACTTTTACAAAACTTTGAGGGATATAGTGGGACAAATGTATAGATGTTCTTTCTACTTACAACACAAAAATCAATCCAATGATTCCAAGAACCAAATTTTATTTAAACTATAGGATGAGTTTCTAGAGGATTGGTCAATGAGACATGCCAGACTTTTAATAGCAAAAAAGTACGACAACAAAAAAGAAGGATTGAAAAAGTAATATTTATTTAAATGTTTTTCTAGAATTATATGTATATGTACTACAAAGCAGTCATTTATAAATATCACTTTTTTTATATTTACTTTTCATATATCAATATAAAAATTAAATAGTTTATTTTCATGTTACATTTTCAGGAAGATTATGAAAATCTCAAAGGATGAACGAGCTGATATCATAAATATGCCAGTAGGAATGTCCAAAAAGGTGTACAAGGAGATGGTCAAAGAAATGGACATAATTGCATTACACGAGGAGCCATCTCAACAACAACGTGCTTCAAATATAATAAGTAATCATTGAATTTTTCGATTAGATACAATAAATAAAAAAAATTAGTATTAAATATTAATTTTCAAGTATTTTCTTGCAGAAAATAAAAGAAAATGGAACCCATTCAGCACATAAAACAAGACGAAAAGGAAGAAAAGGGTTTATATATATGTTTTTGAGTAATTGTTACTTTCTTATAATAACTTAACTAGATTTCATTTTAGTTTATTTTAAGTTGTTTTACAGCAATTATCATTGAATGTCTTCAAATAGGTGCTAACATACAAAGAAGAACCATCAAAATAATTGATTGACATTGGGTTAAACATGGATTGTCAGTATATGTTGGCATATCAAAAATTAATTGTGGAATTTGTAAGCATCTATCTTGTTTTACTTAGCTCCGTCTATAATTAATAGAACAAAAAAAAAAATTATATTAAATCTATGATTTTTTATGGGGTATAAAACTTTCACGAAACAAAGTATGTAACTGCGCCAACAAATGAATTGTTGAGAGATGGCATGAAATTTGGTTTTGAAAGAATGTTTAGAGTTCACGATTCAATTCTTGTTGTGGTACATTTATTTTAGATTTAAAATGATGTATATTATTTAATATTGCAATATTCAGTATTCTCACCAATATATATACACTCATTACACTTTATTTTTATGTTTGTAGATGGAACTTGGGGAAGAAGAAAACAATCAACACAATGAACAAAACATTCCTCCAAATAACCCAAGTCATGGAAGTAGCTCGAGCAGTGACAACAGTTCTAGCGAAGAATGATGATCAATATTTTTGGATATCAAAGCAAGGCGTTGTATTTTTTGAAATATTTGCCTGTGAAATTAAACATTTTGTTTAATGTAATGGACATAGTGTCCCAATTGAAAGACAAAGGGATACCAATAACTGTCCCATTTTGTATGACAAAGAGTGTCTTATTCATATATATATATATATATACGTTTTAACTTATTCTATTGTGTTCTCCATTGTCATTGTGAAATGTTACACCAATGATTAAATATATTGATGATTAAAAATTATAATGAAGAGATGTGAAATCTGATGATATGATATAACAAATTAATCCAAACATCACATTCAAATGCACTAATAAAAATTTAATTGATATGAATATTGTTATAAGATATGTATTTATTTTTCATGAATAATGAATTTTAAAAAATCGCAATAATTGCACTGTCACAGGTCGATGTTTCTAAAAAATAGAAAATGAACACCGGTGCGTGTTAGTTACTACGCACCGGTGCATTTGTATGATAGTGCACACCAGTGCGTTTCTATGACCTATGGTCACCACACAAATACCAATACCAATTAGAACTCCCAGTGCGCTTTATCGACGACTACCATCCAAGCAGTCGAATAGGCGTTGCATGCACTGGTATAGTTTGCCTTTAATGTGTTGGTGCATTTTTATAACTTAACGGCCCGGTGTTTTTTAACACCTAAATGGACCAGTGTGTTTTTACACCTTAACGGCGTCAGTGCATGCACCTTCCATCGGCCTAGTGTATCTTTGTGGGTGTCACACACCGGGATGTTGGTAAATGCCCCGGGGCGTCTGAAATTTGTTTTCCATCCATGTGCTTGGTATATTTACAATACCAATGTGTACATGGTAAAACGCACCAGTGCGTTCACACATGGTGCACGCAATGATGAGAAAAACATCCGTTAAAAACGATAGCCACCCAAATTTTTATAGTTGTGTTGAATTTCTATTAGAATCTCCATCAAAACCTCCGTTACCAAAAATGGATGTTGTAGCAAATTTTTTTTTGAAAATTTTGGCTAATTTTATAACACTAAAACCCTCCTTTACAACCTCCACTAGAGAGTCTTTTTCTTGTAGTGTCAAGCAAGTTATCCTACATCAAAGATCAAGTCGGCCTCATGGAAGAAATTCATACCCTTGGAAAGCCTATATATAATAAGGAACTCAACCTCATTTGGAAAAAACAAGAAGAAACTTCGATCTCCAGAATAAAGAAGCAGCTAGACCAGAAGAAAAGGACGAAAAATCAATGATAATAAGAAAAGAAGTAATATGAAAGTTTTTGACCTCTCTCTCTCTTTTGTTAGGGTTTATAAATTTGTTGGGCAAGTCGAAGTTGCTATAATTTGTTGGGAAAGTCGAAGTTTCTAGAAGTTGTTGGTCAAGTCAAAGTTGTTGGACACTGTTAGGAAAGTCGAAGTTGTTGGAAGTTGTTGGGAAAGTAAAAGTTGTTTGAATTTGCTAAGCAAGTCGAATTTGTTGGAAGTTGTTGGGCAAGTCGAAGTTTCTAGAAGTTGTTGGGTAGGTTGAAGTTGTTGGAAAATTTGTTGGGGTCGAAGTTGTTGTAGAAGTTGTTGGAAGGTCAAATTTTGTTGTTGTAAGTTGTGTAAGGAAAACTGATCAAGAAGGAAGGTTTATGTGGTCTTGGAGGGGGAATTTTTCAAGGATATTAGGTCTTGGAATTCATCATTTGAAAATTCTATTGGAAGAGAACAATTCTTGTAGGTTTTCCTCTCAAGAGGAGAGGTGTTGACCCTAGCTAGTAGCCTACACTTTGTGTCCTCTTGTATATTTTATATTCATTGTTTGGTAGTTGTTTGATGATAGAAAACACAATAATAATCAATATAAATAAGAATATAATCAAGATAAGTAAAAAACCATCAAAAGCAGTTATCAAAGTAAGAGAAATCAGCTAATCTAGTTGCCCCTAGATTTCTCAACATGGTATCAGAGCTAAGGTGACAAGTCAAAGAAGAGGAAACTTTAATATCATGTCACTGAAGAAGGATACATCAGGGTCGAGCACAAGGAAATCCCTTAAGAGGAATAAGAAGCACCAAGGATGAGTTATCATCTCAAGGATCACATCATAACATGGAGAAGAATACCTCAAGGACCCTACCTCCACTTAAAGAAAGAAGGACTACACTTTTGAATCATTTTGAAGTCTCCATATTCTACATTCCTACATCCAAAGAAAGAAATAATGAGCGTTGTTATCATCATCTAAGAGGATATTCACTTAACCAATGAGTATCTTTATATCTATATTTGAATTTTCTATCAAGATGACTTCATTCTACAAGGAAAGAAAAAGACTGGTTGGGCCATCAAATTTCCTTGCATGGAAGAAGAGAATAGATTTGATCCTCATAGAAAATGAAGTTATTTAAAATATGTCAAAGGCTCCATCACCAAACCATATATGAAAGGGGAAATATGTTATGCAACCAACTCAAAAAATAGAAGAAAAGAAAGATAAATGGATTAGAAATCAACCACTTCGAGGGGGAAACCTCCTTTACATTAAATAAATGAACAATTACTAGACGATTCAAATGAAAAAACCTCCTTTCTATATATAGGATTCTAGCAGGTCATAATATAATCAGAGTCGAGATAACAATAATAATGTAAGGGCACAATAATAACAATAGTGGGCTTCTATGATGCACAATAATAATCAGGGAGAATTTTAAGAACCCACCTAAATTTATATGTATAATAAATGGGTGAATCCCCATGATACATAGGAAAAATGGAAGGTGATTTAATTAATAATATAATATGTATATATAAATTTTTTGGCGAATCTCTCACGAGATTATATTATCTTGTAAAATCATGGCGCATCACCAGTACAAATGGAGAATCACTAGTACAAAATGGTGAATTGTTTTCTAGTGGATTCGGGGTGTTGGTTCCAATGAAGATATGGTAGTTGAACCAGGAGTTGAAGGAAACGAACCAGCGAGATCAAGCATGGCACATGGTGACTCGTGAGGGAATTAGTTCTCGTGCAGTTTGGAAAACACGTTCTTCTAGTTCTGCTAAGTGTAGTGTTGTTGCTCATGCTACTACTAGTAATGATATTGAGGTTGGAGAGGAGTTTGAGGAGTCCTTGGACTCTAAGCCAAATGATGTTTATGTAGCTCTTGGTGATGATCCCATGTGTAGTAGTGGTGATGAGTTTGATTAGTGATCATGAAGGCATCAGAATATTCAAATTTAAACAGACCCATTACACAAAATCCATGAAGAGAAAACTCTAGCAAAAATATTATCGTGCAAGTCTAGATTCTACAACATTATTAGAACTCCCTACATCTGAAAACTATCATAGGTATCTCAAAGGTTTCCTTCACTTGAAACTATTCCTTAGATATCACTACAAATTTTTGCATAGTACAAAGGTTTTATCTAATATGAAAGCAACATAGGCTTCTTTATATGACTCCAACAATAGTATCACTTGAAACAATATATTTTCTGTTATGTTGAATAAAGAAGCTTTGATGTTGTAAATTCATCCAGTCGGGGCACAATTCGACTTGTCGACTTTTCCACCCACAACAGACTCAAATGGAGGAGCCTTAAAATAAATCCCATCAACCCATAACAAGATAATCACCTCCCTCCTTTGTAGTCCTCACACATAGAAGCAATAATTTACAAGTAGAGCGCAGTGCAACCTCAATATGCAGATTCATGATATCTCGAGGAGACCCCTGACCTCCACCCATGAGACCCTTGCAATAGTGTCTTTTTCCATGACCTTTTTACAATCACATAAGGCAGCCTCCTTCCCACTGATCGAGGTCTCTACAAAGAGAAACCTATATGCATAAGATTAGATCTTCCAAAACATCAAATATTCCAATTTATTTATTCCTTCATTAGGGGATTCTTCACTTGAGCTTCAGATGGTAGGAGAGATTCACCTATTGGAAATACAGTTTTAGAGGCTAGAAATTTCTCCTTATTCTCCCTAATTAGTAGGTGATAGATCCACCAAACATTGATCACTTTCTGCAGGCAACCTTCAATCAAGATATTTCTCCTGCTTCTCAAGTTCTTGAGAGGGACCCTTTCTTCTCTTGGACTCTCATCTTTGTAACATTTTATATCTTAGATGAAGAATTTTACCCTCTAGGTCTTGGACCTCAGAATTTAGATATTTTGTTATAGGAGTTGCACTCCATTCTAATGTACTGTTTCTAATGTACCTTGCAGTCTAATGTATTGTTTCTAATGTACCTTGCAGTCCATTCAACCTATTTGTTGTAATTTGCTTCTTGAAGCTCTATGTTACATCCCTCCACCTGCAACTATTTAGGGAGCTTTAGAAGATTCAATATAGAGCTAGAGGAAATGCTGGATTCCAACATGAGCACCAAAATATTGATGACATCTTTACACTCCAAGCTATAATTGAGGAAGCCCGACATTGTTCCTAGAAATTTTACTGTTGTTTCATAGACTTTCAAAATGGCTTTTGACTCTATCCCTATAGAGGCTTTATTCCACATACTCAGAGATATTGGCATCTCAAAAACCCTTTTGTAAACCATTATACATTTTATATGAGTCAATCCTTGGTCATCTATGCGCCAACACACGAGCTATCAGATTTTATCCTAAGTATCATTGGGGTAAAACAAGGTTTCCCCTTGTACCCTACATTATTTGGATCTATATTGACAAGTTGGAGTCCTTGCATGAGCACATTCAATATGGAAATGGTTTCCTTCTTCACCATGTCTTAATTTATATTTTGATATTTTCAGATGATGTGGCCCTTCTAGTCTCATCCCTGGACAAATTGCAAAGACAACTCGATGCCCTCGCCCTTTTCTGTGATCTTCATCAGTTGACTATCAACCTAGGTAAAAACCAAAGTCATTATCTTCAATGTGTTAAAGAAAATTCTCCCTGGTCACCATTTCTTTCTCAAAGGGGAGGAGATCGAGATAACAAACTCATATACTTATCTAGGGGTACTATTCACAAGACCTCGCTTTAGTTTGCAACATGCACTTCAGCCCTGACTCAACAAGGGCTATGGGTCCTTGGCACTTCTTGAGAGGTAGTGTTTCTCAAATATTTTTCAAGACATATCTACCAAGATGTTACTCATACACACTCTTGGCCCAACCCAGAGTTCTAAATGGTTCCAAGGTTTGGGACCTAGTTTACGAGAGTCTAATTGGTCTTCTACAAAGAGAGTATAGATCATCCTCCTTTTTCGCATTGTTCAATGCAAGTAGAAAATTCCTAAACCCATCATCCTTATAAAGTTTGCAGCTCACCCCTTCCTACTTGATACAATGTTTTGTCTTGTCCCTCTTTTACACTATGCTCAAAAATATGCTGATACAAAAAAGGGGCATGATCAGTATCCATACTTGGCATTTTTCTCATCAGATTCCATTGCAAAAACTACTCCTTCGCCTTGATCTCCTTGATTCAATTAATATTATGATGGACCAACTTCCTCCACTCAAATATTCCCTATATGCACCTGACCATCTCTTACCAACCAAATAAAAGATGAAAAAAATCATCCAAGGGGATATCTATAGGATGTAAAAATTAAAATGTACAAAGTAACAAATTAAACGATGTAAAAATTTGAATCACACATGCTTCACTTTATAAGACAGTTTGAAGGCCTTAACCTATGAATGTTGTGTTTCTTAAGGTTTGATTAGAAGGACTGAAAAACAAATACAATCTCCATCATGTTCCAACTTTTTGGCTATCTCAAAATACTTTTCAAACATAAAATTACAACATACCGTCACAAGGAGATTACTCACGGTTTAATAGATCATACTTGACATCTTATATTAACAGTTTCATTTTACATGATGCCAGTATTTTGCCCATTACTATAGCTTCCTAGATATAGTAAGAGATCTGATTTATACTTAAATATTAATAGAGACTAGAATAATTTGGTTTCCTTGTAGGGTAAGGAGGAATGGGAGTTAATACCTCATGTTCATGTCAAGTTTACTGGGATTCAAAGGGGGTGATTGTAGAGAGATAGGGTCTAAGAGGGTGGCTATAGTTTTTTTTAAGGATAATGAGATATAAAAGTTAAGCTTCCTCAACTAACTCTCTATTGGTATGGGTATTTAGTCATCTGAAACAATGTTTTATAGACTATAAATTCTCAAAAAAATATGAGTGATTTTGAAGCCTGGAAGATGTCTGAAACAGTAGAGTGCGAACTAGTAAAGCTAAAAACCTAGATAGTATGAACTGAAGAAATCCAAATTTTGTATTATAATAACCTTTCCATCTAAAAGTTTTAATATGATTATTGTTGGATGCATCCATCCAAACACTGAATAAAAATGCAGCTTGCAAATTGTCCTAACTTCCAACCTTAATCATTGACTCATTTACTCTTGTTTATCTTTGTAAATATCTGAAATGTCTATGTTAAATTTTATTAAAATTCACATCAGTAATAGGAAATGTATAAAATTAAATGCCTGTGCTAATCTGTAAGTCAATAATAATGGAGAATCCAATGAAGAGTACATTGATATCAACTTAAATTTGTATCACCAAACACATGTTTCTTTTAGGAGACGTATGCATGTTTAGATACTTTTTTCATAAATTAAGGAAAATTCAACCTCATATAAACTGTCTTGAGTCCTGAACGTTGGTTGGTCTACATTCAACATTAGGCCAATAGGATGAGACCTAAACAATTCTCCCAGAACAAACTTGTCAGTTTTGTTGCTTGCCCAATTTACTAGACAGTGGTTAGAGATCTTGTTGATCTGTATCAATCTTAAAATTTCCTCACCAAGATATCATTGCCACAGGTTTTAAACTGGTTAAAATTCTCACCAGTCATTAAATATTCTAGAGCAGCATAACCATATGTTCCCATAACTTGAGTTGAAACATGGGTGTTGTCTCCCTCAGGTCCATCTTTTGCTAGTCCAAAATCAGACAACTTGGCATTGTATTCCTGCACCAAGTACATATCTCTCCATAAAGAGTTAAGAGAATCCAAAGTGTAACACTTAACCATATCATAATTTTGAATTTGTAGGTACAAACTGAATCCAGCAGAATATTGTATGTTTTAAAATCCTGATAAATCACTGGTCTTTCAGCCCCTCCATGAAGAAATGCCAGACCTTTTACTGCACCCAATGCAATTTTCATCCTGATAGACTAGGGGAGTGGCAGGGACCCTTCTGCATGCATAAGGGAAGTACCTTTGGACATCAAAGATCTAAATATATTTTTCAAAATACAAATTTACAAATTGGAATTAAGACTCTCTAGAAAGACAAAGAATCATTATGTAGCTACTCATTGCCAAACAATGTGAAAACCCCATGACACTGATGCTCAAAAATGAGATTTAACCAAGGGAGGCACATATTTCCTTGTGTCTAACAGAAGTTGACAAATCCAGATTGAGGATCCAAAAATTTCATGAAAGAAAAACAGATCATAAAGTATTCAATAAAGCAACATAGAGTTTGTTTTGGGTAACATCATCAGCATATAGTATGCTCTTCAACCAAGATGACTTAAAAATTCCATATCAACCAATGAATTTTTCTACACAGAAAAATTCTAAGAAAACATTTCAAAAAATCCTCGCCAAAAATGGATTTTTGTTTAGAAATATACCCCACCATCTAATCACAGAACAGAAACAAACATTAAAATTTAATACCTAACAATATTGAGTGTTCCGTCAAATTTTAAAATCATACATGTTATGCTAAATTCATTTGATGCCTTAGACGTAAAGACCAGCTCAAACCTTGAAAATTTCAATCGATATGAACCATGTATGCGTTCCTAAAATGTAAGGTGGAAAGCAGTATAAGATAATAAAACAAGAACTATTTTGTAGGTATGCATACCATTGTAAATAAGTATAAAAGGTTGGAAATAAGCATAGAGCTTCAATATTAGCCACTAGCATATGGACCTTAGGATGGGGTAAATTATGCATTAAGATTGCAAACCCACAAGACCAATAATGGATTAAAACTTGAATTGTGATCAATGGACAACCAAGATAACATATTTTCCCTCTTATCTTCACTTCACATCTGCCAATATGAAGGTCTCAATCAAAGAAACACGTAACATTGAATGTCCAAAAGTAAGTGAAATCAAGACATGGGACTGCTAAATACAAGCATACCAATAAAGGATGAGGTGAAACGGAGCTTTGGAATTTTTTCTGAAATGAAAGCAACCAAGGTGTAGGTACTGCACTCAAAATGGAAGAAATTCATTTTTTATTAAATCACAGAGATAGTTTGTATGGAATAGCTGCACGGTTTACTTCATTGTTTTTGTTGCTTGCATTTTAACTTTAGTATCAAAAAATATTAATGAACAATCCAGATCTCCTACCAAAAGAAATAGAAAAAAAAGCATACCCTAGTGTGTTTGATATACTGTGTATTCCAGGAAAATAATCATAGTTCATGCCTGAAACCAAAACTTCAAATATGAGCATTTAATTTATTTGTAGAAAACAACAACTAAAGCAGACCAAGGCCACTCTAGCTCAAAAAAAACTATGTTACGATCACAACTCATACCTGATGCCAACTTTCAAAAAATGATGCGTTCATACCATGAAGATTATATCCATGTTGCAAATTCTTCAGTATGCTCAAAGACCTATCATATGAAAGTGCATGCCAGTTCCCATCTACTGAGAAGTCACAAGCTTAAAAGGTTACTTAAATAATTTATTGGTAGCATACTCATATTCTCAGGCATTGTACAAAACTACAAATATTTCATCCCCCTGAACTTACCATAATTACATTTCTTGGAAAGAAAAGAGACATTTCAGCTAGAATAACCTGTTATCTATGTCAAATGCCTAATATATGCAATATAAATCAAAAGAACTCAAAAGAAACAAGAGCAAAAGGGAGGATCATGAACTATGACAATGTTGATCATAAATAAAGAGGGGATGCAAGAACTCGTAAATTTATTCTCACAGAAAAAGAATCAAACAAACTCAATATTAATGATTACACTGCTTGGGATTTGTTATCACCTAACAGAGGTGTGAAAATGAATTTGCGGTTTCCTGTGGTTTTAGGTCTGGGAAATGTTTTAATCAATATGACGTTTGAACTCTCAGTAAATATAGTCACTATATCATGAAAAAACACAACCATAAGAACATTGAAAAGCATATGATAAGCATACAGATATCTATTGCAAAAACAAAATAAGGACAAGTCACTTTCACTTTTGAAACTTGCAAATGCATTTTGCAACCGTGCAATTTACTCTCCATTGACAGCATGTACAGTAGCACATTATTTTGGCCTTAAAAATATGATCTATCAATCTACATATATAAACAAAAATTTTAAAGCGTAAAATATTTTTAATTCTATTTAAGGTGTGTTACCCACCAAAAGTGGGTGACCACATAGGATAATTTTTCTCCTAGATCTCTCTTCAGCCTAAAGCCAAACTTGTCATGACAAATTTGTTGCAATACATTGGACTTATTATATTTAAACGATAATAAGTTGTAGGATTTTTCAAAGAGGGAAAATGAGACAAACTTGTTCAGGGTTTCTGAGGAGATCCAATTCTTATTTAAACTTAGTCCCATACCATACCACATAACGATGTGGGTCCAGGGTATAGGTGTCAATACACAAATCAATGTCATGGCTTCCTCATTAACATAATATCAAACTCTTATCAACTCTAACTGAGTTACTGGTTTAAACAGTGGCATGGACCTTGATCTAAGCACCTAATTTATTTAGAAAAAAACATAAGTGAACCAATGTAGAAAATTTTAAGATTACTCTGAAAAGTGCAAATCCAAGACTACAAAGAAATCAACCAAAAATAAAATCCAGAGAGCCATAATAAATATAGTGCCACGACACCAAGACTTTTCCAAGACAATACCTCAGAAGAAATGAAATAACCAAGTTGTACAAAGAAAATTTGTAAAAAATACATACATGTAAAATTAAACCTAATGGAGAAAGGATATAAATTTGGAAGCATCGTACTCTACAAATTCTCTCATTTTACCTTCTTTTATCATATTCTTGACATAAAAGTTAGATCCATTCAAATGTGGCAAAATTTTTGAATTCTTAACTTCTTTGAAACTTGTAGTTGAGTGTCTTTATCATTTATGTTGAATGGGTAGATTTGGTCAGTGTTTTATCATTGTGACTTCTGTAAATCAAATCCTTGCACCAACAAATTGCATTTGATATAATCAAATGGAGCCTTTAAGTATCATTTTAAGTAATACGTTGTAGTATCCTGTAAGTGCCTACATAATTTTCTACTTCATTGCTTCTAGATACAGATCCTATGCTCAAAAAAATTAATATCATCCTATATTTTGTAAATATGAGTTCATGCCCCTGACATTCAAATAACAGACTAAATTTTTTGATTCAGATGCCTCAGTTTCCAGCATTCAAGTAAACAAAATTCAGGTTCCTATGGTGATTATCTCAGTGGTTGTTTGGAGACAGATCTAATATATATGTCTGAAAAGTATGAATGGACCTAGACATATATGTCTTGACATTTTGACAAACAACTTCAACAATATTATATAATTCGTATTACATGACATTCTCAACAAACCTATGTTCTTTAGGATGAATGTGGAAATATATTAAACATTCATTTGATCTCTTAGTGTATAATGACTGTAAGCATATATTTTGTCACTTAGAGGTGACAAACTTGTTTGGTCTCTCAATAAAAGTCTGGGAACACCTATAATATCTTCATGATGTAATGGGTGTGGTGTCTTTGTGACTATAGTGAATGTAACTCTTGGGACAAGATCTCTACCTTCTCTCAAACTTTCTTATAATGGCAGTCTTAGAATGTGTATGAAGGAAAAAACTCAGATTCATGTGATCACTATCTCGACACCCATGAGATAAGCTCAATTTTTATATGATTCAACATTCATTATCAACACTTTTACATAAGTATAATATTCAACATGCAGACCTGACACTCCTGTGAAGAAGAGTTAACATAATAATGGAATATCCATGGAATTTCAAGTTCTATGATGATAGACTTAGTATCTTGAAGTGGTGATTCCATCACAACATTCAAGGCATAAAATTCCAAACCAACATAATAAGCACATAATCCAACTCGCACTTAAAATACATCAATGTTTAAGGTCCTAGAGGAGACTAAAACCCCCCAAAAAAATATTCTTTAACAATATGGTTTGGAAGCATAAGAAGATATTTCTTAGGGCAGGAAATCCTCCTGTGTCATTGACTTGAGAAATAGTTCTCCTTTGTATCATTGTATTAAGAAACAATGCTCCTCTATGTCACTGCCTTGAGAAACAATACTCATGTGTGCTGCTAGATTGAGAAAAAATGCTCCTTGTATCACTAGCTTGAGGAAAAATGCTCCATGATGCTTAGAATATACCTTAATGGGTCTCAAGGGACATAGAAAATTGGTATCATATTGAGAAAGGTCAATCAAGTTTTACAGGGTGAATTCAGATATTTTTTGTTAGGTGGCACCCTATGGAAACAAGATACTAGGTGGAATAAAAGGGGATTGTAGTGGCTAATACAACAATTAGAGATGCAATGGTAGGACCTATAAATATCTTAGTGTTTCCCATGAATATCTACCAAATCATTTGTGATTAGTGTTCCTTCATGGTATATTATTTCTACCACAAGGGTACCATTACTTAGAACTGTCGAACGTTGAACTACATGAACTCTCATTTACTGATCTTGGTTGAAACTTAAGGAAGGACCTAAAGGGCATAGATTGTAAAAAGTGATTACCTCTCCAGTTTAGAATCTGATGCTGCTAGGATATAGATCTTTCATGAGAGTATCCATGAAAGAAGACTCTTCATGGAATTTTTATGCAAAGGGTGATCAAAGTCTAAAGAATATGGATCCTCAATCAACTTTGGAATTAGTTCCAGACTCGATATACTAGTCATTATCCAATTGTTACGAACAAAGACTGTCTATGTGATTCAAAATCTGGCCAAAATCAACTTTGGAAGATGATGAATCCTATAGGGGTCACCCTTGGGGTGGGTAACATGTCCTTTTCTCTGATATATCATTATGAGACAAGCTTTTTCTCTTGATAACTTATTTGATTAAAAATTGCAACAAAATTCAAGGTTTGCAACAAAACATAAATCTACCATTTCTTGATAAAAGACACTCCTACAACCACTTCTAACATGAAAGGTTTTGTGTTTATTTTGCTGCCCCAGTTGGAAAATGGAGACAAAGTTTATTGATTCTCATTTTATATAGACAGTGTGGCATTTGTTATAATCCACACCAAATTTTTGGAGACAGCTTAATCTCAGGAAGTTCTAATATATTTTGTCGAACTTGTTGGATGGTTTTTCTCTGGGAATATTTGCAGTCTTACTACCTCCTTCAGCGCTTGATCATCTAGGTGAGTAAGCTATAGTCCATTTGTTTTGCTATAATAATAAGTTCTTAAAATTTCAAGTGAATGCTACTGTTAGTGGTAAGATATTTTTACTCATTGGCATATGACATATGCTCTGACATAAACCTTTTGATTATTAAGAGAGATTTTGTAGTCTTATGACCCAAGAATAAATAAGAGACCCTTGCAAATGATGACTTTTCTGTAAGAATTCACACCAGCAAATAGATATGCTTTCGGCCCACCAAGAAAAACTTCGAAAGTCTTAAGATTTATCACAACCTAGACTAAAATATGCTTAGAAATTTATGACTCAAAATTTTTAATTAAATTTCTTGGGTGAATCTCAAGGTTTAAGGTTTAGAATTTTCAATGAAAAAATTTGCAAACATTTTCAAAATTGTTGTAGATTACATCGGACTTTCAACATTAAAGGGAGCAATCATTCTTGAATTTAAATCAGCTACCAGTTATCAAACAGTGCCCAAGGCCCTCAAGAGAAGAAAAACTTAGCCCCTGCAACCAGCCCTAAAATGATCAAAAAAAAAATTTAAAACTTTTACGAGATTATTATGGTGATTTTTTGTGATGACTTAAGGCTCAAAATATATCAACCTTCACACTTGCAAAGATATGAGAAAACCTTTCTTTGTTCTCAGTCTAGCGAAGGAATTTCTTTACAAATTGGAATTCTGGACTCAAAAAAGACAAATTAAAAACCCTGTATTGTTTCAAAATTTTAAAAGTGTAAAATATTTTTAATTCTATTTAAGGTGTGTTACCCACCAAAAGTGGGTGACCCCATAGGAGAATTTCTCTCCTAGATCTCTCTTCTGCCAAAAGCCAAACTTTTCATGACAAAGTTGCTGCAATACATTGGACTTATTATATTTAAACGATAATAAGTTGCAGGCTTTTTCAAAGAGGGAAAATGACACAAACTTGTTCAGGGTTTCTAAGGAGATCTAATTCTCATTTAAAATTAGTCCCATACCATACCACATAACGATGTGGGTCCAGGGTATAGGTTTCAATACACAAATCAATGTCATGGCTTCCTCATTAACATAATATCAAACTCTTATCAACTCTAACTGAGCTATTGGTTTAAACAGTGGCATGGACCTTGATCTAAGCACCTAATTTCTTTAGAAAAAACATAAGTGAACCGATGTAGAAAAGTTTAAGATTAAAATTCTGAAAAATGAAATAACCAAGTTGTACGAATAAAATTTGTAAAAAATATATACATGTAAAATTAAACCTAATGGAGAAAGGATATAAATTTGGAAGCACCGTACTCTACAAATTCTCTCATTTACCTTCTTTTATTATACACTTGACATAAAAGTCAGATCCATTCAAATGTGGCAAAATTTCTGAATTCTTCACTTCTTTGAAACTTGTAGTTGAGTATCTTTATCATTTATGTTGAATGGGTAGATCGGGTAATTTTTTTATCATTATGACTTATGTAAATCAAATCCTTACACCAACAAATTACATTTGATATAATCAAATGGAGCCTTTAAGTATCATTTTAAGCAATACGTTGTAGTATCCTGTAAGTGCCTACATACTTTTCTACTTCATTGCCTCTAGATACATATCATATGCTCAAAAACAATTAATATCATCCTATATTTTGTAAATATGAGTTCATGCTTCTAACATTCAAATAACAGATTAAATTTGTGGATTCATATGCCTCAGTTTCCAACACTCAAGTAAACAAAATTCAGGTTCCTATGGTGATTATCTCAGTGGTTGTTTGGAGACAGATCTAATATATATGTCTGAAAAGTATGAATGGACCTAGACATATATGTCTTGACATATTGACAAACAACTTCAACGATATTATAGAATTCATATTACATGACATTCTCAACAAAAATATGTTCTTCGGGATGAATGTGGCAATATATTAAACATTCATTTGATCTCTTAGTGTATAATGACTGTAAGCATATATTTTGTCACTTAGAGGTGACAAACCTGTTTGGTCTCTCAATAAAAATCTTGGCACACCTATAATATCTTCATGATGTAATGGGTGTGGTATCTTTGTGACTATAGTGAATGTAACTCTTGGGACAAGATCTTTACCTTCTCTTAAACTGTCTTATAATGGCAGTATTAGAATGTGTATAAAGGAAAAAACTCAGATTCATGTGATCACTATCTCGACACCCATGAGATAAGCTCAATTTTTATATATTCGAGATTCATTATCAACACTTTTACATAAGTAGAATATTCAACATGCAGACCTGACACTCCTGTGAAGAAGGGTTAACATAATAGTGGCATATCCATGGAATTTCAAGTTCTATGATGATAGACTCAGTATCTTGAAGTGGTGGTTCCATCACAACATTCAAGGCATAAAAATCCAAACCAACATAATAAGAACACAATCCAACTCACACTTAAAATACATCAATGTTTAAGGTCCTAGAGGAGACTAAAAACCCCCAAAAAAATGTTCTTTAACAATATGGTTTGGAAGCATAAGAAGACCTTTCTTAGAGCGAGAAATCCTCCCGTGTCATTGGCTTGAGAAATAATTCTCCTTTGTATCACTGTATTAAGAAACAATGCTCCTCTATGTCATTGCCTTGAGAAACAATACTCATGCGTGTTGCTAGATTGAGAAAAAATGCTCCTTGTATCACTAGGTTGAGGAAAAATGCTCCATCGTGCTTAGAATATACCTTAAGGGGACTTAAGGGACATAGAAACTTGGTATCATCTTGAGAAAGGTCAATCAATTTTTGCAGGGTGAATTGAGATATTTTTTGTTAGGTGGCACCCTATGGAAACAAGATACTAGGTGGAATAAAAGGGGATTGTAGTGGCTAGTACAATAATTAGAGACGCAATGGTAGGAACTATAAATATCTTAGTGTTTCCCATGAATATCTACCAAATCATTTGTGATTAGTGTTCCTTCATGGTATATTATTTTTAACACAAGGGTACCACCATTTAGAACTGTGGAACGTTGAACTACATGAACTCCCGTTTACTAATCTTGGTTGAAACTTAAGGAAGGTCTCCCGTTTATTGAGAGACCAAACAGGTTTGTCACCTCTAAGTGAAAAAATATATGCTTACAGTCATTATACACTAAGAGATCAAATTTTTGCAACAGGATTTTTCTCGTGATCACTTATTTGATTAAAAATTGCAACAAAATTCAAGGTTTGCAACAAAACATAAATCTACCATTTCTTGATAAAAGACACTCCTACAACCATTTTTAACATGAAAGTGTTTGTTTTTATTTTGCAGCCCCAGTTGGAAAATGGAGACAAAGGTTAGTGATTCTCATTTTATATAGACAGTGTGGCATTTGTTTTAATCCACACCAGAGTTTTGGAGACAACTTAATCTTAGGAAGTTCTAATATATTTTGGGAAAATTTGCAGTCTTACTGCCTCCTTCAGCTCTTGATCATCTAGGTGAGTATCTACAGTCCATTTGTTTTGAAATATAAATATTAAGTTCTTAAAATTTCAAGTGAATGCTACTGTTAGTGGTAAGATCTTTTTACTCATTGGCATCTGACATATGCTCTGACATAAACCTTTTGATTATTAAGTGATATTTTGCAGTCTTATGACCCAAGAACAAATAAGAGACCCTTGCAAATGATGAATTTTATGTAAGAATTCACACCAGCAAATAGATATGCTTCCAGCCCACCAAGAAAAACTTTGAAAGTCTCAAGATTTATCACGGCCTGGACCAAAATATGCTTAGAAATTTATGACTCAAAATTTTTAATTAAATTTCTTGGGTGAATCTCAAGGTTTAAGGTTTAGAATTTTCAATGAAAAAATTGTCAAACACTTTAAAAACTATTGTAGCTTACATCGGACTTTCAAAATTAAAGGAAGCAATCATTCTTCAATTTAAATCAGCTACCAGTTATCAAACAGTGCCCAAGGCCCTCAAGAGAAGAAAAACTTAGCCCTTGCATCCAGCCCTAAAATGATCACAATTTTTACTTAAAACTTTTACGAGATTATTATGGTGATTTTTTGTGATGAGTTAAGACTCAAAAGATATCAACCTTCACACTTTCAAAGAGATGAGAAAACCTTTCTTTGTTATCAGTCCAACGAAGGAATTGCTTTACAAATTGGAATTCTGGGCTTAAAAAAAGACAAAATAAAAACCTGTATCATTTCAAAATTTCAGTGAAATATTTCTTCCAACCTGCAGTGACCAAGATCAGAAAGCAACGAATTGATACCCTAAGGGCTTGCATCCAAGATGGAAGTAACTAAAAATTCATGCAAACATACCCAAATAAATTTTGGCAATTTTCAGAAGAGGTTGGCGCTAAAACTTCTTTCAAAACAAAGGCTAGAGACAAAAAATTTAAAACAAGTGAAATCCTTCTTCAAACCCTATGGCTATGAAAACACGCCCAGAAATAACCAAATAAAAGAAGCTTGCTCTCAGAAGTTGATAAACAGGGCTAGATCTTAAAAGGGTGAAATTTTCTGATGAATTTGCATTGAGAAATTCCTCCAAAACTAATATGTTCACAAATTTATTTTGTATCAAAACCTTTGCCTGAATATATGAAAGAGATTCTACAGCTCATGGCTTATCCACAGAATAAATTATGTGGCCTGCAAGAAAATATGAGACCAAAAATCCAACGAAATTCAAGATAAAATTGATAATCAATTTTGTTCTCAATTTTAATGAAGAAGATAAGTCGAAACCCTCTTCAATTTTTATGATAATCCCAGCAAAACTAAGGTTAGGGAAATTTAAATTTCAAAAAAAATGAATGTGGCCTATCCCAAAAAAATTCATGAAAAAAATATTTTTGTCAACGAACAATGGTAAATTCATGAAAAAAATATTTGTGTCAACAAACAATGGTTTGGGAGCCTGTCAAGACCTACGGCATAACATAAAATTTGATGCGAATAGCCCTGTGGATGGATTGCTTTAGAGCTCACTTTCTTTCCGTGAAAAAGGAAGTAAGTCATATTGTCTACGATGCAAGCTCTGAGGTCATGAAGAATACGTTCATGGAATATGCATCTGCACCAACAACAACTTTCGTATTTGAAAGTTGGATCTTCTGAAACCGTGAGCCTTGTTGCCTTCATTTAGCCTCCCTGCACATAATCCGGGCACATTTCATAATGCAAACCCCAAAACCTCCAACTTCCAAGCCCCAACCAGTAAAATGGGGGTGAATGTAACTCCAATCCACCTCCTAAAGAGTAAATCCTGGTGAATGCCATTCAAATCCTCTCCAAACCAGAAAATCGGGAGGCAAACCCATGGATTTAATGTTTATGCGCATTTATTTTTTTGGGATAGCAGTTAATAATTAATTATTTTTAAAATAATTAAAGGGATAACTATATAAAACTATAAAAAAATGGTTTTATATAAAAAATTCGCCCTTCCAAAATCTAAAACCCTTTAAAATTCTCCCTTGGGCTAAAATTTGCCCCTAGATTTTTCCCTGATAATAAAAATATGGGGACTACATGGGTACAACAATACCAATAAGGGGGCTACACTAGCAATAAAAAAAAGGGAATATACTATTCTTATAGGAACCTAACATGCCCATATCCTTTTAAAAAGTGTTTTCCTCAATGCTTGATTAGTCCTGGATTCTTCTGTATAAAATTATCATCGAGTTCCATGAGGAATATTGAGTGGGTATGTTCTTCCACTTGATGAGATACTCTGAAATTGATTGATTTCGTAGCTATCGAGTTCTTGTTTCTGTGACTGATTCAGGTTCCAATATGATTTTTCCTTCCTCTTCAAGTTCTGGAAATATTGTTTGAACTCAGAGCTTGTCACCTATAACCTTATTTAAGCATGAAACATGGAAAACAAGTTGCACTCGAGAAGATGTCAAAAGCTCCAATTCGTATGCCATAGTACCAATATTTTGCAACACCTTTTAAGGACCATAATACTTTGGTGATAATTTATTATCCTTCCTAGATTATTTGAGAGAAATTTGTTTATATGGTTGTAGCCTTAAAAAAACCTAGTTGCCTACATCAAAACTTCTTTCGCTACGATTTTGATCTTCTTGTTATTTCATTTGATTATGCACCAAATTGAGGTTATCCTTTAAGAGTTTGGGAACTTGTTGTTGATGCTCGATGTGATCTTCCACTGCTTGAACCTTAGAATTTTCTCTTAAATATGATGTGATGAACGGTGGATGATATCCATAAAGTGAAATAAATGGGGTCATTTTTTCTGTAATATGGGAGGAAGTGATATACCACCATTCAACCAGAGGTAACCACATGACCCATTGTGTCTATTTATCAGATACAAAGCAACAAAGATATCCTTCCAAACATTTTTTCACTATCTCAGTTTTCCCATCAGATTGAGGATGAAAAGATGAACTATGAGCTAATTGAGTACCCAGACAATAAAATAATTTTGTCCAAAAATTTCCAGTGAAAATGGGATCTCTATCACCTACAATAATATTTTGGTTTCCATGTAGCTTTTGAATTGTTTACATACATGTAGTAACATTTGTATTGGCTTTAAATGGATGCGATAATGCACAAAAGTGTGCATACTTGGTAAGTCTATCAACTACCACCATGATGACACTCTTTCCTTCGGACTTGGGTAAACATTTGATAAAATCCATTGAAATCTCCTCCCAACGTTGACTTGGAATGGATAAAGGTTGTAATAGAACCGAGGTCTTAGTTGTCTCAAATTTATTTTGTTGGAAAACCAAAAATTTCGCCACAAACTTTTGAATATCAGATTTAAGGCCATCCAAAAAAAATTCCTTCCTAATCCCATGGTAAATTTTTAAAAATCCTGAGTGCCCTCCTAAGGGAGAGGTGTGCAATTCCAAAAGAATATTTTGTTTTAGTTGGGAATTCTTACAAATATATAAGCGATATTTGTACCATAATGAATCATTTTTCCAGCTAAATGTATCATATGTATTGGGATATTGTTGCAACTTTTGAATGAGTTCCCACACTTCTTTTTCATTCTTCCATTCATCCCTTGTTTCAGTTATCGAATATGGTTTGATAATAGAAATGGCACAAACTAATACTTCCACATCCTCATCCTTTCTTGAGAGTGCATCTGCAACAACATTTTTCTTCCATTTTTTGTAGATTATTTCAAAGTCATAACCCAACATCTTTATGACTCATTTTTTCTCCTCTTTTGAAGACAATATTTGTTTTAAAAATTATTTAAGACTATCATGATCCAAAATTACCTTGAAGTGTCTTCCCATTATGTAAGGTATCCATTGCTTAAGTGCATGTAGTATTGCCAACATTTCCTTATGATAAATTGGTTTTTGTAAATACTTTCCTTTGATTGGACGAATTTAAAAAGCAATGGGTATTCATTATTGCATTAAAACAACACCAATTCCATTTCCTAAGGCATCACATTCCACAATAAAGGTTTGTGTGAATTCTGGTGTATCTAAGACCGGTGCTTGGCACATTGCCTCTTTATGATGTTTAAAGGCCTTAGTTGCTTCTGGAATCCAAGAAAATGCATCTTTCTTCAATAATGTTGTTAGAGGTGCTACTATTCTCCCAGAATTCTTAACAAAGTTGCGATAATACCCTGTCAACATGATAAATCCTCGCAGATGCTTTATGGTTTTGGAGATTTTCCATTCTTTAATGGCTTTAATTTTGTTAAAGTCCACCTTAACACCCTCGTGAGATACAATATGACCCAGATATTCCACCTCTTGTACTCCTCCAATAGTTTGAGCACCATATCAACATGTTGAACATGATCCTTCCAAGACTGTTGAAGATTAGTATATAATCAAAAAAATATTAACACAAATTTTTGGAAGCTTTTACATACAATTATTTCTCCTCCAATATTTTGAGCACCATGTCAACATGTTGAACATGATCCTTCCAAGACATGTTGTAGATTAGTATATAATCAAAAAATACTAACACAAATTTTCTAAGAAAGGGTTTGAAAACGGAATTCATCAAACCTTGAAATGTAGAAGGTGCATTAGTAAGGCCAAAAGGCATAACCAAAAATTCATAATGACCCTCATGAGTTCTAAATGTTGTTTTCAAAATGTCTTCAGTCTTCATTCTTATTTGACGATATCATGAACTAAGATCCAACTTGGTGAAGTAAATTTCTCCATGTAATTCATCCAATAATGCATCAATGACAAGAATGGGAAATTTATCTTTAATAGTGAGTTTTTTAAGCCCCCCATAATTCGGACACATGCGCCATGATCCATCCTTCTTGTGCACCAATACTACTGGAGCAGAGAAAGAACTTTGACTAGGTTGAATTATTCCATCTGTAGTGCCCCACTTTGGTTGATGGACATTGATCCTTCATACTTTATCCTTTGAGGACCTTAGGTTGAGGATCCGGACACATGGCTCTATTATTAGTGGATTTGAAGGTTACTTATGTTTTATATTGATATCATGATGATGATAGATTTGATGGATTTTTATGCTATTAATTGATGTTACGATGGTGATAGCTTTCATGGATATGTATGTTCCCATTTATGTTATGATTATGATAACCATGATGGATGTGTCCCCTATGCTAGCTACTTACATAAGTTTATGTTCACAGTGAACAATGATGTGAATGAATAGGTCATGTTGATGATGCTATTATGATAATGACTAACACACTGAGAAATTTTTTTACTGATGATTATTGAGTATGACAGGAAACCACCAGAGGCACTCGCATACGATGAGTTGACGACATATGGTTTGATGGAAATTAATATTTTGTCTTTGAAATTCTAAGTCCAGTTTGAAATTTGCTCTATATATATATATATATATATATATATATATATATATATATATATATATATATACTCTGATGATATGCCAGTGGTTGCAAGGAGCAGGTTAGTTGCTTGGTCGAATCACTCACATATGGGTGATGGGGTTGTACAATTGGATGGAACAACATGCGAGGGGTGGGACAGTGTCCCTGATCTCACCCGCTAGCACTCCCATCATGACTTAGGCTGGAAAGGTCGAAACACCTTTGCCTTAAAGATCATGATGTCGTGGGTGCAAGTCCCAAATTTGGGTCGCTCACGAGGAATTTTTGGGGGGTGTGCATTAGGGCGGATTCCTTGATCCCCGACACCATTAGTCTCACTATAGCAAGTGGCATACGAGATGATAACGGTCTCTATAATTGCACCTATAATTTCCCCTCGTAGCCACTGGATGCTTGAAGGGCAAGTGGCATGGCACCCTTGGAACTTCAAGAGAAATTATTGAAGGGCACAACTGATTTGGCACCCTTGGCATCACAAATAAACTGTTAGGCATGGCACCCTTGGAACTTCAAATGGAAGTTCTTGAAGGGCATGACCAACTTGACACCCTCGTCATCATTAAAGAAACTAATCAATATAATCAATATATAAAAATCCTATTAATTCATAACAAGTGATATATGATGTTAGAACCAAGGAAATCAAATCAAGAATAATACTTAGGGTAAGGGAAGAATAGGAAAAAATAAAATACTTTACCCTGAGAACTCTACCACTTTCCATGTTGAATATATATATATATATATATATATAATATTAAGTGGATAGTGCACAAAAGTAACTTAATTAAGAAAAAGGGGGAAAGAGGGACATATAGTTAAGTATAAAGGTTAATCATAAAATAGTAAAAAACTTCACTAAGAGAAGAGGGTTGTGAATTAAAATCAAACTAATAAATTAAAATTGAAGAAATTTAGAGAACCTCCACGTGGCAAGAGCCAACATAAGAATATTCATCTAAGAGGCAAATTGAGTTAAATTAGGAGGTAGTTAGGGGACCAAATTTGAGACTTATCAATTAACTTCAGTAATAAACACAAATTAAGGAGTAGGAAAAGGGGAATCAAGAGACAACTAGGAGAAGAAATAGGAAGTCTTGTTGAGGTGAGGAAAATAGTATTTTAAATTAATATTTAAGTAAATTATTTTTGGAGAGCCTTGATGAGAGGGTGACACATGGGTGGGTGAATAATCAAATTTTGGATTAATAAAAAAATAATTATCTATGCATGAAATTCCAAGTGTCACTTATGAAGCCTTCTATAAAAGAAGAGGAAAGCCAAGGGAAAGGGACTTTTTTTGGCTTACCCTATGGTTGGATGGAGGAGATTATGTCATTGTGAGTGGTTACAAGCTATATTTGAGTTTGGTGAGATAGAGTATTATAGAGAGGGGACTCTTGAGCCAAGAGGTGCTCACCTCTATCAGCTAGCACATCCCTTTGTTGTACAACCCCATTGCAGCTCGGGGGTCCGCGAGGAAGAAGAGTACCTAAGGAGTAGGTTGGGAGGTCAACCGGTGGGTCATTACATTCGGATTAAGCACGATAACATTCAAGCTTGGAGGCAGACGAAAACAAATGAGCTCAAGTAGCGGCAAGTCAAGTTTGGATCTCGTCTAAGGGTGAACGGTACATGTGTTATTTATATTTTTTTTTCTTATGATGACTTCATTGTGCCTATAATCAACACGTTAAATAGATGTATGTGTTATTAATTTAAATTTATGGACATTTGACATAAGTGATTTAATTTTACTGAGTTTCGAACTTGTATTCTTATGGTTTAAATTCCTAGTTACTGTATTATAAAAATAAAAAAATAAAAAAATTAAATTAAATTAAAGCCTAGTGTTCATCTAGTAAAATATAGGGTTGGTCTCTACACCATCCTCTAGCATTTCTGCAACCATACGTTCAATATCACTCTTCTGGGCATAAGGATATATGTAAGGCCTGATGTTTGGAGGAACACTTCTTGGAATCAAATGAATAGCATGATCATGATCACGAATATGTGGGAGGCCTTTGGGAGTATCAAACACCTTGGAATGGTTGTCCAAGACTTTTTGGAGATATGGAGAAATAAATGATTTCTATGTTTGAACTTGTAGTAAGCATACTTATTCTATCACCACTCATTGTTCTTTCTTCATAATATTTTTCATTACATTAGAGCTTATTAACTTTCCTAGTTTCTTGTTCATTTTCTTTCTCCTCTTCACAATCTATGTAAAATAATTTATTCTCGACGCACTTATGACCTTTAGTGTATTTTATATCACAACTATAAATACGCCCTTTTGCTCTTTTTTCTCCAATTGTTGTGGCATCAACCTTGTAGGTTGTGGAATTCTAGGAGCAACAACACTTCCATCTTTATAGTTGTGATTGGTAGACTTCCTTGTTTCCATAATTTTGCTTTCAACTTTTCTTGCCACCCTGAATGCCTTCTCCAATGAATCAGGTTCCCAAAGTTGAACCTTATGTTGGATTTTATCCTTTAAAGTACCTATGAAGACGTCAATCCTATGCTCCTATGGAATATGTGCTACCTTGATATTCAAATTTTTGAAAGTACTCAACGTGCTCTGCCATTGAACCCTTTTGTTTTAGATTTATCAATTGGCTAAAGAAGGTGTTTCTCTTTGTATCCTCATAATGTGCTATCATTTCCTCTGTAAAAATTGACCAAGTGACAAGTTGTGTATGAGAACAAAGCATCTATACCATACAAATTGATTGGGTTCTAAATATAAAGTTGCAATACGTACCTTTTGTGAGTGTCGCACGTTATGGAGATCAAAATATTGCTCCATTTGTAGTATCCATGTTACCAGATCCTTGTCATAAAACTTCCTCATATGGATATTTGGAATTTGGTGGTTCTTAAACCAAACATTGGAGTTTCTAAAATCACAATTCATATTCCTTTTGTCCTCATCAGGATTTTCAGGGATTGCCTTGTCACCACCGGGAAGCCTTTCTTGCAACAAATTTGTCAAACCTTCCTTCAAACCTTCCATGTCTAATTTAAAACCATTCATATTATATTCCATGCCATCCATCTTAGCTTCCATTTCATTTTTGGTTACTCTTTGCGAGAGCGAAATTTGTTGCAATTAGTCTTTTAATTTTGATATAGCATGTTGCAATTCTTCCTCTTCATGTGTCATAGTAGAGATTTATGAGGGCTTAATGGGTGTGGAATTATTTTTGGTAGGCATTTTATAACCTAATACTGATATATATGCTTCAATATTCCCTTAAAATCACTTCAAACTGGTATTTCAAACAAAATTTATGCAATTTTAAAAACAATATACACCTTTTTATTTCTTTTGAGGAGCTCGATATTGAACTTGATGTATCTCTGTGATTTCGGATCCCAAATATTTGAAGTTTGGTCTTGTATTATCCCTATGAGTTTTATTTCCAATGCAATAGGTCATACATAATTTGGATTCTTCAAGATAAATTTATTCCCGATCTCCTACAATGTCCTAATTATAGATTGGTTTGGTAGAGCGAGCTTGTACAGAGTGCCAACCTTCGGCCCTAAAATTTCTACAAAAAAAAATATAGTTTGTGCAATTTATTCCACTTTTTATATAATTCAAATCTAATGCCTAAAATAATGTTATGGTGATTTTCCCTAGGTCACCTATTTGAGATTGAATTTTGGAGCTTGAAAAAACCCTAACCTCCTTGGATCATATCTTTGAATATATAGTGAACCAAGGTCTGAAATTTTTACACGAATTGCACCAAGATTTCTTCTCCATATATTGAAAATTTTAGCATCTAAAGCCTTGTAGAGATAGATTTATAGTGAAAATTCCAAGATTACCTGTTTGAAGAAGTGAAACCCTAGAATCCAAAGCTCTGATACCAAATGTTATGCAACCAACTCACAAAATATATGAAAATATATATCAATGACTTACAAATCAGCCACTTCAAGGGGGAAACCTACTTTACATTACATAAATGAAAAATTCTTGGATGGTTCAAATGACAAAACCTCCTTTCTATATATAAGAGTCTAGGGGTGTTACACTAAAATTTATCACCACAACATTTAGCTGTCTATATGGGTTCATCATTACCTATTTATTGCTCCCTTAGAGGTCCAAAACCATAAAGTTCCTAAATCAAGTCTTGAAATTGGGAAAAGGCTCATTAAAACCCTAAAAATCCTAACTCCGCACTTTTCCTAGTCATTTCATGCGGTACCGCGGTTTATTGCTCTAAAAACTGTGGAACATCCCGCACGTTCTGCTCATTAAAATTGTGGACCCCCGTAAAAGGTAAAATAAAAAGAAAAGTAAGTTCTAGAAGCCCAGCTATTCGAATATTCTCCCAGCTCGGGCCTTCTAGAAGCGCTATATGGTCGAGCTTCACCCCTTCCATTCATGAACCTTTATCCCTTCATAAATGGAGCTATCCCTTGGTTTTTGGAGCTAAAATCCCATGATGAGAGGGCTTTATCCCTTCCTTATTGGAACTGAAACTACTTTCCTTCAGCTATAAATTGAGAGCATATTTCAGCCTCAAGGGTACTTAGAACTTGGTAGTTTTAAGGTGAATTGCTGAAGAAATTATGCTCTCCACAACTGGCATCATTGGCATGAGAGAGATTACATACTCATGGCCATAGTTTCATGCTAATTTGGAGTGTTGGAGTCTTTTCAAACTGAGGAAAACAGTTTTCGGGACCTCGGAAGAACCTATACAAACATCAAGGCGTTAAGGTTGTAAGGTTTCTTCTTTTCATTCAAAGTTAATACAAATGGATTCTATTTTCTCATTAAGTTGTTCATTTATATTTTGAATAATTTAATTATTGGATTCCTTGATCACTAAGATAGATTATTGCTTTTGAATGATCATATCTTGCAAATGCTTTTGATCCCTTTCACTTTTCTTTGATTGCAGATCTTATACGCTGGATCGATATCTTCTGGAGCGATTAGATTGAAGATCGAATAAGCATTGGACTTCAGGTAGGAGCATCTCTCCATAGTTAATTAATAATTCTTAAGCATAATGGTCTAAAGAAAATGGCCTACATTTGTCTGTTTGTTTCTAGGTATCCTTAGGATACTAGGGATATCGCTCTTGTCCGCAAGAGGGATTTGTCCGCCTAACAAAATGGTGACTCCACAGGGGAAAATCTAAACTTAGTTTTCTTTTTCATTTTCAGTTTGACTTTTGAAAGGTTTCTTTGATTTTGATTAGCTCAAAACTGGGTTGGGTAGAAGACTCAACAGAATCCCTGACTATGAATCTATATTTTTATTTTTTATGTGTTTTTCCTACCTTCCACACTTTTTTTTTAAAAACAGAGCGGTAGACTCCACAGATTTTCATAGAATACCGTGCGGTACCACACCTTGTTCCATAAAAAACTGCGGACTTTTGGAAAATTTTTGAAAAAGTAAAAATTATGTTTTCTGGAATCCAATTACTTGATTCTCTGTTATTATCCCAACTTCTCTTGAATGTCAAAGACCTCTGTGTGAATTTCTTTCAGCAATTTATGTGTTTGAAGTGATTTTTTCAGCTAGTTTGTGTTTTGTGAGTGATTGTTTGCCTTGTTTTCCTATTGCTCTGAATCAGAAATTTTTGTATACCTCAGCTACTTGGTATGTCATTGCTTTTCTGTTGAGCCCTTGAACTTGATTCAATTATTACTCTTATGAAAATTTGATTTTATTTTCATTTGCAAACTTAGAAAACCTTTTAGCTTGTGAAGGTCTAAATTTCACTTTAAAACCATTATTGGATGTTTTGATTTCTTGTTGAGATAAGCAGAAAATTCTTGGTTAGATTACAAACTGAGCATAAACATCCTCAAAACTTTTAGATAGGATTCAAAATTAGAGTTTCTTTTGGTTTTGAATTTTATGTTTTTAAAAGTTTTAGTTTTCTTTTGAGAGAATTTTGATTCTAGTTTTTTATTTGAATGATATAAGGAATTTCAATTTGAACAAGTGATTTATCTTCTGTGAAATTGAGTTTTAAATGGATTGTCTTCTTTTCAAAGTTTCTTGTTTATCAAAGGAATAATTGATGTTTTAAAAGTTATTGAAATCTCTCAAATATTTCCTCTAAATAGGTTTCATTGAAAATAAATGAGTTTCTTTTCATATAGATGCACTTTAAGGAATTTTTGAGTCAAGTCATTAAACATAATCGAAGTTTCACTTCCGCACCTTTTGACCTAAGAAACAGCTAAACTAAAAATAACGCTTAATTAAAATCAATCTAGAAATTTTTATATTTTAGGGCTCTCTACCACCAACATAGCTCAGGCTAGTGTCTTGGAATAGGTTGTAGTTAATTTTCCAAGGCAGTTCAAACAAACAAGTAGTAAATATTGCAGTAGGAAAATCCAATTGTAGCATGTCTGTTATGGGAAGCTCCTCCTAAAGGAGTCAAGCACGAGATCATATCCGAACCAGTGAGGTAATCATACCTATCTCATTGGGAATGATAGAAGATGTGCACATATTACAAATGGTAAACCTCGGATAGACCATTGCCAAGGAGCCTGGCGTCACTTGTCGATAAACCTTGGATTATGTCAAGGAGCCTTCAAGGGGATTGAGCTTGTTACTCTCCCCTTGAATGTATTTCAGATCGTATACTGTCCCCCCAGGTATATGTGTTCTCGTTGGTGACCTTAGTGGCCATAAAATTTAGGATTATTTCCCAAGGTGACGGTGGAGGGAAGATCCCACTGTACCTGGAACAGACGTCGGCTAGACTCACTTGGACTCTCCGAAGAGTTCTCTTCACTCGAGATGGTTTAAGTGGAGAAACTTGCACCGGTCTGCTTCATTAAGCAGGTTGTTAGGGTAACTGTTCCAACCGCCATCTCTGCATTAAAATTCTACGATGTTGGATTTCATCACCAACTAGTGTTTTTAGTGTGGGAATCTACTATTTGTGTGTGGTTTGATCTCTTAGATTTTCTAGGTGTGTGATTCATTTGGTTGTTTCCTTAGAGACTTTAGGATGTTTATTGAAATTTTCTTTGATTGCATGTGATTAAAAGTTTTAATCGTGGCTGAATTACCAAGACAATAACGTAGAATGCAAGGGAAACCCCCTGAATATACACCAAGCCAATTAGAAAGACTTAGATCTGAAAGAGGACAAACATCAGGAACTAGATCAATAGAACAAGAAGAAAAATCTATAATTATTCATCCTGATTACGAAGTAGATCAACCACAAACAACAGAGTTTATTCCTCAGAAAATTTCGATTTCTGAATTAGCTGAACTTGATTCTACAACAAGTGAATTATCATCTACTGAACTTGAAATTTCTGAGCTAGAAACTAAACCTGCTACATCTGAACCTACTTTAGATTTTGTTACTGCAACCCCTGGTAATACTGATTCACCTAGAGTGAAGACTTGGATCATAGAATATCTTCCTCCTGGTCTCATTAGTATTGAAGAAGTTACTGACACTAAAGAAGAATTAGTTCTTCCTTTGGCTCACGAAACTTTAGATCTTAGAGAACGTGAATCAATTTTTTATAGTCCTTTTAGACAAGATGCTTGGTATTCTTCATTGACGGACTTTATACAGAACGTTGTTTTGAATTATTCGCCACCCCGAATTCCATTTCCTTCTACACCGAGAGTTTATAGATCTCCTTTAAATATGTCTGGTGAGTCATCCATGTTTTCTGAATCTCCAGAAACATATTTGTATGGTGGTCCTTCAGTTCCTACAGGATACCAGTTACTCTCTGATACTTTCTCAGGGGCATCTCCTTTTCTCGATAAACATACACTATCATCTGGACCACATGAATCAAATACCAGAACTGTAAATGCGGAACAAATTTATATGATGTCCGAAAACATTCCAAACCCTAATCCTCAAGGTAGTAATTTACAGCTTGGGAGCAACCTCAAGTTAGTAATTTACAGCCTGGGAGGCAACCTCAAGGTCAGTACATGCCTTAAGGTCAATATCAACCTCAAGGTCAATACATGCCTCAAGGTCAATACATGCCTCAAGATCAATATCCACCTCAAGGTCAGTATTCAAATCAGAGTCCGCAACCTCCTTAAGGGCAGCAATTCTACCCAGAACATAAATTATATCCTGGAGGTGGGAATTATCCAGTCAATTATCCAACGTATGTTCCAAATTATCAGCCTAGTTATGGTCCTTCTTATCCACAACCTTCTATAGGACCTTCGTATACCGGACCTAATACGGTGTGGGATCCATCTCAAGCTCAACAGAATTTGCAACCTAATATGCAAGTACCTTATTATCAGCCTAGGAAACCGATTGGTTATACTCACGTTCAACAACCTGTCCAACCCATACAACCTGTCCAACCTATCCAACATGTTCAACCTATTGTTCAGGTACCTACATCAGGTAGTGTTTAGAAACCCGATCCGAGTACACCTAGAACTCCAACCCAAATTGCTGTGCCAATTTTTGTTCAAGCTACCACACCTATTCTTGGAGTATCTGTAGCTCCTATTCCTAGATCCCATCAGGTATCAGTACCAATTCCTCAAGTTTCTGTTCCACAATCTGGACCTGCACCCCAGACTACTATTCAGATGCATGTAGGACAACCTAGTACAAGTACGATTATAACAAGCCAACCTCGGTTTACTTATCAACCTTACCAAGGGTCGTATCAATATGGACCTATAGCGCAAAATCCAGTATATCAACCCTACCCTGGGTATGCGTGCCAAATGCCTACTCAACCCCAGTATGGTCCGGTTAATCCTGGTTATCTAGGAGTCATTTTGATTCACAATGCATAGGCTATTCTAGGATATCCTGGATATCCTCCTCCTAGAACTGGTAAGTTTCACAAGACCCTAACCGTCAGTTACCATTTATAGAAACTTTGGATTTACCCAATTTATCGTGCCTTATGAATGAGCCAATCTATTATCTTCTGTATTGGCCACCAATGCCAAATAATTTACCCAGTGATATTACAAAATTTGAAGGAAAATCAGGAGAGGACCCTTTTAACCATGCCATGACTTATCACCTCTGGTGTGCATCCAACTCTTTGATTGACGATTCGATTCAATTAAGACTTTTTCAGAGAACGCTCATAGGATTAGCAACCAAATGGTACATTGAACTACCACGAGGCTCATTTAACAATTTTAATGCCTTAAAAACTGCCTTCTTAACTCATTTTCAGTTTCCAGTCAGATACAACGATGGCACATAATTATTAACTTCACTAAAACAATCTACATCTACTTACATATCAGATCACATACATGAATGGAGACGTAGAAGACATTTGGTGAAAGTTTTTATTCCAAATCAAATTTTGGCAGAATGGTTTATAAAATCATTACTAGCAAAAATCACTGAAGATGTAGCTAAAGGAGGAGTTGTTACAGAAGAACAAGTCATTTCTCAAGCTCAGTATCTTGACTTGGTATATACCCAGTCAGGTACTTTGTATGAGAAATTTATGGATTTACCACGTCCTGGTCAGATAACAACAACTCCCTCAGGCTCTCATGCCACTGATGGTGTAATTGGTTTAGTTAGTACTAATAAAAGTAAGAATAAATCTTCAAAGGTTACTTCTCCCATAATAACTTTACCCGATTCACCAAAAGGAGATTCTTCCTTGGAAACTTCTGTCGATATTCACATTGTGGATTCATCTAATACTAAGTAAAAATCCTGCAATAAGAAGAAAGGGAAGAATAAAAGTAAACAAACTTCCTCTCCCAAATAAAAAACTAAAAAAACTGAGCCGTCCAATGATAAACAAAAACTCGTTATCCTTGTCGTATCTGTGATGAGGATCATTTCACCAAAGAATGTCTGCATAGGTTTGAGGTTTCTAAGTTTGTCAAAGATTCGTCTACACCCACTGTCTTGAAGGATCCTTTTCCTATTCAAGGTAGTAAAATGATTGGATCTTCTTCTAATACATCAGTAGATATTTTGATGATGTCTCAAGTAATGGTGGCGACTCGATCGCAAGACTACGGCAGTAAGAATCATGTTACTGGTAAAGAAGTAGAAAATTCTAATTCAGTACCAGTTACATCTCCTCCGCTTTTTGATCCACTTCATATCGAGAAACCCAATCCCGATTTAGTAATCAAACCACTTGCTAAAGGTGTACTTCGGAAATCAACTTTCAATCCACATGCAACAGCTGCCCAGAATTACAACATTGTTGAAGATTTAGCAATATCTCCTTCAGCAATGTCAGTTGCAATCATGTCCAGCACAAAGGAAATTACTTTTATCATCTATTGGAGCGATATGTATTCAGGATTAAAACCTCATGGTATTCAAATTAGAAAATTTTACACCTCGTCTCCCTCATCAAATGGATTTTCAGATCCCAGTACTAGTAAAAAACAGGCGTTGCTTTCGTATTGTAATTGATGAAGGAGCATCTACGTGTATTATGTCGTTAAACTATTGGAAATAACTTAGTTCTCCAAAACTTAACCAATCTCCGAAAATTCTCAAAGCTTTTGACAGAAGAGGATTTCATCTATATGGAATTTTGCAGGATCTACCTATAGAGGTCGAAGGTAAAATTGTTAATTTAGATGTGGAATTTGTTGATGCCCCTCTAGATTACAACCTTCTTCTAGGTCAAAGTTCGTCTTATGCTATGAATGTTGTCGTGTCATCCGTATTTCAATTAATCATGTTCCCTCATCAAGGAAAGATTGTGAAAATCGATCAGCTCTCATATTATTCGTCTAACCTAGCTTCTACAGATAGTATTCCTCATGTTGGAAAATCGACTATCCCTTATGAAGATGTTGGTGTAGGTTTAATCAAATATTTTGCCTTACTGGGAACTTTTTCCATGCCTCCACCTAACGACCGCATACTATTGCTAATATCAATATGATTACATCAAGCACTATTCTATTTGACGATCCTTGGATAGTGCCTTTAGAGTCAGAACTGGATTCTTTTACTGGCGCGATGCCTTTGAGTCCTTTTGAGATAGCATATCAAGCAGTACAGTCATTTTCCAATCCTTTATCAACTAATAATGATCCAATGAATGTAATCAAAAAATAATCATTTTCACCATCAAGCTTAGTTATAACATCAATTCCTGATCATTTTCAACAAGTGTTTCATACTGATCAACGAATTCGTGAATTCTTGTCCATAGATGAATTACCATGGGATGATCTCCATCATAGGTCATCATTTCTACCTGAGCTTGATAGATTTGAAAATAATTTTTCATCTATTTTTCTAGTTGACTATGTTAATGAACCTCAGAGTCCAATATCGATTTAAAATTCAGATTCTGAAATTAATTTGGGAAATATTTCTTCTACGGTTCCCATTGACATATCCATTAAACCAGGAATTATTGAAAACATTCATATAGGTGCTTCTTGTACGTCAGATGAAATTTCTACATATAATGCCCTATTTCAATAATTACGTGACATATTTTCCTGGTCTTATGAAGAAATGCCAGGAATTGATCCCAACATTGTCATTCATGAAATAAAGACTTACCCGAATGCTAAACCTGTGAGGCAGAGATTACGTCCAATACATCCACGAAAAGCTGCTACTATTAAAGCTGAAGTTGAGAAATTATTAAAAGCAGGTTTTATTTATCCAATTCCTTTAACAAATTGGGTATCTAATATCATTCATGTTACTAAAACACAAGGAACCATACGAGTATGTGTCGACTATAGGGATATTAACAAAGCTTGTCCAAAGAGCAATTATCCAACCCCATATATCGACCAAATCATCGATGATTGTGCCGGAAATGAAATGTATTCATTTATGGATGGATTTTCTGGGTACAATCAAATAAAAATACTCCCTGTTGATCAACCAAAAACAGCATTCATTTGTCCTTGGGGGACTTTTTCTTATTGTAAGCTACCTTTCGGATTAAAGAATGTTGGTGCAACTTTTCAAAGGGAAATGTCTTACACTTTTCACGACATTAAACACGTTATGCAGCCTTATCTCGATGATTTACCTGCTCATTCATTGCACAGGGAAGATCATCCTACCCATTTAAGAGAAATATTTATGAGATGTAGGCATTATAAGATTCGGTTAAATCCCCACAAATGTGTTTTTTGTATACAATCTGGTAGATTGTTCGGATTTATTGTTTCCAAAGTAGGTATTCATGTCGACCCATCGAAGGTTGAGGCTATTGTCAATTTACCTCCTTCCACACTTCACCAACTCCAAAGTTTGCAATGGAAAGCAAACTTTTTACGTAGATTTATCCAGAACTATGTTGAGTTAACGAAAGGTTTTACCAGGCTATTGAAAAAAAATGTTCCTTTTATTTGGGATGAGATCATTGATCAAACTTTTGATGCTTTAAAACACGTGTTGACCCATGCACCATTGTTGCATCCACCAAATTACAGTCAGGATTACTTTTTATACCTAGCAACCTCTGATTCGACCATCAGAATGGTATTAGTTCAAGAAGATGAATTACACAATGAACATGTGATTTACTATCTCAGTCGGAATCTCAATCCGACTGAAATTAAATATTCACATGTGGAGAAATTGGCCTTGGTAGCAGTACAAGTTGTCCAACAATTCCGTCATTACATATTGTTACGAAAAACAACTGTGGTTTCTAATTGTAACCCGATGATGTAAATTTTGACTAAATGGATAGTTATCCTTCAGGAGTTTGATTTAGAGTTTCAAAAATCCAAATCAGAGAAATCACTAGTGTTCGTTGAACTAATGTGTGACTTCCTAAATACTGAGACAGAAACTATGGTAGAGCATCCAATCGCTGATGAATCTCTGTTTCTTATCAGTACATTAGATCCATGGTATGGAGATACCATCATTTATCTCCAAACCCAAACTTTTCTGCTTGAAATTTCACGTTAAAATCAACGAAATATCCATTATCAATCTCAACAATACAATATTGTTGGAGACACGCATTATCGTCGTGGAGCAGATTCTGTATTACGACGATGTTTAACTCATGAAGAGGTGAAAAGAGTTTTGAATGACTGCCATTCTGGAGCATGTGGCATTCATATGTTTGGGTACACCACAGCCCAAAAGATATTGCGCGATGGTTATTTTTTGCCGTCATTATTCAAAGATTGTATTCTCATGGTCCAAAAATGCCACAATAGTCAAATTTTTGATCGAAAAATTCATGCACCACTAGCTCCTCTTCACCCCATAATTGTTGTAGGTCCTTTTGCAAAATGGGGCATTGATTTCATTACATGTAACCCTCACTCGGCCGAGGGGCATGGGTATATTATTCTCGCAGTTGATTATTTTACAAAATGGGTCGAGGCGATGCCTACATTTGCGGTCGATGGAAAAACTACAGATACATTCGTATTCAATCATGTAATTGCTCGTTTCTATGTACCCCAAGCTATTATTACTGACCATGGGAGTCATTTTCGAAACATCGTGATGACCGAACTTTCCAACCAACTTGGCCTGCGCCACGATAACTCTACTCCATATTACCCACAGGCTAATGGTCAGGTTGAAGCTGTTAATAAAGTTTTAACCACTATGATTAAAAGGATAATCGAAATTCATAAATCGAATTGGCATACTATGTTTTTCTCAGCACTTTGGGCATACTGAACCTCAGCAAAAACTGCAACAGGGTTCACTCCTTTTCAACTGGTCTACGATTTAGAAGTTGTCTTACCAATTGAATGCGAAATATTGTCACTCCAATTAGCCATAGAGTTAATACCAGCTACTTCTGAAGAGGAAAAACGCTTTTTGTACTTAGCACAGTTAGATGAGACTTGGCGCACCGCTGAATTAGCAGTCGAAGCTCATAAAAAATGTGTTAAAGCTCAATATGACCAAAGTGTTACACCTCATGTTTTTTCAAAAGGTGACCTAGTCTTGGTATACGATCAAGCTAATGATAAACTAGGAGATGGGAAATTCGAACCCATGTGGCATTGTCCTTATATTGTCAAGCGAGTGCTCGCAAAATGGGCCTATGAATTGACTGATTATGGTGGGGTCTGAAGAGATATTATGCTTAATTTTTTGTGAAGATCCCACCTGTACATTAGTCATTTTTCTAAGTCTGCTGCTTTAGATTAGATGAGTGTTTCTAGTTTAAGTTTACGTTGACTACTATCCCTGCTTATCTTGATTACTCTTGATATTGCAGATTTCGACATCCCTTCAAGTGTACATTGGTTTTTCTGATGGTGCTTGTTGTAGTACACAGAATATCTCCTCTGTAGACTGGGTTATCTATTCACCCACTGATGAGTTATTTTCTATTCACGAGGTAAGCCTTGGTCAAACAACGAATAATTTTGCAGAATATAGCACAGTGATTGAGTTATTATCTGATGCCATTCCATTTTTCATTCGGCATTTGATCATTAAGATAGATTCAGAACTCTTTGTATTTCATTTAAACAGAGTATACGCAATTAAAAATCCAGTGTTACTAAGATTATTTTTGAAGGTTCGTCTCTTGGAAAGACATTTTGATTACATTAAATATCAACACATTCCAAGAATTTTAAACACATTGGCTGATGCATTAGCTAATAATGTTATAAATAGACATTTTCAACTTTAAAACAGTAAATCAAAACAACATTCGATATGTGTTGAACAAGATAGCCGGCGAAAGTAGTCATATCATAGATAGAGTTTGTGTTTAAAAAAATAGTACATCGTCTGCAACCATAGGTTTAAAACACCTTATGATCTGAAAGATAGAAATACAAAAAAAAAATATGATATTCTACGATAATCATCCATTATCTGTGGTGATGATCATGATAATAAACTATCGCTCACGCCACCCTACACAGGTATCTCCAAAACTGGCTAGGAACACCAGGGACTTGCCTCTGGAGACGAGGAGGAATATCATCCATCATTGTCTCTGGGATGTCTCTAGTCAACCTTTCTAGGTTGTTCTCTAAGTCAGTAAGAATCTCTATTGCCTGGTTTTGTGGCTGTGCAACAGGTTTTGTTGGCTTCCTTTCGAAGCGGTAGAGAGTGGCTGGTCTTTGTGGACCAACATTTTCATTTGAAATTTTTGTTATTTAGTATTGGACGATTTAAAAAACAAAATAAAAATTAGTGTTAAAACGTATCAAAATAATTCATTTACCTGATTCATCCCATTGTGTCCCTAGAGTTAAGGACATCTCGGCGTCTCCTCGAAAGTCTATGCCTACATACAGGAAATCCTCAATAGCAAAGATTTGGTTCTCTAACCAATGAAAATATGTTGTAGTGAATCGTACTACCATACAACCGTCGCCACCATGGCGAGCCATTAGTGCCACCCATCGTACCATACAAGCCTCTCTAGGTTCACCATGGTCAACAGAGATCAATTGAGGGGCAAGGGACAGAATCCTCTCCAAATCGAAAGATACTAAGATAGCACCATACCCAAAGTTTTTCAACTTTGAGTTCTTCACTCTGGTTAGTTGACCCTTCATATTGGTCAACACCCCTTTACACCAATTAAATATTGTACCTCTGTAACATTTGACATTTGTCTGCATTTGTTACTTGGTAGCCACATGTGGAGCTGCGCTCCCACATAATCTGGTCACACTGAATGCAATGACTTTCAAATCAAGAAATATGATAGTTTTTATGTCTATATGGTTGTCTTTGGGATCAACTTCTTCATTGTAGAACTCTTGTTTATAGCTAGCGATAGGCAGGCCACCTTGCCTAGCTCCAAACAAAGAGATAGGTTCACCTCTTTTTGATAAGCCGGTGAGGAAGTAGATGTCATCAAGCTCAATTTCTAGCTTGTGATCTCCAATGATAAAACATTGTTCTTGAACATCCCATTTATTCACCAGCTAGGTCATTAGCTCTACCTGTGCCCTCATGCCCTGATTGGCCCAGAATTTGTATAATCCAAAATTTCTCAAAACATGCATTGTGTTTGGATTGTTCATTGCCACATCATCTACCTTTTCATGCTCGTGTTCTCACCACTCCAACATTGTGCAAATGACCTGCAAATGGATGCATTTAAAGGTTAGAAGCTATTAAAGTGAAAAAATTTAGCCATTTTTTAGAGATTTTATCAAATTTCATTTTCTCATGGCGCCCCTGCAGTTTTTATGTAGAGACAATGTGGACCCCCGCACACGCTCTTCGCAAAAACCACGGTAGCCCGATAATTTTCCTTTTGGAAAATTATCGGGGTCCGCAAGTAAGCAGTGCATGACCCGTGGACCCCCTAAGAGCGAAATTTTGAACCATTTCCCCCCCCCAAAAATAATTTTTAAAACCAAAAAAGAGAATGAAAATGGATGAAAATGAAGAGAAGAATGTTTTGGATTACCTGGATTCGACGATTTTTTATTTGAGCGGCCGGTTCTCCCGTTATCACCTCCAGAATGATTTTTACCGAGAGCTCTCCACTTTCAACTCTGAATACAAAAGGTGAAACTGAATTTGTTGAGCTACTTTTTATAAGATTTTTTGAATGAATAAAATATTATTTTATTTGTTTTCCACTTTAAAAATTTGTTTTTCAAAATTTTTTACTTATTGGAAACAGATATGTTTAACTTTTCGAGTTTATGTGCAGAAAACAAGTTTGTCATATGAAAAGGTTTATTTTGATGATGAGTACATTTTTGTCAATTTTTCGGGCTCTTGAAAATTATGAAAAAGTGAAACCCTGGAGTTCTCTTTTAAGCCCTTTTTAGACTCTCTAAATATGAAAATATTGTCGAGTACTTGACTATTCGAACTCGTTAAAGGAAATGAACAGTCGTCCCTTCAGTATAAGTTTACCCCTTTTCCGAACTGAAATGGACTATTTACAAAAAAATGTATACATTGACTAATCATGGTCAATAGAGTTCTCTCCTGCATTATTTTATCCTTTTTCGAGCTTGAGAGACTAAATTTACGAAAAAGTGCACCCACGAAGTCTTCTTAAGTTTTTCTTCTGACTCCCTAAAACTGAAAAACACCGAGTTTCACCTATACTGGACTCGCTAAAACTTAACTGTAAAGGACCTGTAAATTAAAAATAGGAATGAACCACTCCTTCTTAGGGTTCGATTTTAATACTAATTTGGACTCATCCGAAGGATGAGCTTATATAACAAGAAAATGTTATCCTCCTCAAGCTTATCAAAAATAAAGAGGTACTTGCCAGAAATGGTGGGGGAAAAAGAGAGAAAATGAATCTAGTTGTCACACTTTGTTCCAAAGAGTAGTATACCACTCTTGAACATGACACTTTTGTCACATTCATATTTGGGTTGGGAAAATCCTTTGACCAAACAGTTAATCGAACCACATTGAAAGTCTTGAGCCGGTTTCTGGGTATTAGCTTTTGGTCAATCGTCACCAAACTATCTACAGTGTTGTTATGTGTTCAAGAGATCATTTTAATAAACCATTCATTGCAAACATTTCTATCCATTCACGTTGACCATCCCTGAGTCGGTCCTTGAAAATATTTCTTCAAAAACTTTACCTAATGGTTTTGTGTTGTGGGCTTTCCTACGACGGATCACTTGCTATCGACGACAGCTCATCATCTAGAAAGTTGATCTAGAATCCTATCAGTACCTTGGGATCTGCATGCCTTAATGGAAAATTTCTCGCCTTCGACGATAGGTTATATCATAGACCTTCGATCGAATGATTCTGTGAAATGTTCGACTTCATATCACAAATTCACATTTCATATATTGTGTTGAGTACTTTGAGGGCCATTGTCATTATTGGTGGTTTCTCTCACACTTGTTAACAGTTCACATCATTGACTGGTAATCAAGTGGTTTCTACAATTTTCAACTTCAACACAATCAATCGCATGGATAAAATTGTACTAGTTCGAGAAGCAGAAATCAAGACCCTGGATCTAGTTTCCACCATCCAGGTTGTGAGGAATTTTTTATCATACAGTAGACTACTCATGACAGATGGCTGCGTCCATACTGTGTCTACTATTAATGTAATTCTAAAATCATTTATGTATCATAACATGTAGTTAAATTTGATCTGAGTATGAGAATTCCTACCTCAACGATGATATATATATATATATATATATATATATATATATATATATATATATATGCTTGCATTGAATGTTTTTTCCAGGTTTCAACCGGTGAGCCTGCAGCCCAATCCTCGAAATGATAAAGCACTTCACTCTTCAGAATTATTCAGAACTCTTCAGACTTCACACTTTAGGGGGGAATCTGTTATACTAAAATTTGTCACCGCGACATTTAGTTGTCTATATGGGTTCATCATTACCTATTTATTGCTCCCTTAGAGGTCCAAAATCATAAAGTTCCTAAATGAAGTCTTGAAATTTGGAAAAGGCTCATTAAAACCCTAAAAAGCCTAATTCCGCACTTTCCTAGTCATTTCCTATGGTACCATAGTTTATTTCTCTAAAAACTATGGCACATCTTGCACATTCTTCTAATTAAAACTGCGGACCCTCGTAAAAGGTAAAATAAAAAGAAAAGTAAGTTCTAGAAGCCTAGCTAGTCGAATATTCTCCCAGCTGGGGCCTTCTAGAAGCGTTATCCAGTCGAGCTTCGCCCCTTCCATTCATGAACCTTTATCCCTTCATAAATGGAGCTATCCCTTGGCTTTTGGAGCCAAAATCCCATGATTACAGGGCTTTATCCCTTCCTTATTGGAACTGAAACTACTTTCCTTCAGCTATAAATTGAGACCATATTTTAGTCTCAAGGGTACTTAGAACTTGGTAGTTTTTAGGTGAATTGCTGAATAAATTATACTCTCTACATTTGGCATCATTGGCATGAGAGATATTGCATACTCATGGCCATAGTTTCATGCTAATTCAGAGAGTTGGAGTCTTGTCAAACTGAGGAAAACGGTTGTTCGGGACCCCGAAAGAACCTGTACAAACATCAAGGCGTTAAGGTTGTAAGGTTTCTTCTTTTCATTCAAAGTTAATACAAATGGATTCTATTTTCTCATTAAGTTGTTCATCTATCTATTGAATAATTTAATTATTGGATTCCTTGATCACTAAGATAGATTATTGCTTTTGAATTATCACATCTTGTAGATGCTTTTGATCCCTTTCGCTTGTCTTTGATTACAGATCTTATACGTTGGATCGATATCTTCTATAGCGATTATATTGAAGATCGAATAAGCGTTGGACTAAAGTAGGAGCATCTCTCCATAGTTAATTAATAATTCTTAAGCATAATGGTCTAGAGAAAATGGTCTACATTTGTCAGTTTGTTTCTAGATATCCTTAGGATACTAGGGAGATCTCTCTTGTCCGCAAGAGAGATTTTTCCGCCTAACAAGGGGGTCACAATATAATCAAATCCAACATAACAATAATAATGGAAGGGCACAACAATAACAATATTGGGCTTCTATGGGGCACAACAATAAAAATATGGGGACTACATGGGTACAAAAATAGCAATAAAGGGGTTATAATAGAAATAAAAATAAGGGAATATACTAGTCTTATAAGTACCTGAAAAAATAAGGGCTCAAAGAATCCTCATAGAGTCAATCAAGGATTCACTCATACGCTATGTAGAAAAGATGGAGACATCGAAGGAAATCTATGAAAAGTTGGTAGAATTATTTTCCGTAAGCACTCCAGTAGAAGTTATATCAATGAGAACCAAATTATACAAAATCAATGTAACTATGGATGAATGGATATCCTCATACCTTATTAGGGTGTCACAAATAAGAGATCAACTACAAGAATTAGGAGAAAAAATGTATGATAGAAAATAACCATTTTTGTGCACAATGCATTCCCTGATGAATGTGACAAATTTTTATCAAGTATTTATGGAAATAAGGAACCCACTCCATTCAGTGAACTTTGGTATTTATGTAAGATTGAAGAAACTAGGTTGAAGGCAAAAAGTGATGTTGGATCAAATGAACAAGTTCAAGCATATGTTGCCATGGCTAGGAGAAAAGAAAAGTTTAGAAATTTTGATTCTCGGAAAAAGAACAAGATAGGTATGTTAAATATAAAATTTAATGAGTGTAATGATTATGGGAACTACAAAATGAATTGTCCCAAACTCAAGAAGGAAAACAAGAAGTGAAAGGAAATAAATGAAGCCCATGTTACTGAAGAAGTGGAAGAATCATAAAATAAGAAACCAAAGGAGGAAGTGAAGGATCTATACTATGACTGAGATAATATCCTTCACTTAGTTCTTTTGAGAAATATAAAGCATCACAAGTATGATAGGATGCATTATATCAGGATAGATATGACATCATCACAGAAGCATGGAAGGACAGTTGAAGTAGAAAATATACATGGTTGTAGCAGTCATCTTGATAAAGCAACTCATGGAATCTCCACTGAAAGCATATAATGACAACTGGAGTAGAAATATATATAGTTGGAAAAATTCATATAGAAATATAGAAGATAAAGAGATCACCATACATCATCATCATTAGAAAGGAGCATTTGCAAAATGAGGATCATTAAGATCTATAATTGGAATCTTTGTTAGAAGATTCACCTCTACTTAAGAAGAAGAAAGTGTCTTGAAGATGGTATAGATTCCACTGTATGTGGGATATATAGGTTAAAAATATGATGGTATGATGACAAATATGTGAAGCATAACAATTTGTTTGAATTACTTTCATATTCAAGTAAGGAAAGGAAGTTGTCTGAAGGTAGCCTAGGTGACCACATGAAGGAAGAGGTATGCATATATTTGATAGATAAATTCTTGTCATAATATTTTTGTAGATAGAATGGTTAGAATGATATATCTCATGAGCATGATAAAAGAAAAAGAAACTATTCCTTTAGAAAGATGCATGAAGGCATGTAGACAAGGTGCCTTGAACTATTCTACATATTGATAAGATGAAATCAACATAATATGACATCATATGGAATATGAGGTGGTTTAAAATAATGGTTCTTATGTTGAAAGAACCATGTAAATAAGATCCTTAGAAAATAAATATGTGAATAAATAAAGGAGAGGTCGTGAAAGTTGCAACTATAGTCACGTAATATGAGATAAGTTATCAATATTTGATAATAAGAAGGATTAACTATGACATATCCATGAAAAACGTATGAAAACCTTGATAGGTATGTTAGAAAAATATAACCTTGGTAATGAATGTCTTGGAGATGGGTTCATACATGTGCAGGATGTTGATGTTGCAAGAAGTAGATGTCATGACGAAAGGCCATCATAAAAATGTAACTTGAACTTGATGTTCATTTTTATTTTTGAAAACATCTAGTTGGGTTGTTACAAGGATACCAAAAGAAGGTTGTAGAAGTCACCTACAAAAAATACTCATGTGATTGGATGGAATATCCTAAATGAAACAGGACTTGGAAGAGGTAGTTGTACGAAGAAAATCCAAATGTGGACCAGAAGACCACTTTCTGATAAAAATAAGGATGACATGACTATTGTTCAACACTATGGTTGTTTGAAGGAAAAGTGATGAAGAAGATGGTCGATTCTCTACAATAAATTGATGATGAAGAAGTCTCAATGATGAAGAATATGAATTTCATGACATGATGCAGAAAGACGATCCCTACAAGAAGTTGATACTACGGTCATGATCTCCACCAAAGAGAATATAGTTGTTGTTGGTAAAAATTCCCTATATAAGATATATCTTGGGTATATTCCTTTTATAGGAGTGATGAGATACTCCCTGCTTAAGAGGGAGTGACAGATATGTCTCTCTACTTCATGTGTCATGCACTAGACCTGGACTAACAACCGTAAGTCTTAGTGAAGGCCATGAGGAAGAGATGGACACATCATTCTTGTCTTCAGGTTATGAAGAAAGAATGGAGGATTGGGTAAGCATATGGTTTTTGATACTCTTTGAGGATGTGGTAGGGCATCAAATAGGTAAGATTAGTCGAAGAGGAAATTTATTGAGGATGTGTTATTCCAAGACAAGAATATTTTTAAAAGGACATATCTTGTGAACATTGGGGTGGGGTATGTGCCTTAAGAGATAATTATGGTGGTGTTTATAATTCATTGTCTCGCCAACAATGTGATTTTATATTTTGGAGAGATAGAGTTGTTGGTAAAGCCCTTGCTATGTGACAATGTTGGTTGGTATGATGAGATGCAATGAGATAATCTAAAACAATAGTTTATGAGATGGGTTACCAATTCAACTCTTCTTATGAGAATTCTTCAGTATGAGAATTTCCAAGTACTGTGTATGGATTATGAATACCTCCCTAGTTGAGAGGGAGTGTTGAAAGTGTATCTAGGTTCGGTCTTCATAATGTGTATTGTAATTATGATTTTATATATTTGATATTAAAGATAAAATAATTTTATATTGCCATTCTTGAGGCATGGGTTTCATTCTCAAGATAAATTTATTCATAGGTAAAGCACCCATTGAATGCTTATAGGTTTTTCATATAATTATAAGTCAAAAGGTTCATTTCCATACATGCTATACCCCTTTGGGAATGTTGTATCTTGTAAAGAAAAAAAAATGTGGAGTAAAAAATGTCATAGAGACCCTCCAAGACCTTGTCAGGCAAGTCGGCCTACATGAAAGATCAAGTCAGCCACGGAAGAAATTCATACCCCTGGAAAGCATATATATAAGAATTAACTCAACCTCATTTGGACACAACGATAAGCAAGTTCAATCTCCAGAAGAAAGAGGCAACTACACCAAAAGAGAAGGATGAAAATCAAGGATAAGAAGAAAAGAAGCAAGATAGAAGTTTTGGACCTCTCTCTCTCTCTTGTGTTAGGGTTTATAAATTTGTTCGAAAAGTTGAAGTTGTTGGAATTTTCTAGGAAATTCAAAGTTCTTGGGCAAGTTGAAGTTGTTGGAAGTTATTGGGAAAGTCAAAGTTGTTGGAAAATTTATTTTGGTCGAAGTTGTTGGAGAAGCTGTTGGGGTTGAAGTTGTTGTTGGAAGGTCAAATTTTTTTGTTGTAAGTTGTGTAAAGAAAGCTCTAAATAAGGAAGGTTGACTTCGTCTTCAAGGGGTGTTTTTCAAGGTTTTTATGTCATGGAATTCCTCAATTTAATATTATATAAGAATATAAGAATTCTTGTGGGTTTTCCTCTCATGATGAGAGGTTTTGGCCCTGGATAGTAGCCTACATTTTTTGTGTTCTTTTCTCTTTGATATTCATTTTTTCGTAGTTGTTTGATGATATAAAACACAATAATAATCATTAAAAATAAGAATTTAATCAATTTAGGTAAAAATACATCACAAATAGTTTAAAAAGTAAGAGAAATCACCTAATCTAGTTGCCCATAGATTTCTCAACACTTCCATGCATTAATCTTTGGAATAACACCCTGAGCAAATCTGTACAAAAGAGCTCACTTTCTCTTTCTTCTTCTACTACTCTTTCTTGAGTTCCCCTTGATCAATGTTTGGTTCTCTCTCTCTCTCTCTTTGTGTGCATACCCACTTTCGATCCCCCCACCCCCCCCCCCCCATGTATTTCTTTTGGTCTCCCTTTCACGTCATGGGATCATCAAGGGAATCATGGTGCTTAATCTCTTCATAATTATAGTTATAGTTGTATGGTGGTGGGGCATGTTGTCATTCCAGCTCAGCTAATCGCAAATCCCCCAAAACCATGGATCTATATGTCCCACTATTTAGGCCAACCAATCAAATTTCATTAATTTTCTATATTTACAAAATATCCTTGCCAGTCATGATCCTCCATGCTAGAACATACATAGTCACCATTTATATGTTATATAATAATGGTCATGTAAGGGGTGCTACAAACCCCACCCCCTTAAAGGAACATTATCCTTGGTGTTTTCTACAACTAGATGGAAAATAACAAAATTGAGATTTATATAATATTTCTTACATCCGCTTATTCATTAGACAAAAATAGGTATAGCACCCTCATTTACTCTATTGTTTCCCAGGTGACTTCATAAAGTTCAAAGTGCTTCCATTGCACTTTCACCTTCTCTATGACTTGATTCTGGAGTGTATTATGCCTCTAATCTAGGGTGCATAGTTTGTTTGTTTGGACTCTCCTTCTAGTTCCACATGTATCACAAACTAGTCAACAATGTGATTAGCATCATGTACATATTTATTAAGCAAAAAACAGTGGAAAAAAATAGGTGCATTTATTGTGGGTGTCAAGGCCAATATATTGGCCATTGGCCCCACTCTTTCCAAGATTTGAAAAGGTCCAAAAAATATGGGTGATACACCTATTCTCCAACTTGGAATTCCTTGCCCTCCCTTTGTTGGTTTGCATAACTCTTTTTCCTATCCTGGGATGCCTTAATTTCTACTTGATCTTGACCACTTCATGTTCCATTTCCTTCAACATATCATGTCCAAGGTCTACTTAGTTTATTGGGTCATCTTAGCTTATCTGAATGTTGGATTTCCAACCATATAATTCCTCAAAAGGAATCATTCTAAGTGACTATTGAAAACCATTATGATATGCAAACTCCACTAGTGGTATATATTCTTCCCCATTCCTTGGTTGATGCATGACATACATTATCATCATGTCTTCCAATATTTTGTCCACTCTCTTTGTTTAATCATCTATCTGAGGATGGTAATCAGTGCTAAAATCCAATTAGGTTCCAAAACTAGTAAACAATGACTTCCAAAAGTTTGAAGTAAGTGTGGCATAGTTGCCTGATGTTATATTTTTAGGTACTCGATGCAACCTAAATATCTCTTTCATGAAATTTTAATTTATATAAATTGTTTTATGAGTATATTTAATAGCTATAAATGACCTTCCTTGCTAAATTTATCCACTACCACCATGATAACATCATGTTCCATAGCTATCATGGGAAATATTGTGATGAAGTCCATGGAGATGACTTCCCACTTCCATTAACAGATTGGAATTGGTTGCAATAATATTGTTGGATGCCTACATTTTATTTATACTTGTTGGCACTCCAGACATTTGGAAATATATTTGGCGACCTCCTTCTTTAATCCTAGCAAATAATACATTTTTTTACAACTACTATGATCTTTTGATAACCTGGATGACCTGATTAAGGTCATTTTTGGAACTCATCCATGAAAATTTTCCTCAGATCAGCTACACCAGACACATACTTTATGTTCTTGAATCATGGCATGCCATTATCAGTGAGTTGGTAGAACTTTCTCATGGATCCTTCTGATTCTTTCTACAAACATGTATTTACCTTATGGTAGTGTTCATCACTAGGAAGTGCCTATTTAATCATATCCTTGAGGTCATCTATGAAAGAACTAAAAGTTTCCAAATGGGCATCATTTAGGCTCCTATTGAGTGCATTAGCCACCTTATTCTCTTTTCCTTTAATGTGTTTTATCTCAAAATAAAATTCGTTGATAAAATCCAACCATCTGGATTTCCTAGAATTTAGGTTAGTTTGGTCAAATTGATACCTCCGTCCCCCATGGTCTGTCATCAACACAAACCTTCTTCCCAATAAGTAGTTCCTCCACATATTTAGAGTGTGCACTATTTTTTGTAAGTTCCAATATTGATAAATTAGGGCTTTTATTAAAATTTCTCTTTCATGATAATTACTTATGATTTCGTTATGATTATTTCACTTAGATCTTATCTTTCATTACATTATTACGTTCTTCATCAAGTCAATTATCAAATTCACAAGAGACACGAAATTTAGGCTTTGAAGCCAAGGCCAAAAGATCTCCCTCTTGTAGAGGAAAACCTGAAAGTATTTCTTCTCATAGATATAAAATTGATGAGAACCATAACCATGACACAAACCCTTGACACTAGTATGCCTCCAGGACCCTTGTCACTTCTCTTCTAGGCTACTTATGATGAACTTATTTTTTGCACTAATTTTCACCAGCTGTAGTGAAGCTTAGTCCCTAGCCTTCTATTATTTCTTCCTTGACACTTCTCCTCGGCTTACTTTCCAGCATTATTGCTTCCCTATACCGAGATCTCTTTCCTTGTTGTGGTGAATTCTCCTTCACGCTATTAGGACCTTCTTCCTTGCTACTATGTATGTTACTGAACTTATGCGATAGTGTGGTACCAATGACAGAGGCTAGCACTGCCTCTCCTCTGCATTTATCTCAATCTCCTTAGCAATCCTTTCAATGACCTTTTCTTCGCTACCAAGACACCTATTTTACGTATTGTATATATGTCTTTTTTTCATTGTATTGGAGACCCTTTTCTATGTTTAGGTATCCCTAAACCTACCTAAAATATGTGAGGTATATTATACCCAAAACAGAGATATAACACAACCTCTCTTTCTTTTTTGGTTTCCCTTTATTCTTCGCACCAAAACACGGACTAAAACTTGCACTATGATCTCAGTCTTGTCTGAACTGATTGTGTATTTAATGAACCCATAGAAATATCTATTTATATGGATTTTCTTTCATCCTTTAGCCTAACATTACCTCTTTCTAGTAGGCCAACTTTTCAAGGACCATCTTCCAACCATAATATGAGCCGAATTCAAGGATCATATTGAGAAGGTCTTGGATCATACAAATTACATCAATAATTCGTCTTTACAAGTGTAACATCACTTCATATACATGACTCTAAATTAATCATTTTATGACAAGATGAAAAACCCCTAAATACATCAAGAATAATTATTTGACCTATAATAAAAACTCCTTTCTCATGAAACCCATGAGGCAAGCTTTACAAAATACATTTTCTTATCTTTGTCTTCTTCATTACATAAATTCATATTTGCAAGTCATTATGAAGACCAAACCTAGTTACACTTTTCAACACTCCCTCTTAACTAGGGAGGTATTCATAATGGTACATGGTCACTCTCAATCTAAATAATCTCATAAGAAGAATCGGATTGGTGATCCCATCTGTATAGCATCATATCAACTAGCATTGTCATAGTGCAAGGCCTTGACTAAAAACTCCATCTCTCCATGAGATCTTTGAGCTCCAATGTTGGTGAGACCAATGATGAATAGACACCTACATCATTGTATGCCTTGGAGCATATCCCACCTGGGTTCACTCATGATATTTCCAAGACTATCCTTATCTTGAATTCCCAGTCCTCAAATAATATATGTCCTTCCACAACTACTCTTATCTTGGATTCCCTAATACATCCCCTAAAGAGTATTGGATGCCATTTTATTACCCAATCCTCCATTTTGTCTTCCCAAGTGAAGATCAGAATGATGTGTCTATATCTCCCTCTCAACTAGGGAGGACATATTCCATAAATGGATTGTACTCATTCCTATACAAGGAATGTACCTGAGCTCCCTCTCGACTTAGGAATTACCAAGTTGCTTCCAAGTAAGAAACTTATTACTATGCTCCCTCCTAATTAGGGACCTGCAGCAACAATGATGAAAACACCCAGCTTCTCATGAAGAAATCCTTCCTTCAATGTCATTAATTTATTTTTTGTTGAGGAGTCTTCATCTTTGGGATCTCTTCATAGGGCATAGATCATCCATCACTTTCATTCAAGATTCATGTCTTATATCATAAATTGATCGATCAATATTCTCATCTGGTCTAGCTTCATGCCATTTTGATTTTATTTGAACCATGCTTCTTCCAAGGATCTTTCATACTGCTATATGGTTATCAACTTGTGGAAGTCATATGCCTCCCTTTGGAAGCCCTACACAATCTCATGAGATATTATTTAATGAAATTTTTAAATCAAAAGTTACCTTAGTGATGATCTTTCACCGTGACATATTCTTGTATGAATCGGCATCCTTCATTTACAGGTTGATACATCTCCTAAAGATATGTATTTTCAAGGGTCTCCATCTTTTCCAGACTTCTATCAGAGCCTAAATATATTCCCAGGATATTTTCAAGTCAAGTTTCTTGGCTTCCTTGGATGTTGACTGCTTTTTATCATGGTTTCACTTTTCATGGTCTCTTCCTTTATTTCTCCACACAATTTGATTTTATTCCCAAGAGCTTCAGTATGCAATTACTTGATATTGTAGAACCACCTCATATTTCATCTGAGGACATATTATGTTGATTTCATTTGGTGTGGATCATGCCTTTTGGAAACCTGTGCATCGAAAGAAATTTTATTTTATTTTGATAATAATTATAAAGATAGAAGTATACTACCTACAACCATATGACATGACTTCATAGCATCTAGTGTTAGCATATGTATACATGTACCTCATATCTTTTGAGTCATCCTACATCAATTTTCCTTAGAATGAAAAGTTTCATTCTCTTAACCTGCTTCATCAATATGTCATCATATCCTAATCCCAGAATTCTGCAAGTTAGAATTCTCAATGAAACATTTTTCTTTCTTTCTAACTAGTGAATCCAAAGAGGATTCCATTAGAAAATGTCAGCACATGTTTCCATATGATTAATGAATGATGAACCTTGATTTAGATGAGTGTCTTTTATAAGTATTAATTTCAGTGAAGTTCCCAGGAGCCACTTATATCATAGCATATTTGTCACATAAAAGTGTTACATAAATCCTCCTATGACGAGCGCTCATCCTTCAATGCTTCCATCATGATTCCAATTTAAAAGTGATGTATATAAATAATATAAAATGTTTCCTAACATATTATTTTATAGCTGATAGATACCTCTTAAAGAGGAAAATGATCTCAATCATAGTAGAGATCTTTCACTTCTTCTTTCTTAGGTTTCTTTGAATATGGTTCTTCCATTTCTCCGATTATACAGACTTCTTAATTTTTCCTCTTGTCCTTATTATATTTGGGACAATCCTTCTTGTAATTCCCAAGCCCATTACATCCATAGCATATTATCTTATCCATGTTTCTCCTTTTCTTCTAAGGAACAAACTTATTGAATATTCCCTTTCTTCTTGAAATGGAAGCATAGGCTTGATTCTCTTCATTTTATCCTATATCAATTTTAGCTTTTAATCAAGTCTCTTCTATCCTACATAGAACCCATAGATCCTGTAATAGTGTTGCTTCTTTCTTCCCATAGATACTTGAAGTGAATTTTCCCCATCTCTCTGGTAGAGCATTCAAAACCACTGTAGTCATTTCTCTATCAGACATTACTTCTCCCAATTCCTGTAGTTGATCTCGCATTTCATAAATCTTCATAAAATATGAAGTGATTCCTTCCTCTTTTGACAGCTTCAACTTGTATATTTATTGTCTCAAATATATTACTTCCCTTGCAGTACTCACCGAGAATATCTCCACCAATTTGTCATATATTTCTTTGAAGATTATAGTTTTGATATATAGGGGATGACAGAGTCCTTTATGGATTTTATAAGAATCCTCTGGGCTCTTAAGTCTCCTTCATGTATTTTTCATGTGCTTGAGTATCTTATTTTGAAGATCTAGTTACTGACCCTTTGATATATTCCATGACTTCATTCTCAATAAATTTAGATTTGTCCTTTTCTTCCATGCAAGAAATTTTGAAACCCAAACCAATTTGTTCCTTTCTTTTCAAAAAGACACTTTGACAGATTCATATGAAGTCCTAAATATACTTACTTGAATAGATGATTTATTCCTTTACCGGCTTCTTCCTTGATGATGATGTAGATAGTAGTAGAAGCTCCCTCTTAGATAGACTTCTTCAAGAGTGGTGTAGATAAGTAGATTAAATTGGATCCTTGATGATGATGACGATCAAGGATGGCTTGATGATGATGCCTTCAGTAAGATGAAAAATCTCCAATAGTGTTAAAATTGGCTTCTATCACGAGATAGATTTAGCTTCCTTGAAGATAAATATCACCTCCTTTATCTCACTCTTCCTTTTGAAAATATCTTGATGTATAGATCCTTTGAGTGGTGTTTGGGGCCTAGAGATAGCTTGATGGTTTTCCTGTAAACTGCTTCTTCTTGAATGAATGAAGATATTCTTAGATCTAGATATTTAATTTACAAAGTAGATCCCTCCCTCAACCTTGATGTCTTCTTGAAAATTGATCCTTGATCTTTTGATCCTTGTGTGTATTTTTTCTAAATATCACTTTCTTCTATTCAACACCTTAACTCTGATACCATGTTGAGAAATTAGGGCTTTTATTAAAATTTATCTTTCATGATAATTACTTGTGATTTCGTTATGCTTCTTTCACTTAGATATTATCTTTCGTTACATTATTATATTCTTCATCAAGTCAATTATAATATGCACAAGAGACACAAAATTTAGGGTTTCAAGCCAGGGCCAAAACCTCTCCCTCTTGGAGAGGAAAAATTGAAAGTAATTCTTCTTATAGATATTCAATTGACGAGTACCATAACCATGACACAAACCCTTGACATTAGTATGCCTCCAAGACGTTTTCACTGCTCTTCTAGGCTCCTTAGGATGAAATTCTTTTCTGCACTGCTTTGCACTAGCCTTAGGAAAGTTTGGTCCCTAGACTTCTATTCTTTCTTCTTTGACACTTCTCCTTGGCTTACTTTCCAACATTATTTCTTCCCTAGACCGAGATCTCTTTCCTTGATGTGGTGCCTTCTCCTTCACGTTTTTAAGACCTTCTTCCTTGCTACTATGTATGGCACTGAAATTATGCAAGAGTGTGAGATCAATAACAGAGGCCATCACTGCCTCTCCTCTGCATTGATCTTAGTCTCTGTAGCAATCCTTTCAATAACCTTTTCTTTAATGCCGAGAAACCTATTGTACATATTGTATATACACCTTTTTTGCATTATATTGGAGACCCTTTTCTACGTTGAGGTATCCCTCGGCCTAGCTAAAATATGTGAGGTGTATTATACCATAAACAAAGATATAACACAAGTTTTCTTTCTTTGATGGATTCCCTTTATTCTTCGCACCAAAACATATACTAAAACTCGCGTTATGATCTCAGACTTGTCTAAACTGATTGTGTATCCAATGAAGCCATAAACTTATATATTTATAGGGAATCTCTTTCATCATTTAGGACGACATGACCTCTTGTTATTATGTCGACTTGTCAAGGAGCATCTTCCAGCCATACTATGAGTTGACTTCATGGATCATATTGACAAATTCTTGGAGCATACAAATTACATCAATAATTTTTCTTTACAAGTGTAACATCAATTCATATACATGACTCTGAATTATACATTTTATGACAAGATGAAAAACCCCTAAATACATCAAGAAGAAGTATTTGACCTATAATAATAACTCCTTACTCATGAAACTCATGGGGTGAGCTTTACAAAATACATTTATTATCTTTGTCTTATTTATTACATAAATTCATAATTACAAGTCATTATGAAGACCGAACCTAGTTACACTTTTCAACATCTAGGTCATGGGTAACATAGTTCTGTTGATATTCAACAAGAAAAATTCAGCACCCACGCCTAGTTGCATGAAGCACCTAGACTAGGGTGGGGTCCACAGTGCTACTTTTGGGTGCATGTCTATTTTGGATATCCCTTAATTAAGATGGACATTAAACTGTAATATATTCTCAATGTTGACTTGAATCAATTAACTAAAAGTGATAAATCCAGTTAGCTACTAGATTTCGAGTTAGAGTTATTTGGTGAGGAATGCATAGTAATTCTTGTTGTAACAGAGTTCGAAGTGTAGTGGTGTATTAGTTAATGCAAGTTGTAAACAGTTTAACTCGGTTAAGTGAGTTAAACTCAATTGTGCTAGTTGTAACTGAAGATACACTAGTGAGAGATCAATTGAATTAAATATTAATTAATTCACAATCAGTGATCTCACATGCAATTGAGGATTTACTATTATTAGTTGCATGCATGTCAGATCCAGTGGAGACCCAGTTGAGTTCAAGGTGAAAGGAAAGTTGACTATCAGTTGTAGGATTATTGGGTTGCACACATGCAACCAAACACCCATTGGAGTGCCCATGATACTTGCATAGTCAAGGCAGGCAAGAATTCCTATGTTTTAGGGATCTATACCATCAGGGATTGCGCAAGCAAGGCAAATTATCTAGAGGCTGAGAATTGGCTATGCGTTGGTCATTTTGCATTTGACAGTGTGAGACAATTAGTTGAGTACTAGAGGGATCTTGTGAGAAGAGTTTTGTATGTAATTGTTTCATGATCCACACCTAATATACAATAGAAGATAGTGGGGTTTTGAGCAGCAAGCTTTCCCCGGGAAATTATCTGTGTTATGTGTGATTTGATTCTTCTATACTTCATCTAATTAGAAATTGTGTTTTTAATCCCGCAAAAGATTTGTAGAAGTGATTAAGTATTTAACTTTAGTACATTGTTAGATTGGGTGAATCGAAAATATACATATTTTTTGTATAATTTCTACATGGTATCAGAGCACATGAAATTGTAGAAGTGAAGCAAGAGCTGAGTTTTTTACTGGATAGAATTCGAATTTGCATAAATACTTTCTTGGTGCTACAGCTAATTCAAGATTGAAATGGATTTCAATGGCTTGAGCTTGGAGTATGCACTCGAGGGAAGCTAAAACTATATTTCCTGGAAGGATAAGATGGATGCAGTACTCGAAGACAATGGCTTGAAGGAATTCATTGACAATGATGTTCCTAAACCCGTTGTGGCAGATGCTGCAAATCTTGATGCATGGAAAAATAAAGTGGAAAAGGCGAGGATGATCCTGTTGGAGGGAGTATGAGACCACATTGTCTCAAGCCTCCATGGGAAAGCCACACCATATGCAATGTGGAAGGCTTTGATGGATCTATTCCAAAGTAGCATTGACCATAGGAAATTGGCACTCAAAGATAAACTTAGGAATATCAAGATGGAAAATGGCGACACCATTCCAAAATATCTAACAAATTTTGTCCAATGTCGGTTTGAACAATTTCTAATGATGATTTGGTGAGCTTGGCTCTCCTAGGACTTCCCAAGAGTTGGCACAGATATCAAGACTCTATCAATGGAAGGGAAAAATTTCCAGATTGGGAACGACTGTGGTTGGATTTGGTGTAGGAGGAGTTCAGACAGAACAACATAGATGGATCTTCATCTAAGAATGAGGATGAAGAGGATTTTGCTTTAGCTGCCAAGGCGAGGAAGGGGAAGGGGAAGAAATTCCATTCTAAATCTGAGTCCAAGAATGGAAAGAAGTAGGACATGTCCAAGGTGAAGTGCTTTCACTGTCACAAGCATGGGAATTTTGCTACTAACTATCCACAAAAGAAGAAGAAAAATAAGGCTGGAGGATCTACAACTGATGAGGCCCTTGCCTTGCAATTTGAGCTTGAATTATCATTGATCGCATGCATGGTGTCTAGTGCATTGGGATCTGTGTGGTATTTGGATAATGGTGCTTCCTTTCACATGACAGGAGATAAGAAAATTTTCAGTGACTTGGAGGAGAAAGATCTCTAGATGCATATTGAAATGGGCGACGATGGATGGTACAGTGCCACTGAGATTGGTACCATTACCTTTCAAAGGTAGTCAGGTAAACCATTTCAATTAAAATATGTAATGCATGTACCAGGTCTGAAGAAAAATTTGGTCTCAGTCACAATGTTGGAGGATAGAGGCTATGATGTTGCTTTTAGTGAAGGAAAATCATTCTTGCAACATAAAAAAAGGGGACAAGCCAAGAGGATAGGGATTCAAGTTAATAATATATACAAGCTGGAGGTAGATGGATGCGTAGCAATGACAGGCAAGGTAGATCAAGTGGTGAGTCGAGATGAGGGTGAATTATGGCACAGGCGATTGGGCCATCTTCACCAAGGAGCCTTGAAAGTCATGCAGCAGATTTCTACTGGTCTTCCCAGGGCTACACTTGCGCAATCAAACACATGCAAGGGATGTACTATGGGAAAATATTTAAAGGCCACCTTTCATGAGAAGGAAAACCAAGCTTCGAGGATCCTTAAGAGAGTTCACACAAATGTGTGTGGTATTTTCGCGATTGCTTCAACAACAAAACATAAGTACTATGTAATATTTGTTGATGACTTTTCTTGTAAGTGTTGGTTCTTCTTCATGCAGAAGAAAGATCAAACATTCTCTAAATTCTGTGAGTTTAAGTCACTGGTGGAGAAAGAGTCGGGGAAGCAAGTGAAGGCTCTTATGAGCGATAATGGTGGAGAATACATCTCTAACAAATTCAATCACTTCTACAGCAAAGAAGGAATTTGAAGAGAACTCATAGCACCTCATAACACATAGTAGAATCGGGTCGCGGAGAGGAATAACAGAACTATTATGGGTGCAACACGAGTGATGTTGCATGATCAAGGCCTACCAATTCGTCTGTGGGTGAAAGCATTCAATACAGTGGTACATGTGCAAAACCGTTGTCCTCATAGAGTACTTGGCATGAGTACACCTGAAGAGGATTTCACTCGTAAGAAACATGATGTTTCACACTTTAAGATTTTTGGCTCATATGTTTATGTGCATGTGACCAAGAACACCAAGAAGAAGCTGGAACCAACAATTGAGGTTGGGATTCTTGTGGGGTACACTGAAACACCCCATAATTATCGTGTGTATTTTCCAAACAACAGAATGATTGTTGTGCAACGGGATATAAAATTTGCATTAGGGGAATTTTGAGGTCTAAAATGGACCTCCTAAGGAAAATGCACAATCAAAATTCACTTTATGAGAACTAATCACATTTTAGGGGATGACATCATCCCTAATGGTTGAGGTGGCATTGCTTGAGTTAATGGTACTTACTTGTCACATTCTCAATGGTGGATAAAAACTCATGGTTAACCATGGTAGTGCTCTAAGTACTTTTAAAGTCAAAGTAACGTACTCATAATAAATGTCATTTCACATTTTTTGAATAAAAATATATTATTGTAATTTCATATTTCTTGAAAGAATCAATGCATATCTCTGTACATTTATTATATTATATTATATTATTTTTATATAGTATATTAATTACATGTTATTATACAATTTGAATAACATAAATTTTAATTAATAGCACAATATAATTAATAATTTACAAATTTATATTTATATTTTATTTTAATTTATTTAATTACAAAGGACAAATGCATTAGTTGTTCAATAATAATGACTTTTTCTTGAAAAGCTCATTCTTATTTATAGTCACATCAATACAATTTTTTTATTAATTTTAATTTGGTACAACATTTGAAATGAATGTAACTATGGTTACATGGATTGTGGTGCAAAAACTGAATTGCAAATGCATAGATATTATTTTATTGGTTTAGCTATTATTTTATTGTTTCCTTAGGAGGCCCATTTTAGACCTCAAAATTCCCCTAATGATGAGGAGAAAGCCATGCGGTTGTCCCTTGAGAGGGATATGGACTTGCATGCAGAGAAGGATAATGTTTCTTCAGTACATTCCCACGGAAGATCAGGATGAAGATATTCTGACGAAGGTGCTCACTAGGATAAAATTTGAATACCATAGAGATAGGATTGGGGTGAAGGATAATCCATTTCTTGTTGAGAGGGAGTGTTGAGATTCAACAATTAAATTTCATCACCCACGCCTATTTGCATTAAGCACCCAAACTAGTATGGGGCCCACAGTGCTATTTTTGGGTGCATGTCTATTTTGGTTATCCCTTAATTAATATGGACATTAAACTATAATCTATTCTCAATGTTGCTTTGAATCAGTTAACTGAAAGTGATCAATTCAGTTAGCTAGTGGATTTTGAGTTAGAAGTAGTTGGTGATTCATGCAGAGTAATTCTAGTTGTAACAGAGTTCGAAGTGCAGTGGTGCATTAGTTAATGCAAGTTGTAAACAGTTTAACTTAGTTAAGTGATTTAAACTAAGTTGTGCTACTTGTATCTAAAGATACAGTAGTGAGATATCAAGTGAATTAAATATTAATTAATTCACAATCAGTGATCTCACATGCAACTGAGGATTTACTATTATTAGCTAGATGCATGTCAGATCCAGTGGAGACCCAATTAAGTTCTAGGTGAAAGGGAATTTTACTATCAGTTGTAGGATTATTGGGTTGTACACATGCAACCAAACACCCATTGGAGTGCCCATGATACTTGCGCAGTCAAGGCAGGCAAGAATTCTTATCTTTTAGGGATCTATACCATCAAGGATTGCGCAAGCAAGGCAGGTTGTCTAGAGGTTGAGAATTGGCTATGTGTTGGTCAGTTTTGCATATGACAGTGTGAGACAATTAGCTGAGTACTGGAGGGCTCTTGTGAAAATATTTTTGTATGTAATTGTTTCATGATCCATGCTTAATATACAATAGAAGATAGTGGGGTTTTGAGCAGCAAGATTTCCCCAAGAAATTATCTGTGTTGTGTGTGATTTGGTTCTTTTTTACTTCATGTGATTAGCGATTGTGTTTTTAATTCCGCAAAATATTTGTAGAAGCGATTAAGTATTTAGCTTTAGTACATTGTTAGAGTGGTTGAATCCAAAATATGCATATTGTTTGTATAATTTCTACAAGTTCTTCTCATTCTCATTCAATTTCCTTGACTCATATTAGACCACATGTTTGTATTGCATTAGGACTACACCAAGTCTCTCTTTACAAGCATCAGTGAAAACTACCAAAACTTTCTTCAGGTTTGTTATCCTTAGTATAGGTGCACACGTGATTAATTTCTTTGTTTGCTCGAAACTGGATGCACATTTAGGTGTCCATTAAAATTTTACTCCTTTTTTATGCAAGGCAGTTATCATATGTCCAATCCTCAAAATGTCCCAAATGAACCTTCGATTATATCCAGCTAATCCCATGAAATATCTAACCTTTGTGACTTTTCAGGGAGTGGTCCATTCCATTATAGCTCTAATATTTTTTGGATCTGCAACCACTCCTCCTCTTGAAATAACATGCCCCAAATAGTGAACCTAGGTTTGGAAAAATTCACACTTGTTGAGCTTTACATATATCTCATGCTCCCTCAACAATTGTAATACTTCTCTCAGGTGGTCTTTGTGTTCTTCCTTAGTTTTTGAATATACCATGATATCATCTACAAACACCAATACAAATCTATCCAAGTAAGGTCGAATAACATTATTCATCAAGCACATGAAGGTAGTGGGGGAATTTTAAGCCCAAATGGTACCACTACAAATTCATAATGACCATATCTAGTCCTAAAGGTTATTTTGGGTATATCTTCTTCTTTGTTTCTGACCTAATGGTATCTAGACCTCATATATATTTTGGAAAATATTGCATCCCCTCTTAGTTGTTCAATTAAATCATCAATTCAAGGTAGTGGGTACTTATTATTTATTGTAGCCTTATTTTGTTGCTTGTAGTCTATACATAGTCATAGCATATCGTCCTTGTTTCTAAAAAACAACATTGGTGCTCCCCAAGGTGAAACAATGGGTTGAATGTATCCCTTATCCAACATCTCCTTTATTTGTATATTCAAATCCACGAGTTTAGGTGTACTCATGCGATATGGAGCCTTTGTTGTCAGCATTGTTCCTATAATTAACTCAATGATAAAATCAATATCCCTATTGGGTGGTAATCTGGGAACTTCCTCTAGAAATACATCACTAAATTGCTTCAACACTAGGTGGTCTTCAAATGGGTCCATGCTAAATTTTGATTCTTCAATCATGTGAATAGAAAATAGCACACAATTTTTTCTACTACATCTCTTCACCTAAAGTGCAATTGTTTTCCTAAACGATATTTCCTTCTTACTCCTGGTAGCATTATCTTCTCACCAGTGTCACTAAGCCATTCCAACATTTTGCTATAATAGTTAATTTTGGTTTTGTGGGTTTCCAACCAGTCATGTCGATTAAAACATCATAATATCCCAATGGTAGTAGGTTTAATATTGTCGTAGTAGTCATATCACCAATCTCCATGAGGCAAGACTCAACCATGTTTGTTATCCACCTCTTTGTTCATATAGCTTGTTGAACCAACCATGATTATTTATGGGATTTCTTAGCAAATTTACATTTCTTTGGAATCCTTGAGCTGACATAGCTAAAATTAGAACTTGGGTCAATTATAATTGAAACATGTTGGTTGACGATCGTACCTTCCATTTGGATCACTATATCTTGCACATATGCCTTCCTATTATCCAATGCAGCATAGTTTTGAGGCATATTTTGGGCCATCTTGGTCATTGTTATTTCTTCTTGTACATTATAAAACCTTGATTATGTTCACTACTCCTAGGGGCGATTTTGTCACAAATGTTTTTCTCCACAAGTCCACCACCATATAGGAACCTTCCTGGGCCCTTTAGTTTATTCTCTTGCAAATCTAGGAGGTTCGTTTCTACTAATAATTTTGGGATTCTATTGATATTTGTTCTTAGCAGACATATTGAATCTCCCATTCCTTCCTCCTTTCCTGTATCTTGAGGGCCTTGAAATTTTTCCTTTGAAATTGTCCTTATCCTTCTTCTTCCATTTTGTTCAGACCTCAGTCTTGTTTTTTTACTGTTCATAGCAGTACCTCATTTTTTGGGTGGCTTCTTCCAAGATATATGGTTCGTCAAACTCTATTTTTATCCTAGTAAGCTTATGGTAGTCCATTGAGATACCTTTGAATATTTGTCTTCTCGTCTTTGATGTAAGGAACATACCTCATTAGCTCCAAAAATATACTTTTGAATTTTTCAGGTGTCAGTTTACCCAACTTCTGCTTGTAGAATTTTGTGGCCTTGTTGTCATAATATTTTTCAAATATATACTTCTCTCGAAATTATTTCTTGAAATTCTCCATTACAACTCTTTCTCCTTGATGTATTTAACATTCTTCAAGTCTTCCCACCATATGTTGACTTTCCCATCCATAATTAATATAAATACTATGTGATTTATGTTCTTAGAGTAGTAATGTACCCTGAAATAATTCATCCCCAATAGCCAAGCTTCTGCCTCCTCAACCATCTTTACCTCTCCATCAAATTTAGGAGGTTTTTCCTTCTTAAAGTATTCTAGTATCTAATATCTCCCCTTCCTTTTCTATTGATGATGGTATCTATTACCTATAGTAACAGATGACATATCAGGGCTACTTAATCCTCTTTCTGGAGTACTGAGTGGGGTACCTGCTTTTACTATGTCTTCATCTATTGATCTATGTATTTTCCCTGACTTGTTGGTTTTTTCCCTAATAGTGGCACATTTTTTATTTTGAAAATCTAATGGGATAGGTTTGGACTTGTGCTTGCGTAAATAATGGGCACTAAGCTCATGTTATTTTTTCCTTTGTAGGTCTAACAAGATATGTATAATGAATACATTTATTTTTTCTTGCTTTTCCTGAGCTAGAAAAAGTCTCTCATTGTCAGCCTTATAAACTCTAAGGTTAACCCTTATGCTTTTGATGGTTTCCATCAATTCAAGAGAGTCATCCTCCACCATTTTCTCAACCAAGTCCTCTTCGTGACCATCTCAGGATCTATCGGTGCTATGTTGCACCATTCTGTTGGTAATATTTGAATTCTCATGTTGTTCCTTGGTGTCTTCTTAACTTATGTTTTATCACACATACACATTGTTAGTCAACGTAATAAAACCACCTTACCCATCACCGCGGCTTACTTTCAATAGGCACGTTGAAGTGAAATCATATAAAAAATCATATCTTAGTTAGTACATGTTGTAAAGATAAAATAATCAAACAATAACTCTTTCAAATCAAGCATTGATTTAGTTTTTATTTAAAATAAACACACTTCTACAAACAAAAAGACATCTATCATGTCCAATATTTATCCTGGTGTGTGCATGTGAACCCTTTTAGGTCTAGTGTTGAACGTAGATTCTCTTATACCACTTTGTAACACACCCTACCACACCCTTGATGTGTTTTCAGGAAATGAAAGGTGTTACATCTGGATTGACCTCATTTCCATGGTCTCATTATGGAAATGGGGTTACAAATTTCTCCTCTCCCAAATCTAGAATAATTATATTTGGACTACGCCAATGCTCTCAGCTTGTCGAGATATTTCCGGTGATATAAATTTTATCGGAATCTGATAACCATATCAAAATATATGCCATGTTGTTTGTCCACTCGAGCCCACTGGTCCAACCCCTTAACATATTGTGTTAAGAGATTATGTTATATTTAGAGTTTGGAAATATGGCTTCTCCCTTGAAACATTTATCATCCAAGTTTTTAACTCTCGGATTAAATCCTAGCAGCGCACACCTCTAGGCCATTCCCACACTCAGACCTATTGATCTCCTTCACACTAGTACTAGATGTCTCAGACTCCCAAACTAGGCCAACCTCTGCATACCTAGAATGTCTAAGGTTCTTTTGAACATGACACCCCTGAAATCTCAAACTTACGATCTAGTCTATTCCCACTATGTGACGTGCTTATTAATTAGTTATTCCCTTTAACATGTGATTTCTACAAATACCATTAAATTCTCACCCCATAGGATCCCGCATCAATATAAAGTTATATAATTAATCTTATTTACAATTTTGCCTTCACATCAGCTAAGTTTAGCCCTTTCGAGATCCAGCTCCATTGTGAACTAACACTCACCATTATGCACGAACGAACAAACCTCTGGACTAGCCTGAGCCCAAAAACAAGGCGAGTTATTCCTTAATAAAATAGAATACCTTCTAGGTTCATCTGAATGTTTCAAAGACTTAACTTGACTTCCCCGGAGAATTCAGTTATGAATGATATCCACACATACTTTTGGACTCCTTAGCTAGGCACAATTGCTAAAGGGTTGTTCGTTATTAGAATGCGCTCACACGGGTGCAAGCTCTCTATAACACTGCAACAAATATAAGTCCTAGCTATTTTGTGGTTGCAATCCCTCGCATAGTTGTACCAAAACCATCTGATATATGTATGAGAATTATACACACACACATACACACACATGTATATATTGGCATAATACCTTCCATCAACATGTAGTGAGGATTGAAGGAATTAGTTAAATATAACAAGACTCCATGCATGCCCACTGTAGGTTACATGCAGTTCCTTTAACAACAAATTTCTCTATTACTCAAACTTAGAGGTCCTCTAACAACTATGGCAGTTAATCCATGAGGTTTCATATCCCAAACTCACTATATTCTTAAATAAACATCAATAACTATGTGATTAATCAAGAACATATCAATATTTTACTAGAATATACCATTTCCTCATATCCTAAACATATTCATGCATTATGTATTGTTGCAAACATATGAAGGGAGATCCATTCCATCATTAAAAGTGCTAACACACTCTTGAAAACAAAATTTCATTAACTACAAATTCAATGCAACAAGACATACAAGAAATATTAGCAAACACTTATTGTATCTATGAAATATTGGAAATTGAGAGTGGGACTTCAAATATCCACCAAACCATAAGCCAAATGTGACCTAGTCTTTCTTGCAGTTGAGCACCACCGAGCCAAATCCACGATCTAGGGAAGTGTTTCTTCAAGGATTTCCAATTCAAACTCAACTAGGGTATTGATTATCTTTCTAGGATGTTGGTATTTTTTTATGGGTGTTTTAACAGTTGTATTTTCAATTAAATCACTGCAGTATCTATGGCACACTATATGGGTGGTTTATCAACCTATCTCTCTTTCTCGTTCTCTTTCCTAAGTTCTCTTTTCTTGGTGTTCGTTACTTTTTTTCTAAGTTGTTCCCTCTTTGTCTATCTACATCCCCTCTTTCGATTCCCCCCCTCCCTCTTATATTTCTTTTGGTATCCCTGTCACATCGATTGGGGAAATAATGATGCTTCTTCTCTTCATCATTAATTAGAGAAATTTTTAGGTCTAAATTGGGCCTTATGAGGGATATTCTAAAATAATAGTGGAAATAATAAAATAATATTAGAATACATCATCAAAAAAATTTAGAAGGAAAAAAAAAACTATTTTTTGAACTCGTACTTTAAACTTATCTCCCTAAAATTTTACTCAAATTTAGAGCGAGATCACTCATTGGATGTGAAATTTAATTCATCATATAAGGAGCACCCATGTTGCATACTTTCGATGGACCCTGCTACACGAAAAATGAGAAATACCTGAAAAAGCATTATTGCAATCATGTTTTTCATGCATTTCTCAATTTTTGTGTAGCGGGGTCCATCAAAAATATGAAACATGTGTACTCCTTGGATGAGGAATTAAAGTATGCATCCAACGTGTGATACGACTCGAAATTTAAGTAAAATCGTAGGGAGATAAGTTGAAAATATGAGTTGAAAAACAAAAACTTTTTTATTTTTTTTATTTTTTTACTCCAAAAATGGTGAATTATCCCCCATGGTTGACATCATCATCTTTAATCCTAATGGTTCTTACAAATTTTATTTTGGTTGTAAATTTTTGTTTTGAGGCCCATTTTTTACCTCAAATTTTCTCTAATGGCAATTCTAACTATATGGGGGTGGAGCATAATGTCACTCTAGCTCACCCAATCGCAACTCCCCCCAAATCATGGATCCATCAGTCCCACCACTCAAGCCAACCAATCAAATTCATTACAATTTTGTATTTATAAAATATCCTAGCCAATCATGATCATTCATGCTAGCAAGTACATAGTCACCATTTATCTTTTACAAAAAAGGGGTCACATAAGTCTATTGTTTCATGTATATTTCTTCTTTTAGATAGCCATGTAGGAATATTTTTTCATGTCCATATGTTCTACTTCAAAATCAAAATTAGCAACAACAAATAAAATAAATCTAATAGAAGTTAACTTGGAAACACGAGAAAAAAAGTCTCACCAAAACTCAATTCCATATGTTTGGGAATAACCTTTTTCTACTATTCGAGCTTTGTATATATACACTCTACCTTCTACATTCAACTTCTTAAAAACCCATATGTTTCCAATGGACTTTGTTCCAACTCGCAACTCCACTAGATACCAAGCCTCATTCTTGTCCAAGGCTACCATTTCTTCAACTATGGTGTTTTTCCCGAGTTTTCCATCCTCTAAATCTACTACCTCCCTAACAGTTCTAGGACCATCATTAGTAATTAATAAAGAAAATTTTGAATGAAAAAATAGGGGGATTATGTCTTTTTGGTTCCCTCATTTCCTTAATGGATCTCCTAAATACTAGAGTATGAGGTTCTTCTTCTTATTATTCATGTTTTTCTATATATTTTGATTCATCATCCTTCAATTCGAATTTTATCTTCTCTAATTTTTTTCTCCCTTGGTCAGACCTCCTATTTGATAGCATTTTGTATTTCTTTAAATACCACATCTCGAATATACACAGCCTACTCAGTTTCTAAGTTCCAAAGCTTATAACATTTCAGACCATTTTTATATCCAATAGATATACACTTTTCAACTTTCATATCTGGGTTACTCTTATTTTCCTTTGGAACATGTAGATATGCATCATAGGAAAAAACCCTAAAATGTTTAAGAGAGGGTTTCATACTAGTCCATACATCATATGGATTCTTTTAATCCAAAAATGATAAGAGTGATCTATTTACCAGGCAACATGCAATTTCCACCGCCTCTACTTGCAATTCATGACCTAACCCAACACCATTAAGTGTGTTGCTTGCTTTTTCCATCTTTGTTCTATTCATCCTTTTCACAATTTCATTCGGTTGACATGTGTATGGAGTAGTCTTCTACCTTACTACATGCACTTCTCACAAAATTTATTCAAATTCATTATCATATAATTCTCCACCATTTACCTATCATCAACACTTTAATTTTCTTCTCTGCCTAATTTTCCACAAGACCCTTAAATTCTTTGAATTTTTCAAAGAATTAGGTTTATTTATAAGGAAATAAATCCAAGAATTCTTCAGCTAGTCATTTGTAAACGATACATAGTACACAAATGTACCTAGCGATAGAACCACCATAGTTACAAACATATCATTGTGTATTATTCCCTCTACCCTAATAGCACCAAAAGAGAATGTTATTGGTTTCTACTTCTCGTACAAACAATGTTCACAAAAATTAAATTCTAAAGACTAGTTAGACAACCTTCTACCATACCATTACTATGTAGTACTTAAAGGACCTTCTCTTCAATATGCCACAACGTATTATTTTCTCTAGAGATTGTAGGAACTTTCCTTCTTTAGCACCACTTTCAGGAATAACAGAATCGTTGCACCCATCACTAACAATGCTTTCCAATAGGTTATACAAAGTTCCATTCCAGACTGTACTCAGGAATACCATTCCTTCTCTAACCATTCTATAATGGAAGTTTATCTTAAAGTTTAGTAACCTTGGAGAGTATTACTAGTCCCTAATATCAAAATTTTAAAATGTTTGATGATCATTTTGTAAAAATGTTTAGATTTCTAATTATTTTATATTAGAAAATATATAATATTGGAGATTTTTAAGGTAAAATAATTTTATGCTATAAATTTTGGGCGAATTCATTTTTAGAAAAATAGAAATTAGCGATTTTTTTTTTGGAAAAAGCATGGATATTAGCCCACCTACGAATATTAGCCCCTAAAATTTTCCTTGGCAGGTATCCCTTTTAAATATTGTTTTTACACATGCATCACTCATCTTGGCTCATAAAAATTGAATTTCTAGACAACCTTGAGATATGCAGAACTCTATGGATTTTTATAATAATTTAATCTACGAGATTCAACTTGACTTCTCCTTGTCCTATGATCCTAGTTGTCAATTCATCTCCTAGAAAACATCATGAACATCATATCCTTCATACTTGCAAAGTCACTCCATTCTAGGAGTCATATGAAGGATGCACCTACGTTGACCAACCATACCTCATAATATACATGTGTACTTGAAGAAGCTAAATACACATCCCCTCCTTCATATAAGGTAGTTTTTGCTTCTCTAGAATGAGAATTATCAAATTCCTTCCCTTTTCAACAATTTTGGATCTTCAATGTTTCTTGAAATTCCTTTGTTTTCCAAATCTCCAATATATCTTTAAGAATATTCTCGGATATTAGATGCTCCTCTAGATTTAAATTTCCCACTTAAGACATATTTTTATTTCTATTATGAGAGCATCTTTTTACAAGCAAGGCATCTGTGTTCTGACTTTCTATGTTTTTTCATCTCATCATCTCTGATAATAAGGATGGCACTATTTCATTGAAAATTAAAGTAGTTTCATTACTACCTACAACAACAACCAAACTAACCCATGAGTTTGGTAAAGAACACAACAAATTGATACACTTATCGTCATTTTAAATATTAACATCAAAAGATAGTTGTTGACTTACAATAATATTGAAGGCATTCATATGCTTTTTCACCATGTCTCCATCTTTCATCCTCAAGTTATATAGTTTTTAATGTAGGAACAATTTTTTTTCACTAAGGACTTAGAGTGATACAAAGCCCCTAACTTGTTCCACAAATTTTTCTTTGTAGCTTCTCCTGAAACATTCAGTAATACTAAATCTGAGAGACATAATCATATTGTGTTCTTTTTCTTTAGATCCAGCTTGGTACAACATTATGTCGGCATTCTTACTAATGCAATACCCTAATCCACAGCAATCCCATGATTTTTTTCTACCAACAAATCTTCCATTTTTAGATCTCGTGGCTCAAAAATATACCCATTCAATTTCTCGATCTTCATATTTGAAGTGTTTTCCCTTTATTTTCACCACAAGAATCGATTCCATAGATCTCCCACAGTAATAGGGTCTACCAAAGGCTTGAGCTAAACCACTTAGCCAAAAATGTGTCCCCTTGAAGCGACAATTCTTCTAATACCAAATGTAGGTTTTGTCCTTCTACAATTAATTGTTACAAACATATTCTTAATAAAATAGAAAATATGCAATGACGCACACACACACACACATAATAACACAGGGATTTTACCCTAAACCCAAACTGGGAAAATCCATACATATATTTTTATTATATTTGTTTTTAACACAATAACCAATCAAATGGGAACTTAATTGAGTTCTCATTTTTTAAAGGTGGCAAACAATCATTTGATTTTGAAAAGTGTTGATTCGAAATACACATTTTTTTAAGCATATTTTTTGTACTTTAAATTTCTTTGCACATTTTTTTTTTAAATGTTAGTGACTTTCATGTCAATTTTGAAAATTGTTGGTTCACCATCAACCCTTTTTTTTGGCTTATGTTTTACACTTTAAATTTTCTCATATATTAAGTATGGATAAATTTTTTAAATGTTGTTGATTTTCATGCAATTTTTTAAAAACATCAATTTTTTTTGGAGCATATTTTTGACACTTTAAATTTATTTGTCTTAAGTATGCACTTTTCTTTTAAATATTTGTTACTTAGCGATTTAAATTGAAAAAATTAAAATAATAAATAATAATAAAAAAGAACTAAAACTAACAAATATATATATATATATATATATATATATATAGTATAAAAAAACAAATAAAAAACCAAAATAACCTATAAAACGATGAAAATTCAAACATAAAAAACAAGAAAAGAAATATTAAAAAGACAAAGGAAAAAAAAAAAAAAAATATATATATATATATATATATATATATATATATTAAAAAAGTTAATTAAAATCAGGCGTGATTCTCATAATCACCCTCTAGCCCCAAGCACGATGGAGGGCGATTATGGGAATCACACGCGTTGCCCTCTCATCCCCTAGCACCATGGAGGTTGATTCCAGGAATCAACCCCTATCCCTGCACAATAGAGGGTGATTCGCCCCCAACACAGTGGAGGGTGAATCCTTGAATCACCCACGGTGCTCTCTTGCCACTAACATGGTGGACGGTGATTCCCAGAATCACCCTATGGCCCCCAGCACGACGGAGGTTGATTTTAGGAATCACCCTCTTTCCCTCAGCATGACAGAGGGTGATTCTTGGAATTCGCCCCGAGCAGAGCAAAGGGTGAGCCTTGGCACAACAGAGGGTGATTACCAGAACCACCCTCTAGCCCTCAGCACGATGGAGGGTGATTCTACGAATCACCCATGGTGTCCTCTCGCCACCAACACAGCAAAGGATGATTCTTGGAATCACCCTCTAGCCTTGCCATGACAAAGTGTGATTTTGGGAATCACACTTTAGCCCTGATACGGCAGAGGGTGATTCCCAGAATCGCCCTCTAGCCCTCAGCATGGCAGAGGGTAATTCTGATAGTCACCCTCTCACCACAAGCACAAAAGAGGGTTTTTTTGGGAATCTACCTGCCACCCCCGCCAAGCTTCCAAGGGGTTGCAAGCCAGGTTGGGTGCCTTGTCTCGCGACCCCATGGCAGTTGGGTAGAGGTGTCGACCCCTATCCAACGGTCGAGGGGTCATTTGGTAGGGGTCGTTGCCCATGCCCAGCCACCAAGGGTTCGCAAGCCAAGGCATCTTCCCTGGCATGCTGCCCCTTGGTTATTTGATAGTGGTGGGCACCCCTGCCCAACTGCCAAGGGGTCACTGGCCTAGCAGCGAATGGGTCACGAGCCAGCGCACCTTCCTTGGCCTATGGCTAGGAGAGGGTGGCAAGCCAATTTTATATATATATATATATATATATATATATATATATATATATATATATATATATATATATTATTTTTTCTTCTTTGTTTTTTACATTTTCTTATCTTTTTTCTTTTTTTTTTCTTTTTTCTTTTTTTTTTCTTTTTTTGAATTTTCATCATTTTATGGGTTATTTTTCATTGTTTTTTTATGTTTTTTTTTTTTGTTTTTTGGTTTTCTCTTTGTTTTTTTATACAAATATTTTTATATTTGATCTTTTTTGTCATTTTTTTTTCTTTTTTCAATGTTTTTATTTTATTTTGGGTTATTATTTAAATTTTTTTAATTTATTGATTCTTTATTTTTATTTTGTAGGGTTGTGTCAATGTTTGACTAGCAACCCAACCCCAATATGTGTCAATTTGATAGTTGACTTTTCAGTTTTCGTTACAATGAATCAAGTTCACCTCCACTATGTGTTAATTTGATGGTTGATTTTTAAGTTTATAATACAATGGGTCAAGCATGCCCCCACTATGTGTCAATTTGATAGTTGATTTTTTAGTTTTCACTACAATGTGAAAGGTTGTCTTAGGCTAAATTTTTAAAGAACTATATTTTTAGCATTTGGTATAACAACTTTTTGATTTAGATATTTATTAGTAAAGTTTAATTAGTCATGATATTTGATATCGAAATATGTTGAAAATGTAAGGTTTGTTATAGTCATGATATTTGTTTTTAGTTCTATGGCTGAAAAATGTAAAAACTTCAATGTTTTTGGAATCGTGATCTTTTATCTTTAATGCCATGGTTGAAAAATGTCAAAATTGTAAAATTTTACATAGTCATAATGCCATGGTTGGAAAATGCCAAAATTATAACATTTTTCAAAGTCATAAAGCCCTGGTTGAAAATTGTTAGAAATTTTAGGTTTTTTGCAGTGGTAATATTTTATCCTCAACGTATTATTGAAAACTATTAGAGTTTTAATGATTTTTGGAGTAATATTATTTTATTTTTAATGCCATTGATAAAAAATATTGGAAATTTAGCCAAAAATTAATAAATGAATAAAATAAAAAACAAAAAAAATTGTCATCAACGCCTTTTAATTTCAGTGTGTTTTTTGTGCAAAAAAAAATGGTTTTTACTGCCATTTAAAAAATATGTTTAAATTTACCAACCCCCCCCCCCCCCAAAAAAAAAAAAAAAAAAAAATTGTCCTAGCATACACATTGTTCATTTTTTGGTTGTTTTTCATGTTTTTTTGCTAGAGTTCTCATTTTGAAGTTACAATTCACTTTTTGAGGTTACTTATTTTCTTTATATTATTACAATACAATATGTATATCCCACAACATCCATAAGCTACCAATTCATTAACTTTAGATTATAATACAATCATAGTTCCTTTACCATTACAAAATCACTAAAAGTGAAAAGAAGTGGTTGAAGTTCTTGATATATATATATATATATATATATATATATATATATATATCTGTGTGTGTGTGTGTGTGTGTGTGTGTGTGTTAAAATGAAAAAGAATGGCAAGGGATGTAAAGCAAATCAGAAGCCAATTTAGCTTGAGATCTACCCCCTATTATATATCCCACTTGTCATTAGAGTTCCATGCATATTTCACATCTATCAAAGTAAAAATATATTTCAAATAAAATCCTAACCGAAATGGATCAATGAATTTCCCATCATTAAAGGGGGATTATATCATCTTTACATGATAATCAATGAAACTTGTTAAACAAACCAATTAATCCAAAAAGAGAGGAAAATCAAGGGCTTGGAAAAACAAAGGTGAGGAAAAGTAAATCAAGCGGCTAAACACTCCCTTTGCAGAGGCGCTCATGGATGATGGTTTATATAACCTAGTACAAAAATATGACATATTTCGTAAAGTAAAGCCCAAACCATAACACCTATCACTTGCATCTATCCTCTAAAAGGGTCAGCCTAGGAAGTTTCTTCCCTTAGGGTTGGAAGCACCTAATGAGAATTACTTTGATGACATTGAAATTAAATAAATTCCACCTTAATGTTCATGTGGTTCTTGTACCCATGATGTTGATCTTACTTTATTCTTTGATTATGTGCTAGATGTTCTTTCGAGGTGAAACTAGGATCCCTTGAGGAATGATGTGATGCTTCTCCAACATTTCATAAAGGATATATAGCCACATTCCATGATAACACATAGAACTTGTTAGAGGATTTTGTGGAACCTTTGAGGAGTGTTTCCCTTGATGATGACTTTTCACAGCCATGAGACTTTCCTCCAGCTTCATGACCTTGGACATTAACCTTCTAAGATAGGGTGCTTCCTTTGGAGTAGGATGTTCCATTGAGATGACATGATGTCCCCATGTTTTCATTGCAACTTCTGTATGGAAATTACACTTCTCTTGATGATGGTAGATGATGATGATGATTGGGGATCCCTTTGGAGGGAATTTGGCACCTTCTACCATGATGACATTAAACCCTAGTGTGGGGACATCACCTTGTTTTACAATTGTTTTATGACATGGGCTTTCGACGATGATGTTTGGCTTGATAGGGTTCTTTTGGTGATGAGGCATCATTATTGGATGATGTTACCTGACTTATAGGATGAGACAAACCCCTTGAGCCATTTATTACACCTTTCCATGGAGAGACATACAATTTTTATGATGATGTCACACTTGGAGGCATTTTTACTCATATGTGGGATATTTGAGGATGTTTTTCATGTTTATTCATTATAGAGGATACCCTTGGTAGTCAGCATGATGAGATATCCACCTTGTATCATGGATTTTGGTTATTTTGAAATATTTTAGCCTATTCGAAGGATTACATCACTTGGTTTCCCACATATATATAGAGGATCGATTCACCTCTTGGATTCATTGTCACTACATGAAATCACTTGCCTCTTGGAGTAGTCTTCCCTCTTTTGTATTGTCGAGGCCTAGTTGAGCAACTTTTCTTAGGTGGAATTTATAATGTGAAGTGATATTTTTTCATGGATGCTTATGGTGGATCTTGGATGATGCATGGTGAAGTTATTTTTTATTTTGTTTGTTTCATCTTTGGTGTTATGTTTTATTTGATGAATGTGCATGTGCTAAGTTAGTTTATTTGGAATTTGATTCATTGTCTTTGTTGAACTAAACCCTTCTTCCATGTATTTGAGGAATAGAGATAGTTTTCTCTTTCCCTTAATCATCTTGAAATTTTGAAAACCTTGATCTCAAAGCCTAGGGTTAGTTTATTTTCCTTGGTTTTTTTTAGATCTTGTTGTCACTCCAAGGAAACCCCAGAATGGTTTTATTGATTGAATCCATATTCCCTAGATTGGGAAGGCACTAATCCATCCCTCTTGCGGTAATTTTCTAAATTATAATTTTTTTCTTTTTTAAGGGTAAATTAGGGGTCATTTAGAACAAAATCTTGTATTTTCAGCATTAAATGGTTTTTTTATCTATGCCCTGAGGTTAGGCATTGTTAAAAAGTGCATTAAATAAAGAAAGATTGTTTTGCATGCATTTTGCAGCCATTTATAGGGTTGAGTCAAGGGTTTATTTCCTTTTTATGCCTTATTTGCCATCAAATATTGTTGTAATTTATTTCCTAATTTTCACTTATATTTAGCCTCCATTTTACACTTTCTTATAGCAATTTCAAGGCCAAATTTGTAGTTGTTATAAATTGTTGTATTGCTGCAAATTGATGATTTAAATTCAATAGAAACCTTGAACTTTTTCTTGATTTTGTGTGTTAAGGAACCTTATTTTATCCACCTAGGTCAACCATAGCCTATATATTCATCCATATATACCTTAAACACAATTCCGAAATTACTCTTTCATCCACCTCAAACCCTAATATGCTATTCTTGCATCTGATGTATTTTCATTTTAGGATCCTTACAAGGCACTTAGACTAAGCTCCTTGAGTTACTTGATCCAAAATCCCTATTGCAAAAGTCTCCCCTGTGTTGGATTGTTTCCATCACTAAAATGAGGGAAGTATTTACTAAGGTTACATGAGTAATGATGTTCTAATGTGTTGCACATTGTCTAGGTCACCTAATGAAGCTTAGCACTAAGTGTTGGATTTTGGTGTAACATATCTCACTTTCAAGAATACATGGTCACCTAGTTGAATATCTCTAGAATTTTTTCCCTTTCCTGCACAACTCCTTTTCTTATCCCGAACTGCCTTTAATTTATTTTAATTTTTTTAACTTGTTCCTTTATTTTATCTTCCCAAGCACCACTTTTTCCATTAGATGATCCTAACTAACTGGAATATTACATTTTCAACCATATAATGCTTCATGTGGACTCATTTTTTACGAAACCTGATACCATTATTATAGAAAGATTCAACTAAATGTAGATTAATTCTTCTCATTTGATTGGTTTAATCCATTATAGAAAATCTAAGGATATCTTCAATAATATGATTAAATCTTTCAATTTTATCATTTGTTTGTGGATAATAAATTGTACTAATATTTAAATAAGTGCCCAATCATGAGCGAACCCTTCCAAATTTTGAAGTAAATTTGGAATCTTTATCTACCATGATAGCTTTAGGCATTCCATGCAATATAGCCACTTCCTTTATATATATATTTCTCTATGCCAACTACCTTATGATTCATTTGAACTAAAATCAAATAATTTGTTTTTGTCAATGTGTCCACCACCACCATCATTGACTCATGTTGCTCATTTTTTCCTAGGCATTTGGTGATGAAATCAATAGTCACCATCTTCAATCTCCACTGTGGAATGGGCAATGGTTGTATAAAACTAGTTGGTTTCTTATGCTCAACCTTCAATTTTTGTAAATCTGAGCATTTAGAAATATAACCAACTACACCATTCTCAAATCCTAACAAAAAATATATTTTTTTAAAGGCTGCAAAAGTCTTCTAATAACATGAGTGTCTAGCATAAGGAACATCATGCATTTCTTTTAAAATTAAATTTCTCAATTCTTGTGAATTTGGCACATAAACCTTTCCTTCAAATCCTATCTTCATTCAACACACAATTTTATGCCTCGGCTATAGTTTACATCGTTGTATCATTGTCTTCATGTCCACATATTATTGGAATGATATTTTAGTCTCTAAAATCTTGATTTTTTAATAGGTATCATACATGCTTATCATTGTAGCATGCATATCATGCATTCTTCTACCGAGTGCATGTTTTATCTTGTTCTTTTTTCCTTTGATATTATTTTTTTCAAATTCATACTCATTAAGAAATTACAACCATCTCAATTTCCTTGCATTTAATCTTGGTTTTTCAAATAAATACCTCATACCACTATGGTTTATCATCAATTTAAACATCTCTCCCATAAGGTAATGTCTCCATGTCCTTAGGGCGTGCACTATAATTTCTAGCTCCAAGTCATGAGTGGCTAATTCTCTTCATGTATCTTCAATTTCGTAGATTCATACCTTGCTACATCTCCATTTTCCATAATAGTCCTCCAAGCCCTTCCTTGCATGCAATAGTGCACACAATACAGTCTTCATTTGGGAATTGGTGCACTAATCAAAAGCTTCTTCAAATATTGAAAGGCTTCTACACATTCGTGTTCCCATTCAAACTTTACACTCTTCTTTTGTAACTAAGTAATTGGGTGTGCAATCTTTGAGAACCCCTCAATAAATCCTATGTAGTAATATGCTAGTCCCATGAAGGATTTGACCTCTGTGACAATTCTTGGTGTTTCTCATTCACTACTTGCTTTGATTTTCTCTAGGTCCATTGCCACACCTTCCTCTTAAATTATGTGACTGAAGTACTGAATTTGGCTTTGATAAAATGATCATTTTCTCAACTTAGCATAAATTTTATTCTCATTTGACACTTGTAATACCATCCTCAAGTGTTGTTCATGCTCTTATTCATATCTCGAATGAATAAGTATATCATCCAAACATGATATGACAATTTTATTCAAATAATTCCAAAAAATGTCATTTCATAAGACACTTAAAGATAACTAGTGCATTTGTCAATCCAAATGGCACCCTACAAATTCATAGTGCCCATACCTTGTCCGAGGTTTTGTTTATGTTTTTTTCCTTAAATTCTTACTTGACCTTAGGTCTATCTTCGAAAATATATTGGCTCCTTTCAGTGAATGAAATAATTTAGTTATCATTTGAAACCCATTAGAGGAAATTTCAGCCTAAAACTGGCCTCCTAAGGAAAAATAATAAAATAAGAGTTATGAATTTTGGAGGGAAAAGAACAAAACTACTTTTTTTACTTGTATTTTTGTCTTATCTCTTTATCAATTTACCCAAATTTCAAGTGTATACACTCATTGGATGCATAATTAAATTCCACATCCATCAAGTACCTATTATACATACTTTTGAGAAGACCCACATTGATAAAAATTGAAGAAAATTAAAAAAATGTGTTCGATGTGATTTTTTAATGTATCTTCAATTTTTATCAACATGGGTCTTCTCAAAATCATGCATAATGGGTACTTTCTGGATGAGGAATTTAATCTTGCATCCAATGAGTGTTTACACTTGAAATTTGGGTAAACATATAAGGAGATAAGCTAAAAATACAAGTAAAAAAAGTAGTTTTTTTCCCTCCAAAACATTTACATGTACCTCTTTTTAAATTTAAAGGGTTTTGATTGGTTTACATATTATGACATGGAAGTTACGTGAAAATTTTATGGACATTTTTACGCTGAAATTTCCTCTAATGCTATATTTATTTTTAATTCACCTTATTCAACTCCCTAAAATTAATACATAACCTTAATGTGCAATCTTTCTTTTGGAGAAAAATCATTGGGGCTCCCCAAGGTGACACACTTGGGAATATGTACCCCTTTTTCAATAGCTATTTTACTTGCATGTGTAGCTCTTTCAACTCTTGTGAGCTCATTCCAAAAGGTGTATTGGATACTAGAGTAGCTCTAGGCGTTAAATTAATCACAAAATCTGACCCTTTTTTGTGATAAACCTAGAATCTCCAACATTGGAGTTCCATTCTTGGTTGGCTCCTCTACATGGGCTACAAATATCTGAATTCTTACTTTTGTGATTCATATTATTTTAAGAAAAAAAATCGGTAAAATCACATTCACAAATATTGGGTCAATGCATTTCGAACTACCCAATGTGGTGCATCATCAGGACTAGGATGGAGAGTCTGATCTAAGCAAGAAATTGAACAATGTAGATATGTAAAGAAAAATAATTCCCAACGGTTGAATCATAACGATAAAAAAAATGAATCAATAATATTTCAATTTTTTTTATCAAAAAAAAAATTGTAACGTTTAAAAACCTACCAGATTACTTTAATTAAAAAAATTTAATAAGAAACAATATAAAAGAATAAAAAATAATAAAGAACAAAGAAAGGGAAAAAACTTAATTTATAAATAAGAAAAAACAAAATAAAGAATAATAAAAATGAAAATTCAAAAGTCAATATAAAAAGAATAAAAATAAGAGAAATGTTGGCGAGGAAACAGGTCTCGCGGCAAGACCCAGATTCAAGGGTTGGGGCCAAAAAAGGAATCTGATGTAGTCTAGAACCACGCCGGCATTATCACCCTACTCCGGGGAGCAAAGAGTCTCACCCGAGACGTGCCGCAACCACATGCATAAAGGGAATAGATCAATAGCAGGGGAAGGATCCGCAACTCATAATTATCATTGAATGGATTGCATAAACACAGGTATATACGCAAGAACATTCATAGAGCGAGCAGGTATTAAGCAAATAAAATTTAAATCATTATAACCAACATGCATGCACCAGAATTACACCATAGGACAGCAACCTTCAATTGTATTGATATCTTCACCCACATTCATAGTTACATAGATTCCGCAAGGAGAGATTTCAGTCTGATACATATGCCTTACATAACAGAAAGGTAAATGAGCGAACCCTAGGAACTACAGAGACCTCCTGACCAATCTCCTTTAGTCGCTCCGCATTCCTTCTCCTATCGCACACACCTTCTTTCGGCTGGGTGACTTCTATTTATTCACCCATTATCGCAACTGTTAGTTCCTCTTTATGTTATTCTTCAGCTACTTCCGGCTTCTCTCTTGTTATCTGTGTGTTCCGCTTTCTATCTTCTTCTGTATATCCTCATGCACCTACTTTCTTCAGCTATCTCTTGCTTCTGCACCGCCTCGATAGCTCCGCGACTTGCTGTAGTTGTGACATGGTCGTGTTTGTTATGTGTCATCATGCCGCAACCCAAAAAGCCCTCATGTTCTCAAATTCAAAATATTCAAAATGGGTTTCTAAAACAAGGGCCCCAACAGGCCCCGACCACAGTTTCTTGACTCGTCCCCGAGTCAATCACAAATGACAGTCTCTATCTCCATTGCCCCGCTTGATCCAGTGCCCTGTTCGCCCTGTGTGGCTTCATCTTGTGCCTGTTCCCGCTGTGCGCCTTCAGCTTGTTCCTGCTCTCGCTGTGCGCCTCCAGGGAGTTGTTCAAACAAGGGCCCCAACTCCGGGACTCTGTGGAACGTTGTGGCTTTGAGCTCAGTGAAGGCCGACACAGCCTACTGCCACCCTTGCATCAGTGAATCCGTTTCGTCAACGATCTTGGTGACAGGGGCCTCCTCAATGTGCGCCAGGACGGCCCCAAACATCGTGTTAAGCTAGTTCTCGACCTCGGCGGCTAGTTGTTGCATTGATCTAGCACTGGATTGAATGGGCGGACGGAGTTCACGAATTACTCGTTCGGCCGCCGCGGAGTTGGCCTCGGTTTGCTGAATCTGGACTTCGAGCTCGTCCGCCTGAGCATATAATTGATCCAACTGCACGGGATCCGCGGTCTCCTGAATTTCCCTTGAAATTTGCTGCAGCTGCGCGAAAATGGGCTGCGTTTCGACTGTAAGGGCTAGTGAACACTCCTGAAGACTTTTCAGGAGGTCGTAAGCCTCGCACGCCGTAGAGGTGAGGGTCGCATGCATTTGAGCAGCCTGGCTCTGCTTAGCTGCAACCTGTGCAGAATATACACCCTTGGGGTCGGGTAGCACTGGTCGTGCGGCTAACGCTGCGTGAAGCTCCTAGTTTTCCCTGTGTAGGCCATTGTAGGCGATCCGGAGGTGGAACGCCTGTGCGACGAGGCTGGTCGTCGTGACATCGGGAGGCAACTGAGGGTAATTATCCCTAACATGCGGCCATAGTTCGGAAAACACCTGAGTGACGTTGCTTAGCTGTCCTTCCAGCTGCGCCTGTGTTATTCGGAGCTGGTCGCGTTGTTCAGTAAGCGCGGTAATTTGCTACTGCTACTCGTTGCACCGCTGCTGGAGCTCCGAATGAAGCTTTTCAACTTGCTGGGCCACCCGTTGAATGAAGATGTATAGCTGAGTTGTATCCCAGGTCTCTAAGTTGGCGGTCCCTGAAGCGCCCTGTTCCGGTCGTCTTTCCTACAAGGGTTGCCCACTAGCAACTAATCGGTTAGAATGCTCGGCAAGGGATGGTGGCATGGCCTCTGGGTGTGCTGAGTCAGCCATGTTCAGATCCGGCCATTCTTGCTGATCAATGTGGCCCGGTTGTGGAGGGACTGTTGGCTTAGGCTGAGCCTCAGCAGAGTCGGACATAATGCGTGTCTCCTGTGTAAATATATCAGTAAGAGAAATGTGGGGTTCTTCCGCTGGGTCGACCAGTGGTACGACCGCGGCAGTACTAGAGTCAACTTCGGCCCCGTGGTCCCCACCAAGGAGTTCCCGGATGACGGGGTCAGACACAGTGGCAGATGAATTGGATGGGGCGGATGAACGGTGGGCGGAGCGGTGGACGGTGTGGTGGAGGGATGTGGAAGGCGAATATTGATGAACTCGGATGGGTCAATGAGGGGTTCTTCTTGAATCATCACCCCTGTGCTCGGTGGCAGTGGTGGATCATCAGCAGTGAGGTCCACCACCGGATTTGCCTCGGTGGTGCGGGCCCTCTTGGCTTGAGGGGTGTCTGGTTGATCCATGGGCTTGCTTTTCTCGCCCATCGGGGTCGTGACTGGACTCGCAGAGGTAAATAGGATAGTGGGGATGGGGGAGGTGAGAGGAGTGGTCTGGGGGTGCGAGGTGGAGCGAGTGAGGTGAAACTCACAAAATAAAGGGAACGATGCAGCACCGCTGGAAATAACCTGGGCCATCGCATTGAAATTGTGTACCTATGTGTTGAAGTGGCGGATGGCGGGGACGAGCGGTTCAGGGAGTTCCTGTGGTGGCGCTACCGCATCCATCTCGGCAGACTGTTGCAAGGGTAACATCCGCTCAAAGTTGTATCTGGGGATCCCGTCGCGGGTGTCCCTCGTGACCCCCGGCCACGAACAGACTTCGCGGTGGAAGGTGGCATCATCCAGCTGGAATTTCAACGGCGTCATGCGAAAGGTGTCCTCCGCCACGCAAGTGGGTCGAAGGTAAGTATGCCTGTGACTTACCCCGAACCACACTTGCTCACTGTAGTCATCCAACAGGTTTCTAGGCACCCGCTGCTGGCTGGTTTCAACGTCCGTCATTAACCCATACCAGCTCCGGAACACTTCAACGTTCACCTGTTTGGTGCTCGGATCAGCCGACACCTTCCATGGAGCAAACTTCATCGCGAGAGGCTGGCCCTATGAAATCTCCGCTGGGAACCGGACGAGGGGAGTGTGCCATTTCCACATGGCGAAAGCAACGATCAAATAGCCATAAATAAAAGTGGTAGCGCGCTTATAATTCTCCTCACACGCGTCGAACAGTTCTTTTAACAAGAAGGAGCCCAATTAATCTTGGTGCCCTGGACACAGTGCTCGGCAATGGAGATAGTGTCCAAAGTGCATTCGCCCTTGGTGTAGTGCCTCATTGTCTTACTGGCAATGAGGTAGCAGGTGAACCTAATCTCGGGCTTATTGATGAGGTCTATCTTGCCTCCTTCCCCCCCCCCCCCCCCCGGCGGGTGCCATATTTGACATAGAGGTCCGCGTCGCCCGACTTTCGTGCGCGCTTGGAGGAGGTCTAACAAGCAGTCGAGACGTCTGCGCCATCCTGCGAAAGCCCTGTGAGACGATGAATATCTTCAGCATGAATGGGAATTTCCTTTTTCAGCCACAAGGACCCATTCTGGATACGACTTAGGAGGAAGCGTGTGCACCGCAGAGTCAGCCCTGTGGTCCCGAAAGCCAGAAGATTTCTTAAGTTCATCAGAGACGATTTCTGAAGGCCCCTGAACTCTGGTAACACTCATTTGGCTGAGTTTTCGGCGGGGGTATAGTAGTGCTCCATATGCACCTGCCAATGGAGGGACGGGAATTCGGCAGCGTCTGAAAGGTTGGCATCGATCAAGGTTGCATTATCATATTTCCCGACCAGGGACTCAGTCTTGTGAATTCCACTATCGAGCTCTGGTTCAGTGACGGCTGGGATGGCCTTTGGCATTTTGGCTCGACGCTGATAGACCTGTAAAATTTTCCTTGGTGTCCTCTCTTGGTGCTGTGGGTCTTAAAACTTCAACTGCTCTGGTGCTGCTACAATTGCTAATTCGAACTGGTCCGGCATTCTCGTGCTTTTGATTTTCATGCAAGTTATGTCATCACCTGGCACGAGTGGAGTTGATGAGACCCCTTAACGAGTTAATTCCTGCTGGCATTCTTTTCTGCGATAATCGTGTGATCAATCGTGTGCTAATGGGTATTCTGACAGTTGCTGACGGTGGCATGGGGAAATGGGCGGACGCGACGGCTGAGGTAACTGCGGATGATGGCAAAATGATTATGGAAAGGTTACTTCCAATTATGGTAATTTATGATTCAAATCTGGACGATCCTACGGACTGACACAAGTACTGACTGACATGACCTGGACTGACACTAACACGTTTGTGAATCCTACGGGGATGACACGCTGCACGCGCCCCTCCCCGACCACAGTCGGTTGCGGTGTGGTCCCACAACAGAGCGATTATTGACAGATAATGCGGGAACGAAAAACACTACCTAGGCTCATCCCGGTTGCGGGAGAGTTATTCGACTACGCTACACTACGAGTTCTCTTGGGTGCGAGATTTATTGATGAATGTTGGAAAAAACTTACTCCTAGTAGGGTTTCAGGTGTGCGCCGTTCACCTATCCCAGTAAAACAGTACCGTCCAGCCAAGTTAAACGAATGGCACCGGACTCTCTAATCTCGATGACAAAGTAAGGTCCTAACCAGTGCATCTGCAGCTTTCCTGGGAACTTCTAGAACTTGTTGTCGTATAAAAGGACCTTGTCGCCAACCTGGAATGTCTTGTTCTTGATGTGGCGGTCGTGCCACGCTTTCTGCCTGTCCTTCTGAACCTTCTGGTGAAATTCGGCCAGGAATCGAGACTCGTCCATTTCTTGTAGCTCGTGGAGGCGTTCCTGAAGCGACTCCTCTTCCGAAAACTTGAGGGATGTGGCAATTAAAAGGCTTGGTACAATGAACTTGGCGGGAACCACAGCTTCCCGGCCATACACCAACTGGAACGGTGTCTGGTTGGTCAAGCGCTTCACCGTAGTCTAGTAGGCCCAGAGTGCCACTGGTAGCCATTCATCCCAGTCATCCCGCTGTGCGTTACAGATCTTTGTTAACCCCTTTTCAAGAATTTTATTAAACGCTTCAACATTACCATTGGCCTGCGGGTGGTAGGGGCTGCTTTTGTGATGTTGAATCATAAATGTGTCCAGCAGTGACTTGATCGTGTCATTAATGAAATGCGTGCCTTGATCGCTGGTCAAACTTCGTGGGCAGCCAAACCTGCTCATGATGTTTTCAAAGATAAACCGTGCTGCTGTATCCACCGTGCAGTCTCGCACCGCCGCCGCCTCGGCCCACCGGGTGAGGTAGTCGGTTGCGGTAATGATGTATCGGGCCTTGGAGTGTCTGGCGACCGGGGCTATGGGACCTACGAAGTCAACGGCCCATTTCTCGAATGGCCGCAACACATGCACTGGGTGTAATGGAAGCTCGTCCCTGTGAGAGGGCCTCCCCGTTCACTGACAGACATCGCATCGCTTCACAAATGTCTTACAGTCTGCGTGGACCGTCGGCCACCATAGGCCGGCCTGGAGTACCTTCCTCGCAGTGGGTTTTTCCCAAACATGCCCTCCCGCAACACCGTTGTGGCATTCCCACATCACAGCGTCGCGCTCGTGGTCAAGTACGCACCTGCGCAGAACCTCATCAAGGCCCAATTTGTATAGCTGCCCCGCAATCAATTGGTATTCGACAACTCGGATGACCAAGTGGCGTTTCTGGAGCGGGGTGTAGTGCTGAGGGCACTGCCCCGTGGTCAGATAGCTGGCAATGTCGGCCAAGTAATTCGGGACAGCTTCGATTCAAAAGAGGTCAACGTCTGGCAACTGATCGTCGAGAGAGCCATCGTTCTCCCCCGTCTCCAACCTGGATAAATGATCGGGCCCGACATTCAACCTCCCGGGCTTGATAATCACCTCAAACATGAATTCTTGGAAAAGTAAAAGCCAGCGACAGATCCGTCCTTCCAAAACAGGCTTGTTCACCAAGTATTTTAATGCAGAGTGGTCCGTGAAGAACTTGAAATTTCCCCCTAGAAGGTAGTGGCGGAATTTCTAGAGTGAATACACCATTGCCAGGGCCTCCCACTCGGTCGTAGTGTAGTTCTGCTCTGCATTGGACAACTTGCGGCTGGCGAAGTAGACTGGGTGGTCAACTGTCGTCTCCCCGGTTTGCGCCAAGACAGCCCCAAGTGCAATAATGGATGCATCAATATGCACATGGAACTGCTTATCCCAATCTGGGTGAACCAGAATAGGCGTCGTCGCCATTTTTTCCTTCAGAGTGTTGAGGGCCGTCCGACACTCCTCTGTCCACTGGAAAACTTCGGACTTCCGCAGCAGCTTTTCTAAAGGGGCAGTGATCTTTGCGTAATTGCGGATAAACCGCCTGTAATATCCGGTGTGCCCAAGCAGTGCGCGCAACTGCTTCACTGTTTCGGGGGCTTCCATATGGACTATCACTGTGACCTTAGCAGGGTCAACGCAGACCCCTTGCTTACATACCACGTGTCCCAACAACGTGCCGAAAGGGACTGCAAAAATACATTTCTTCAAGTTCAGGGAAATCTGCAGTTGGCGGCACCGTTCGAACATAATACGCAATAGGGTGGCGTGTTTCTTCAGCAAGCTGTAGACGGTCCAATCGTCCATGTAGACCTCTAGGAACTTGTGGATATACTCCCGGAAAGCAGCGATGACAATCCGGGAAAACACGGCTGGGGCATTCTTCAAGCCAAACGGCATTACGTGGTATGCGAATGATCCCCATTCAGTGGTGAACGTCGTCTTCATCTTGTCTTCCTCTGCAATGCGCACCTGATGATAGCCAGAGAAACCATCAGTGAAAGAGTAAGCTTCGTTTCCCGCAACATGATCCAATACTTCATCACTGAACGGAGTTGGAAACGGATCATGGATGCAGGCATTGTTCAGACTCCGGTAGTCGACACAGACGTGTATCTCCGCCTTGTCCTTCTTGTTCTGAATGACAATGGGACTCACCCACTCTGCTTCTTCCACCGGAAAGATGAGACCTGCGGCCAACATCTTGTCGATTTCCATCTTGACCTTTTCTTTGATCCGTGGGTTCAGCCGATAGGGTCGGTGCTTTACGGGCCTGGCATCTAGTTTCAGCACAATGCGCATCTCACCAAGGTCACCCTTGATGCCCTTCAGATCTGCAACCGAAGAAGGGAACAAGTCCTCGTATTCCTGGAGGAGGTTGAAAATCTCCTTTTTCGCCTCCTTGTCCCAGTAATCCCCATCTATCGCCAGCTTGGGTTTGTCCTCCGTACCTATGTTCAATTTCTTTGTCTTTAGCGGCTATAAATGGACGCGTTTGGTCGTTGGTTCGTCGTTGATGTTCCGCTCGCCTTCCTTCTCTTCGAAGTATAAGTGCCTGAGGTCCTCCAAACTGTCATCGTTTGGATCACCGTCAATCCGTTGGCAAACCAACTCACGCATGGCCTCAGAACGTGGTGCAGACGTGCCCCATCGAGCTCAGGGTTGCGGAAAAACAGTACTCCCTTGATAGCCTGTAGTGCCCTGGTCACCATCTTGGTTTCTCCCTCGAATGAGAAGCACCGAACAAACTTGTCCGTGACTTCCCGCCAGGAGCCGGTTCCCCTTTTCCGCTCTTCTTCCAAGTACCAGGCCTAGGGAATGGTATCTAAGGATTGAATGAACCAATGTACCCACAGCTCTTGCGAGTATCCCAGACCTTGCCACTGTTCCTCACAGCTCTTCAGGTGGTCCTGCGGATCGGAAATCCCTTTGTACCTTTGCCTTCTCTGAGGACCTTCGTCTTCTTTAAACTGCGCTGGAAATGCCTCCACAACACAACTCCAGTGCTTCAAGGTGTTGCGGTGGTTCCTCCACCACCTTGCTGACGTGGACTGTAGTGCAACGTCCAAAAGTGGTATCCTGCGTCCTTCTGGTACAATGTCCTCCACTTTGGCGATAAAGGTATTGACAGCCTGGATGTTCGACAGGGTGGGGTAATTCCTGAACTCAGCCCCAATCCAATGGACTCGGGCAATGGCAGCACATCTCCACATACTGGTCTCGTACCCACCTTGCTGCCAATCTTCCCACGCGAGCTCTTAGCCCAGCTCCGAGCTCTGAACACTGCGCCAGCTGACAGAGCCTGTTTCGGTCGGGTTGATATAGTCCTCCTGCTTCCCTGCAGTCATCTGGTAAAGGTGGTCCATCATCTGAGCATCCTCCCAGTTGTCCATGGTTTCGGTATATCGCAGCCCTTGATATGGGTCAAGGGGCTGAGTGACCCGGACTTCTCCATCTTCGAAGATCATCAGCTCCTTTTTGAGGTCGATGATGGCGTAATTCTCAAAAGCCCAGTCGATGCCTAGCAGGGCGGGGTAAGGATCCTTGTCTCCCATAATATCAATAACCTCAAAATCCGTGTAAGTCTTTACCCCCGCAATGTCTACCTCGACCCCTGCGAGTCGGCCGATTGGCACGATGCAGTACTGATTTTCCATTCTAAGTTGGATTGGCGAATAGGTCAGCCGTGGACGTCCAAGAGCCTCCCACGTCTTCCACGGCAGGATGTTCACGTCAAATCCTAAGTCAAGCATGGTATCGCTGATTTGGAATCCCACCACCTACGTATTAAGCCGGAACTCTTTTCCTGTACGTCGCTTGTTCCGCTTGACACGCTGCACGTACTGGGGTGTTGTGTCCACAGGGTCCCTCGGCCTGGTATCCTTTTGCAGTGCGTCCTGCAGAGTACACTTGAGCTGGTCCCGCATCGAAGCATCGTCAACAATCTTGAGGAACAGCTATAGCCAATCTTTAATCAAGTTCCCCGTAGCGCGCTGTTCTCCAGAGCCCGACGTCGGGGGTACCTCAAGGCCCCCGGTTTCCCTTAGCTGAGAAAAAGCCTCCACCGCCTCCTGGAAATACTGCTTCTGCACGTCCGACCGGATCAGTTGCTTCGGGGAGGCGGGCCAAATAGCCCGGACTGGCTCCTTCCCGTGAGCGTCCTCGCCTGTCTTCTTGCCACCCTGCATGACGATTGCTACCTTCTGCATGGTTGGAGGCGTAGTTCCTAGCAGCTCGGAGCTTACCAGATTCGTGCCTCTCTTTCGTGCCCGTTCCTCCCACTTCTTAATGAGTTCTGGACAGTCCTCTGTTGCATGGGCATTCACGCAGCACTGGGAACACTAAGGACGTCAGGGAAGGGGGCATTCCTGAGCCACATGACCCTCCTGGTCACAATTGTAACATTTCACCGGACCGCGCCCCCCTGTGCGGCCTCCGCACATACCGCCGCCTCTTCACCTGGAAGCCTCGTTCACCCTATAGGAGGGACGGTCCAATCTATCCGCAAGTGCGTCGAGAGCCCTGCATTGCTCAGTGTTATGAGTCGTGGAAACACAAAACTCACAGTATACGTTGTTTGGGACCGTGGAGTACTTCTGTAGTATCGGGCACATTCGAGGAGGATGTCCCATCGTCCGGAAAATCTCGTAGTATTTTGTAGCGGTTGTGTTCGGTTGAGGTGGGAACCCTGCATAGGGCTGTTGCGGCAGGTATATGGCCTACGGACTCATTGCTGCGCCACCCCCCGTGGGTGGACCCCCTTGGATTGCCGCGACAGAGGGCCCCACACCCGTGCTACGCAGCCTAGGACATGCGGTTGCGACGTGGCCTTCAACCAAGCAGTGAGTGCACCAAACGTTCAGCCAGGCTGGTCTTATAGGTTGCATCTCCCTGAGATTTTCTGTCAGACTAGCGATCTAATGTTGTAATCCCACTAAGGAAGGATCCTGTGGAGCCGGCCCCCCGCAATATTCCTGAGGGTAGCCCGCCATGGCCTCTATCTTCATGGCCTGTTCTAAAGCGTCCTGCAAGTTATCAATCTTCTGCTGTGTGAGGGGGGTTCGTGTCAAGGGAAGCAGAGCCTTGATGAACCAGTCCCTCTGATGGTTTGGATCGATCAAGTAGCTGAGTTTCCCAATCGCGTCCTTGAATCGCTGCATCAGCTCCCATGCGGTCTCTCCTTCTTTCTGCTTAATCTCCCAGAGCTCGGACAAACCCTGCTGGTCCGTCTGGGGTAGTTTGAATTCGTGGACAAAATCCCGCTTTACGTCTGCAAGTACAGGATTAGGGTGGGCCTCAGACCACTTGATAAACCACTGCAGGGCCCTCTCTCTGAGCGTGGTTTGGAACTCTATTAGCTTCCCTACATCTGGCGTCTGTCGAGCCCGCCATATGGCTTCGCAGAGATACCAGTGTTGCTCTACATCATCGTTGCCCCGGCCAGAGAATTCTAGATACCAGGTGAATGACCCAGCCATATTAGCTTGTGAAGGGGTAACCAGGATAAACCCGCTGGGTCCTAGTTGCGTAACTGTACCGCTGGGAAATGCAATACTACTAGTGACGCAACTACTGACGTATGTCGCTGTTGACAATGAACTGTTGTGCAATTGACTTAATGCTTGTAATTTAACGAAAATATTACTCAATGGTTGATAAAGTACCAGGGGAAGGAAGGGATCCTTGCCATGCAAATTGTTGGAAGTAGGACCGCCTGGAGAGATGAATGTCGCCCGCTCTTGAAACAACCGCTGCATTGCGATGTACCATTCGCCATCGGAACCTTCTTCGGGTTGCCCTCCTGCATCGTCTTCGTCAGTCGTCGTCTCTCCTTTTCTTCTAGCCAGGCTCCCATGCACCCGCCGCACTCCCATAATGGTCCCTTCTCTTTCCAGGGTATCCGCTGGAGTGTCCATAATCCCTATCCACTGAGGCGCCTCCTCTTGATTCTTCCAATTGCTTTCCCGTCATCTTAACTCCCGCATCACCCTTTCTCGCCACCTGTTGGCAATCTGCGCCCGTCGATGTGCACGTCGCTCCCTTAACCTTCTCGCGGCCTCAGCATCCATCCCCACTCCCCTCTTCACACTTTACGTAGCATTGGTCCCTTCAGCCCTTCCCATCCATCCCCACTCCCCTCTTCACACTTTATGTAGCATTGGTCCCTTCAGCCCTTCCCCCAGCATTGGGGTTTTACGCTTCCATGCTCGACTTTTTAAATTCCACCAGCCCTTCGTCCACCATCAGGACCTTAATCCACAGCGGAATCTCCTTGAGCAGTTTCCCTCTTAACCCGGAACGGAATATAGCTTCAGCCTTCGAGAAGGATTGGTAGCATTCGGTGGCAAACTCTACAATATACCCGTTCAAAGTGGTCTCTACCCAGGAATCCACTGCGCGGGTCAATTCATTGTCCAACCGATGCACCAGATCCTCGTGCACCCACGTGTGGTTTATCTTCCGCAAGCTATCCCTAGGCACCTTCTTCTGTAACCTCCGCAACCAATTATAGAGGTCACTAGGGAACTTCCCCCAGAGGATCTCGTAAGTGTCACTGGCAGAATCTGAGAAAATGACAAGATCCTTAAGCACGCTTCCCTTTTGATTCGTCAATTCCGCTTGTTGAGCAACAAACTAGTCCAAATGGTTATCCCACCATCTCTGTATTTCGCCTTCATAGATCCTTGATACCATGATCTAGTTCCCCTCATAACATGCAGGTCCCGACAACGAAACCATTTGTTGGCGAGGAAACAGGTCTCGCGGCAAGACCCAGATTCAAGGGTTGGGGCCAACAAAGGAATCCGCTGTAGTCTAAAACCACGCTAGCATTATCACCCTACTCCGGGGAGCAGAGAGTCTCACCCGAGGCATGTCGCAACCACATGCAGAAAGGGAATAGATCGATAGCAGGGGAAGGATCCGCAACTCATAATTATCATTGAATGGATTGCATAAACACAGGTATATACGCAAGAAAATTCATAGAGCGAGCAGGTATTAAGAAAATAAAATTTAAATCATTATAACCAACATGCATGCACCAGAATTACACCATAGGAAAGCAACCTTCAATTGTATTGATATCTTCACCCACATTCATAGTTACATAGATTTCGCAAGGAGAGCTTTCAGTCTGATACATATGCCTTACATAACAGAAAGGTAAATGAGAGAACCCTAGGAACTACAGAGACCTCCTGGACGATCTCCTTCAGTCGCTCTGCATTCCTTCTCCTATCGCACACACCTTCTTTCGGCCGAGTGACTGCTATTTATTCACCCATTATCACAACTGTTAGTTCCTCTTTGTGTTCTTCTTCAGCTACTTCCGGCTTCTCTCTTGTTATCTGCATGTTCCGCTTTCTGTCTTCTTTTGTATATCCTCATGCACCTTCTTTCTTCAGCTATCTCTTTCTTCTGCACCGCCTCGATAGCTCTGCGACTTGCTGTAGTTGCGACATGGTCACGTTTGCTATGTGTCATCATGCCGCAACCCAAAAAGCCCTCCTGTTCTCAAAATTCAAAATATTCAAAATGGGTTTCCAAAACAAGGGCCCCAACAAGAAAATATAAAAAGAATAAAAATAAAAGACAATATAAAGAAAAATAAAGGGCAAGGATCCAAAAACTAATATTTTTCTTGCCATTGTCTATATTCAGAATACTTGGTCTTCTCTCAATCTCGGTGGCCTCCCTAAAATTCTGACGATGCAAATGGTCAATCATCGCAATGACCTAGGACTCTTCTACACATATGTGGCATTTCATCTTCTCAACATGTTCTGCCAAAGCTGAGGAACGAGTTCTACGATGGCTGATGTTGGTTTTATCCTCATGAATCCTTTTATTTACGGAGCTGCCAATTTCTCCAATGTAGGGAATCCCGTAGGAACATGGGATTACATAAACACCTTTAATATTTTTGAGGTCCATAAAGCTTTTAACAAATTTTAGGGAGCTTTGAATGGTTTTTAGGGAACTAAAGGTGGAAGGTACCTTGTGCTTCTTAAGGATTCAAGCAATCTTGTCGATGGTCCCTTGGATAAAGGGAAGTCACACACTAGAAACCAAATATTTGGGCTCGTTCCCTATCCTTGGACCTTTCCTCGCTTTTAAGAAAGCCTTGATACCATGGTGCTTATTATAGCCATTATTTTTTAATACTTTAACGAGATGGGTTTTCTCACTATCAAGGTGACTTTCATCATAATCTCTAAAAGCACAAGTAGCCAATGTGTTGAGAAATCCCATTTTTTGAGCAAGATAACGATGGGAACTGGCATGAATATATTTCTCAATATGAGTCTTCTTACAAAATACTTGGTGAGAGAAAGAACCATCATCCTTCTTAGAAATAAGAATGTCAAGGAAAGGTAGGCTACCATTGACTTCATGTTTCACTGTAAAATTGATGGAGTTAGATTGATTGCTAATATGTTGAAAAAACAGATCTAACTTTTCCCGCTCATGACACCAAATGATGAAGGTATCATCTACAAACCTTTTCCAAAGTTTAGGTTGGAATTGAGCGAAGGCCAATGCCTTGGATTCAAATTCTTCCATGAACAAGTTATCCACGACTAGGGAGAGTGGAGAACCCATGGAAACTCCACATGTTTGTTCGTAGAAATCATCTTTGAAGCTTAACAAGTTTCAAAAGGTAGTTCTCAGCAGAGGGTTTTGAGGAGAGGATCACATCGAGGGAAGGACAAGAAACGGAGGGGGAAGAATGCGAATACGAGGGGACAATCTTGGGTTGGTTGAAGCGGTCAACACATGAGGGGTGGTTTATGTAAGGGGAGGGGTAGGCGGAGGAGGACGGAGACACTCCAAAGGTAGGGATCGAGTGGATAGGGGACAGTAAAGAGGGATTCAAAGGGTGGTCAAATAAGGGGTTGGAGCATTACAAAAGGGAGGTCAATGGAATCACCAATTTGGGGCCCAAATGGCCAATGGAAGTGGAGTGAGGGACTCCCAACATGAAAGATCCACTCGAGTAGTTGGAGGTGGGAGAAGACAGCGAAGGGATCAACATGGTTGGCTCCACGGGAAGGAAATATGGGAACGAGGAATGACTATAGGATTTAGTGTGATCAAATGTATCATCCCAAATAATCATCAAATGTAGTTCAAAGTGGAAAAACGTCATGGGTACAGGAGGTGCCCAAGGTCATCTGATGTGCTACTGTTGCTCGGAGACCCAAGGCTCTCAATGCTTGTTACGCGGATTAATCCCTCTTGCGGAAAAAAGCGATCTCCCTAGTATTTTAGGAATAGATTAAAAAAAAAAAACATCCATTTGTAAATCGTTTTATCTAGATTATTTTCAATTTAGAATTATTATAAACAAAGAGAGAGGACATGCCCCTACCTTGAAATCCAACGTTCAGTGCAGTATTTTATCCAGCCGCTCCAAAGAGGCTTCTTCAGTGAGTATAACATGCAATCAAAGACAGACAAAAGAATTAAAAGCACCTGCAACATATAATAATTAAGAATAGCTAATCTAACTTAGTGATCAAGGAGTCCAAGTATTGAATTATTCAAATAAGCACAAGAACAACTCAATGAGAAAATGAGATCCATATGTATTATCTTGAATGAAAAGAATAACTTTACAACCTGATGCCTTGATGTCGTACAAGTTTCTCCCGGGGTCCTGAACAGTCGTTCCTTCTTTAGTTTGACAAGTTTTACTCTTTGAATAATAGCATGGAGTTATGAACATAAGGGTGTGATCATTCTCATGCCAACAACAACTAGTGTAGAGAGTATGCACTCTTGGAAATTTCTTCAGCAATTACATTCACAACCTTTTGGCTACTCAATCTACCCTTCAAACTGAAACATGAGCTCAATTTATAGGGAAATGGAGGTAGTTTCAGTTCCATGAAGAGGGGATGGATTCCTCTCATGAAGGGATTTGAGCTCCATAGGCCAAGGGATAAGCACCATGAGTGGAGGGATAGAGCTCCATGAGTGGTGGGGTAAAGCTCGAACTGATCGCACGTCTAGAAGCTTCCAGTTGGGAGAATATTCAACCAGTTGGGCTTCTAGAACTTACTTTTTCCTTTATTTGACTATTTACGGGGGTCCGCCGGTTTTATAAGCAAAACGTGTGTGAGCTGCCGCAGGCTATAGAACAAATATCTGCAGATCCGTAGGAAAGAGCTAGGAAAAGTGCGGAGTTAGACTTTTAAGGGTTTTAATGAGATTTTCTCCAATTTCAAGACTTGGTTTAGGAACATTAGGGTTTTTTACTTCTAAGGGAGCATAATATAGGTAGCGATGAACCTATATGAACAGTCAAATGTCATGGTGACAAAATAACGTGTAACAAAGCTCCACCTATAGGTGCCAATCTACTTCTCTAATGGCTTGGGTATATGTGTGTAAGATGTTTGGGACATGGGTTGTTGAACCACCTGACAATCACAACATAAATTATAGTGAAAACAACCAGTCATCAGGGACAATAATCATTATTGTATCTAAGTGAACCAAGCTTGAATGTAATTGGTTGTTTAACACTTCAAATAAAAGATTATATTCTAAATTTAGGGCCCTAAGCTCGCAATGATATTTCTTCCCTAGGTAGGATTGGCTAAAGAACAAATCTACTAGGTGTGTCCAGCCCCAAAATGGAAGTGACATTTCCTCGATCCACCCTTCAATTGATAGGTGTCAATGAACAATAATGATGGTACGGAGGGGAGAAGACTTCATGGCCAAGTGTCATGGTCAAAGGGACCAACATGATATGGATTGACATCCTGAGTGTAGAGATCATGTGAGGAGGGAGCAATCGTGGATGCATGAGTTACGAACTCGGCATTTGTTTTTCCACCCCTCTTGTGCATATTTTACTTTTGCTTGATTTTTCCTTGTATTACTACTCATATAGCTCAAACGGATAGAGCTTTCTTTATTAATGTAGTAGTTTTATTACCCCTTAAGGATGATCCATTTCATTTCTCATCAAGGTTGAGACATGCAAAGGTTCCTTTTATGATGTAATGGAGCAACACATGCTCAGGAACCAGATGATGACTCATTTTATGATGTAATGGAGCAACATGTGCTCAGGAACCAGGTGATGGCCATAATGAGTCAAGTAAAGCTAATACTAGGATTTTTCCCATGTGGTAATTTGTATGTCCCAAGCATATTTTGCATTTTGATATTATTTTAATTTTATTTGTGGCCATGATATGTTATTTTCTTTTCTTTTACCTACAGCGACCTACCAAGGAAAGGTTTTGAGCTCTACCCAGGTTTGAGAATGTATGGGTGCCAAACCCAAAGAACCAATGATCAGTTGAGCCCGAACAATGGATGTGATATAAGGGTTTGTAATGTATGATGGAAAGTGGTAAGTATGTAATATGGAGAAATAGAACTATGATATCTCAACCAGGATTTCCCAAAAAATGCCATTCTTATACCCCTTGGGCCATTAGGAAAGGTCCCACTAAACTAGGATTGAAGATTAACCCCCCATAAAGGTGAGTGAACAAGATCACGATCAAAACTCTTATTTCTTCTAAGTCACCCCATAATCCATATCAAATTCCAAGATAAAAACAAGCATAAGCACATGACTGTAAAATAAATAGAATAAATTTTGATTAGAAACCCACCTTCGTCCATGTATTCTTTCCAAATGCGTGAGAAGCATATGGTTGATGCAACAAATGGGGATGTAGTGGCATGTCCTCAGCTAGTGGTCACTGTCGGGGGCTACATGGCTGGTCGGCTGGATGTGAAGAATGGGAAAAAATTTCTCCTAGATGGTTACCCATTTTGGTGGGTAACAGCTACTAGGTACAAGAGATGCAACATATACAAAATCATAACGATTTAGAAACAAAAAAACACACCCACCCCATTTTAAGTGACACAAATACAAAATAATATGTTTTATATACCATATATCTGTTCAAAATAGTACCAGGAGAAGTGTTACTAGGCTTTTATCCCTTTTAACCTAGTGAGCACATTAATGGATTTTGTCTTGATGAAATTTATGAGTTATATTAATGTCATGGTGGGAAAAGGTACTTATAAGTGTTGTGCCATGTACTTTTTCTAATATTAAAGTAACAACTTGAAAAAGGTACTAGGAGACTTTTAAGTTTTGGGGTGAATGTATGAGGGAGATCATTTGAGAGAAATGATCTCTACCACACATCGTGATATTTTAGGATGAAATCTCAACCATTGAATCCTAGGTTTATGGATTCAATATTTTCCAAGGAGACAAAAGAAAGGGGGAACTCATTCTTCACTTCACACTCATGAGAGAATTGAGATGAGAAGAGGTGAGAGCTAGGAGATAGGAGGAAGAGAATTTCATAGAAGAAATTCTACAGCAAAGAGCACCATTGTTAGTCATCAGTAATTTTTACTATTTTTAGATGACTAAATATTGGTTCTAGATTTCTAAAAACAAGATTCCCTGAATATTGTGAGTTTTAGAAATCTCACTACCTTCATTATCCTTATGGAAAATTTTTCACTATTCTACCATTTAGCCTTTTCATGTTCACCCTACCACTCCTAAAAGGCTCCTTATGGGCTTGTACCACTCATCTCCATCCCTGTTTCCTACCTATGACCTCATCACTCTATTTTTCCCTTGCCCATAATACCACTTTACAACTAGGGTTACCTGTAGCCTTTCGCTTCCCATGTTCACCAGGTTCCTCAAGCATAGATAGTCTCAAAACTATCTCTGTAGGCTCTTTAGATAAATAAAGTACATTGGATTTTTGATCTTCAATACACCACTTTGTCAATACTCTGTTTTTACACTTGAAGGCTCCAAGCCAATTTTTAGTCAAGATCATGGTCAAAGGACCCTCCCACTAGGTCATTAGGGTTTCACAGGTTGTAAAGTCATCATTGATGTTTTAAGCACTACTTTTCCTGTGCTAGAAGCTGGCTCAGATGTAATAGAAGATCAGCATATGGTTATCTAAGAAATATCAGAAAATCTCCAAAGAGGACTACTTTATCAAGTTCAAGTTCTACAAGGGGTAAATGTGAACTTTGAAACTTATGCAGGAGTGTTAAAATTACTATCAGCAGAAAGTTGGTAAGGTAAGAGATCTGCTCAAGGAATACATCTTGCAGCAAGGAAGACAGGAAGCACTTGGTCTTAAGGAGAATCAGGGTTTTTGAGCTTGATTGGGCCAGCAAAGTGCAAAATAGGGATCAAATGCATAAATGACCATGGAGAAGGCACACCAAGAAACCAAACATGAAGAGAAGTTTTTCATAAATTATAGATGAAATTGGGAAAAAGGTGAGGTGAACTGGACAGAAATAAACGAACTTGAAAGGGCTATAGAGAACTTAGAAGACAACACTAATAATTGTCTTCAAGCACTCCAGACACCTAGGGTTTTGGGAAAGTGTTCAAATAAGGTGAAACCATGGTTGGACTCCATGATGACAGCAAAAGGATTCTGAAGATGTCACTGTCTGTAAAGATTCCAAACTTGTACAAAGAAGTTTTTCATGCCAAAAATGGTCAAAATATAGTTTGAGCTCCATGGTGCAGGTAAGGGAAGATTTAGAAGCTGCCAGCATGTGCAAACATCCCAAATTTTTTCCAAGGTAAAATGTCTCATTGTCTCAAAGAACAAGGATGTGAAGAGTATCAGTGAGAAAGTCAAAGTCAAAGGGTTTTCAATCACTTGAAAAACAAAATATGAGTTGACTATAGGTTGGAGATACTAGGGTGTGGAAGCATCCTAATAAGTTTCCAAGCTCAACCTATCATGCATCAAGATCAATGAGAAAGGGAAAATCAATGTGTTCAAGTCACCTACACTCAGTGGTCAAAAAGATAAAAAACATGGTGTTGAGCTCCAAGGTGGAAACCAAAGGTGATTATAAGTTTGTTGTTTTTTAAATGAATATGTCAAGCTTCATATATAAAAGGAAAGGCCACTTCAATGTTTTATGGCACCTGCAAATCAGAAGTAGCCAAAGAAGGTAAAAGGCGTTATTTTGAATTCCATAGTGCATGTCAAAGGAAATTTTTGAAGGTATTAATGTGTGAAGTCCCCCAGAGATGTTTAAATGAGCTTATTATGCTTAAAAAAGAAACAAGAGGGTCAAAATTTATCATCTCAGTAACCTGCAGAGCAAACAGTGCAAAATGGTTAGTAAAAAAGGGTGAAAAGGATAAGCCAAGTATTGTAAAGGAAACCACAAAGGCTTCAAAGATGTAGCTACTGTCTAAACATCCTGAGACTATCAAAAGAGAAGTCATCATGCCTCACAAAGCAAGAGCAGAAGCCAAGTTAATGTTTTTATCACCTACAGGACAAAAGTAGAAATAAATATCATCGAAAAGTGAAAGGGATCTAAAAACATTAGGAAAGTGGGTTGTTTGTTGAGCATAATACGATATAGACTTTGAGTTTATTAGTGAAATTGGCTTTGGTGTCTTGTGATGGCTTTGGACTGAGCACCTATGGATTGAGCACATTCTTAGGATTCATAAGCTCTGTTGGATGGTGATGTATTCCACCTTTATATTTGTTTTCTTCAGTTCTCATTATGTTGCATGATCATAGGAAAGAAATTAGAGAATAGGATATGCTTTCTTTCCACCCTACTTATGCCTGCCTCCTTTGATTTCTATGTTTTCTTCCTTGAAGTTTTTCTAAAGAATTCTTAGATGCTCTTTAGTGTTACTAAAATGTTATGTTAAAAGTTCTATTTGTTTGAAAGTAAGTTTCATAGAATCCTTAACTTCTCTCTAAGGTTTACTTATTTGTTGTTTTTAAGGTTTTCTTAGTATAGTTTAGTTGAATAATCCTTCATTGCTCTTCAAGTTTTTACTATGCTATCCTCCTGAAAGTTTTTTCGTGTTCTTAGTATGTTAAAGGACCCTTGATTGTGCATTAACCTATTTTATTCACAACAACATGTTCATTTCACCCACACTAAACCTACTTAGACCCATTTAGCCTTGTTAACTTTCCATATGAAACACCCTTGACCTATCTTTGCACTTTTTAAAACCTTTGCAGACTCCATAGCCTAATGGATTGATTCTCTCTTACTCTACCTATTTTTCTTGACAACCTATCCAACCAAACAAAAAAACAAGCAAACCCTAATCCCTATAACTAGCCTAAAGTCAAAACCTAAACTTAACAAGTTAAATCATTTCACACAAGCATAGAGAGAGCCCTCTCTGAGTCCAGAAAGGCTAGGTCCTAGGACTCTAAAGAATGGTTTGATGTTACCCTTGTGCATTTGTTCTTTCCAATCTAAAAAATTTCGGGGACCTAAAAACCACCATTGGAGAAGCTTGAACTTCATCCAAGGGGCTGAGTTTAAGTCCAACAGAGAGTTAAAATTCCTTGTGACAGTCACAATCAGTTCCAACATCAAATTCGAGGGCTTTTGGTGTTGATAATTTGGTAGGGCATAGTTTAATTCAATTCTCTTATTTGATAATTTCTTGTGGTATACTTGTTATGCTTCTTTACTTAGATATTATCTTAGTTAACTTATTATGTCTTTCATCAAGTCAATTATCAAAGCACAAGAGACACAAAGTTTAGGCTCTTCAAGCTAGGGCCAAAACCTCTCCCTCTTGGAGATAAAAACTTGAAAGTAATTATTCTTATAGATCTTCAATTGACAAGTACCATTACCATGACCTAGACCCTTGAACTTAGTATGCCTCCAAGACCTTGTCAATGCTGCACTAGGCTTCTTATGTTCATCTTCTTTTCCTAGTGATCTCCCTTTCTTCTCTTCCTCGAATCGTCCTCGGCCTCCTAGAGATACTTTCTTGACCATTCTTCATACACACTTGATGCACACCTTCAATGTTTCTTTCTTACTGTGGAAACCCTCCTCCACATTGTGCATATATTAGTTTCTTTCTGAAGTTTCTAAGATCAAGATAAATACTAGTGTAGTCTCTCTTTTGTACACTTTGTAATTCCTTATTCCTTGTTGAATGGTCCCTTCTATTCGCACTACTTTTCAGCCCTTGATAGCAGACCCTTTATGTGATTTTTCCTTTCTTGGAGTATCTTCAGCCTACCTCAAAGATGCGAGGTAGGTAAAGGCCCAAAACAAATACCATTCATTATTGTGTTATACTCCTCCTTATCTTCGTTAAATGGTCTTCTTTCCTCGTTGTACCAAACTACGGACTTACACTTTCTGTGATTACAGATTTGTGAGAAATTGTGTTCTCCAAATGAGTTCGCAGACCTATATATATATATATATATATATAGGGATTGTCTCCCTCTGCCTGAGCCAAAATGATCCCTATTTGTTGGGCCGACTTAACAAAGAGCATATTCAACGTATTAAAGCCGACTCGTTCAAGGGGTTCTTCCAGCATCTTCTAGATCATTTTGACAAAGTCTTTGGGAATACCTTTTATATCAATAATGATCCTTTACAAGTGTAACAACACTTCATATGCATGACTCTAAATTATACATTTATGACAAGGTGGTAAACCCTTAAAGACATCAAGAAGAAGTCTTTGACCTATAATAAAAACTCCTTGCTCATGAAATCCATGATGCAAGCATTACAAAATACATTTTATTATCTTTGTATTCTTCATTATATAAATTCATAATTACTATTAATTATGAAGACCGAACCTAGTTACACTTTTCAACACTCCCTCTTAACTAGGGAGGTATTCATAATGGTACATGGTCACTCTCAATCTAAAGAATCTCATAAGAAGAATTTGATTGGTAAACATCTGTTATAGCATCATATTAAACAGCAATGTTATAGTGCAAGGCCTTGACTAACATCTCCATCTCTCCACGAGACCATGAGCTCCAACGTTGCGAGACCAATGATTATATAAACCTTCATCATTGTCTCCAAGGTACATACTCCACCCAGATGTTCACTGAGTATGACCTCTAAGGAATATTATTATCGGGATAACTAATCCTCAATGAATATCCATCCTTTCATGACTACTCTTTCCATAGATGCCCTAATACATCCCAAAAGAATATTGAATGCCAGATGATTACCCAATCAAGCATTATGTCTTCCAAGTGAAGACCAGAATGATGTGTCTATTTCTCCCTCTTAACTAGGGATTACATATTCTGCAAAGGAATAAACTTATACAGAGAATGTACCTAAGATTTCTTCTTGGCTTAGGAATTATTGAGTTTCTTCCAAATAAGAAACTTATAACTAAGCTCCCTCTTAATCAGGGACATGTGCCTGCAATGATGAAAACATCCAGCTTCTCATGAAGAACTCCTCCCTTCGATGTCATAAATTTTTTCGATGTTGATAAGTATTCATCTTCGGGTTCTCTTCATTAGGGCATGGATCATCCATCGCTTTCATCCATGAGTCATGTCTTCATCAGAAAATGATCCATCAATCTTCTCATTTGGTCTAGATTTATGTTATGTTGCTTTCTTTCGAACCATATATCTTCAAATGATATTTCATCCTGCCATATGGTTATTGACCTATGGAAGACATCTACTTCTATTTGGCAGCCCTGCATAAGCTCATCATATGATATTCAATTATAAATATGAATACTTAAATCAAAATTTTCCTCAATGATGATATTTCGTCATGACATCCTTCTTGTAGGCATCAACATCCTTCATATATGTTGGCACATCTCCAAAAGATATGTATTGCCAAGGGTATTCATCTTTTCTATACTTCTTATCAAAGTCTACATATATTCCCAGGAGATTTTCTAGTCAAATCTTCTTGGCTTCCTTGGATGTTGACTGCCTCTTTTCATGATTGCATTTTTTCGCGATCTCTTCCTTTTTCTTTCTTTCTCCACACAATTTTATTTCATTCCCAGGAACTTCCAATGTGCAGCTCCTTGATATCACCTCATATTCCACATGAGGACATATTATGTTGATTTCATCTGGTGTGGAACATGTCTATCGACAACCTGTGCATCGGAAGAGTTTATGCTTTCTTTGATCATACTTCTTCTATCTACAACCATATGACTTGTCTATATAGCATCCAGTATCAACATAAATATATATGTACCTCATTTCCTTTCTTTGAGTCATCCTGCAACGGATTTCCTTGGAGTGAAGAGTTTCATTCCCTTGACTTGCTTCATCAATATGTCATCATTTCTAATCTCAAAATTCTGCAAATTAGAATTCTCAAGGAAACCTATTTCTTTCTTTCTAACCAGTGAGTCCAAAGAGGACTCCATTAGAAATATTAAATATGTTTCCACATTTATTATTGAATGATGATGCTTGATCTAGATGACTACCTTTCGTCAATGTTGTTTTAGTGAGGTTCCAAGGAGCCACTTCTTTCATGGCATGGTTGTTGCATAAGTGTATTGCAGACGTCCTCCTATGACAAGTGCTCCTTCTTCAATGCTTCTATCATGATGCCAATCCTAATATACAATGTTTCCTAACATATTATTTTATAACCAACAGATACATATTAAAGAGGAAGATGATCTCAATCATAGTAGAGATCTTTCACTTCTTCTTTCTTAGGCTTATTTGAATCAGGTTCTTCTATTTATCTTGCAACATGGGCTTCCTCCTTTTTCCTCTGAGGACCAAACTTACCAAATCTTCCCTTTCTCCTTGGCATGGAAACATAGGATTGATTCTCTTCATTTTATCCTATACTCACTTTAGCTTTTAACCTTGTCTCTTCTATCTTACAAAGAGACAATAGATCCTGGAATAGTGTTGCTTCTTTCTTCCCATAGATACTTGAAGTTTTCCCCCATCCCTCCAGTAGAGCATTCAGGACCATTGTATTACTTTCCCAAATTCCTGCAGTTGATCTCGTACTTCATAAAGTATGAATTTATTCCTTCCTCTCTTGACATATTTAACTTGTATAGTTCATGTCCCAGAGATATTAATTCTCCTGTAGTACTCATCGAGAATATCTCCACAAATTTGTCACGTATTCCTTATGAAGATTCTAGTTTTGACACATAGTGGATGAGAGAGTCCTTTATGGATTCTATAAGAATCCTCTGGGCCCTTATGTATCCCTTCATGTATGAGTTCATTCTTAGTAATATTTAGATATGTCATTTTCTTCCATGCAAGAAAGATTGAAACACCAACCAGTTTGTTGCTTTCTTTGCAAAAAGACATTTTTGACAGATTCAGATGAAATCATAAATATACATACTTGAATAGATGTTTTTCTTCTACGACCAGCTTCCTTATTGATGATGAAGTATATAGAAGCAATATTTTCCTCTTATATTAGCTTATTCCGTAGTGGTGAATGGGAGCTAGATCACCTTGATTCCTTGATAATCGAGGATGGCTTGATGATGACTTTAGTAGAATAATAATTTGATGAAGACTTCAATGGTGTTGAACAATATCTTCAGCAAAATGGTGGCTTCTTGATGTGTAGGTATTTTGAATAAGGTTGATCATCTTCTTGAGATGACTTGAGAGTTCCTTCAATTTCTACAAACTATTCTTTGAATGAAGGTCTTCTTTCTTGGATCTAGGGTTTTGACCTTTTCATGTAGATCTATTTTCTTTGAATCTTTCCTTGAGAACTAATCTTTGACCTGCGTTCTAAAACTCGATCCTTGTGTCCTCTTGTAAGACATCCCTTTCATGTCTTTGGCGCCTTAGCTATGAAACCATGTTCAGAATTTGGTAGGTCAGAGTTTAATTCAATTCTTTTATTTGTTAACTGATTGTGGTATACTTGTTATGCTTCTTTACTTATATATTATCTTAGTTAACTTATTATGTCTTTAATCTAATCAATTATCAAAACATAAGAGACACAACGTTTAGGCTCTTCAAGCCAGAGCCAAAACTTCTCCCTCTTGGAGAGGAAAACCTGAAAGTAATTATTCTTATAGGTCTTCAATTGACAAGTACCATTACCATGACCTAGACCCTTGACCTTAGTATGCCTCCAAGACCTTGTCAATGCTCCACTAGGCTTCTTATATTGATCTTCTTTTATGCACTTCTTTGCACCAAGACTAGGAAAGCTCGGTTCCTATTGATCTCCCTTTCTGCACTTCCTTGAACTGTCCTCGACCTCCTAGAGATACTTTCTCGAACCTTCTTCGTACACACTTGATGCACACCTTCAATGTTTCTTTCTTACTGTGGAAACCCTCCTACACGCTATGTATATATCGATTTCTTTCTGAAGTGTCTGAGCTCAAGACAGAGACTAGTGTCGTCTCTCTTCTGTACACTTTGTAATTATGTATTCCTTGTTGAATGGTCCCTTCTGTTCACACTACCTTTTAGCCTTTGATAGAAGACCCTTTATGTGATTGTCCCTTTCTTGGAGTATCTTCGACCTACCTCAGAGATGCAAGGTAGGTACAAGCCCAAAACAGAAACCCTTTATTACTATGTTATACTCCTCCTTATCTTCAATGAATGGTCTTCTTTCCTCAATGTACCAAACTGCAAACTTACCCTTTTTTTTATTACAGAATTGTTTGAAATTGTGTTCTCCAAATGAGACCGCAGACCTATATATATAGTTATTGTCTCCCTCTGCCTGAGTCGACATGATCTCTAGTTGTTAGGTCGACTTAACAAGGAGTATCTTCAACATATTAAATCTGACTTGTTCAAGGAGTTCTTCTAGCATCTTCTAGAGAATTTTGACAAGGTCTCGAGGCATGCATTTTATATCAATAATGATCGTTTACAAGTGTAACAACACTTTATATGCATGACTCTAAATTATACATTTATGAAAAGATGAAAACCCCTAAATACATCAAGAAGAAGTCTTTGACCTATAATAAAAACTCCTTTCTCATAAAACCCATGATGAAACCATTACAAAATACATTTTATTATGTCTTCTTCATTACATAAATTCATAATTACTAGTCATTATGAAGACCAAACCTAGTTACACTTTCCAACATTTGGAGGGTTAAACAAGAAATTTGCAGCCTAAAAATAATGCACAAGCATTTTTAACCTTCCCTCTTTCAATTACACAAATCCTAAAATTCTCGGGCCTGTCAGTGAAATTCTTGGGCCTCCTTCCAACGAGTTTCTCAAGCTAAATTTTGTCAGTGAGTCAGTGTGTGATTATGGGAAGAAATAGGCAGTATCATATTTTAGTTTTCCCTGCTATGTAGGCTCCAGCTTTGTGCTCAAGTGTTGACTATTTGGAGGACTTTACCTATGCTGAAGGAGTTGTGAGAGTGGGATGTTTTTCCTTGCTAAAGGAGACCAAACTGTGGGTACAAATTATCAGTTCATATCGTTGTGCAAAGACATTCTCAGAATGCTTTTTCAAAAGGAAAGATATAACTTAATCTCTTGTTGATTTTTTTGTTGTATGGAATTTCTAAGAAGCAAATAAAATCCTCCTATGAAGAATAGTTTTATCCAAGAGGTTGTGGGGTTTTTCCAGAGTCAGTTTGACCCAAAATAAGTGTCTCTTATATGTTTAGTGCTTGCATTAAATTTTGCATTAATTATTTGTTGCTAGGAAGGTGAAGAAAAGTAGAAGCACTCCTTATCTAAGAAACCAGATTCATCCTTAGGCCCCTTTGTGTCTCAAATCCAACGAATTGGAAATGATTCGCATGGATTCGTGTCTAATGGATCATGTTCGATCATGTATGTACAGGACACATCGTGTCTCGATCGTGTCCTAATCCGGCGAACACGACCGACAGAAGAAGTCCTCTAACAGTTTTAATGTAGAAATTTTAAGACAATTATGTATTGCCTGGATTCTCCTGATTTAACAATTATATGCCACTGTTTAATACAGAATCCTTCTACTAAAATATTTATGGAAATTTAATCGCCAATTGCAAACACATGAAGAAAGATAAATCACACATAACACAGATGTTTTTACCGAGAAAGCATAAAGCTAAAAACCCCACTATCATATATTATGTATATATCATAGACCATGAAACAATCTCATACAAAACTCTAATCCAAGAGCTCTCAACACAATATACAATCGTCTCACACTGTCATACAAAAATTGGCAAATACATGCGCCAATTTACTACCTCTAGACAGCCTGCCTCCACTGTGCAATCCCTGTTGATCACAATACCTGAATGAATGAGATACTTCCTTGCCTTGATACTTCCTTGCCTTGACTGTGCAATCCTCATTGGCATCTCCAATGTGTGTGTGGTTGCATGTGTGCACCCACTAATGTCACAACAAGCAGTAAAATTGTCCCTTTCACCTATCTCTCAACTAGGTCTCCACTCGATCTGACATGCATGTAGTTAACAGTAGTAAATCTTCAGTTACATGTGAGATCACTCCATGTGAATTAATTTAAAATTTAATTCACTAATCTCTCACTAATGTATCTTTGGTTACAACTAGTTACAACTAGCACAACTGAGTTTAACTCACTTAACTCAGTTAAACTACTTTACAACTCACATAACTACACATCCAACTCTGTTACAACTTGGAATCACTCAGTTACAACTAAGTCCGCTTGCATGTCCTTCCAACCAACCTTAGAACTCAAAATTCCTTCAGCTAACTGGTTTGCCACATCAGTTAACTGAAATCGAGTGCTTCAAGAGAATAGATTATTATTTAATGTCCAATTATTATTAAGAGATAATAATAACCGACATGCATTCTATTTTTAGACATGCGATCTATAAATAGACTTCGTCCATGCATCTAAAAATAGAAACTCATCTATAAATATAATTTTTTGACCATTCTAAAAATAGACTCCTGCTATAAATAGAATTTGTTCAACATTCTAAAAATAGACATACACCTAAAAATAACCTGCGAGCCCTACCTAGTGTAGGTGCTTAATTTTCACTAGGATCATCATCTTGTTGAATCTCAACACTCCCTCTCAACAAGAAAGGGATTATCTTTCATCCCGTTCCTACCTCTATGGTATTCGAATTTTCTCCTCGTGAACGCCTTCATCAGAATATCTGCATCCTTATCCTTCGTAGGAATGCACTGAAGCAACATGATCTCCCACTGCACACAATCTCTGATATGATGATACCAGATATCTATATGCTTAGATCTATCATGAAACACATGATTAATAAAGAGTTTAATGCAACTCTGATTATCACAATGAATCACTCTAGGATCTGAATAAGAACCAAACAAACCAACCAGGATCTTTCTCAACCAGATAGCCTCACATGCAACTTGACTTGTTGCCATGTATTCCGCTTCCGCTGAACTGAGTGCCACAGATCTCTGTTTCTTGTTGTACCAAACAACAGCTGTAGATCTGACACTGAAGACCCCTCTTGATGTGCTCTTTATGTCCGTTGGGCTGCCTGCCCAATCTGCATCCGTGAAGCCATGCAACTTCACTTCATCCGTCTGTCTGTACCATAAGCCATACTCAGATGTGCCCCTGAGATATCTCAGGACGTGCTTGCCTGCCTTCCAAAAGATCTTGGTAGGCTTAACCATCGCTTGACTAAGCTGGTTCACCGCATAGCATATTTCTGGTCTTGTATTTACTAAATACATTAGCGAACCCACTAACTGTTGATAGACAGTAGTATCCACTACCTCTCCAGATGTAGCGACCTCTTTCCTCCAGTTTCCTGGAAGATGAGTATCCATGGGTTTGTAGCCCTCCATGTGAAACTTACCCAGTATCTCCCTTGCATACTTGCCTTGAGACACAAAAAGTTCACCATCTCATTTCCATATTTCCAATCCAAGAAAATAATGAAGGAGGCCCATATCCTTCATCTCAAACTCCTTCGCAAGGTCCTCCTTGCATGAGTGTATCAGCTACTCATCACCAGTCAGTATAAAATCATCAACATAAAGAACAATGATTAAAAGTTTATCCTCCACCACAATCTGGTATAGTTTTGCATCCGCCTCACTCGTGGTGAAGCCAAGTCTAGTGAAATAGTTGTCAATCTGAGTGTACCAAGCACGAGGTGCTTGCTTCATCCCATACAGCACTCTTTTGAGTATGCACGCATGTGACTCGTTGCTGAAGATCTCAAATCATTCAGGTTGCTCTATGTACACTTCTTCCTCAATGATCCCATAAAGGAATGCAGTCTTCACATCCATCTGATGAATGTGCCAACCCATCTGCGCTAAGAGAGCAAGGATGGTCCTTATGGAAGAATATTGTGCGACAGGTGCAAAGGTTTCTTCATAATCAATCCCCTCGATCTGTGAGAAGCCCGGGGCCACAAATTTGGCCTTGTATTTCTCAACACTCCCATCAGCAGCTTGCTTTACCTTGTAGATCCATCTTGAACCTACAACTGATTTATCAACTGGCCTTGGAACAATTTTCCAAGCACTGTTTCTGACAATGGAGTCATACTCCACCATTGCATCTACCCATTTGGGCTACTACACTGCTCCTGAAAGGAAGATGGCTCGGTCACAATACGTTTGCTCATGAGAGCCATGTATCCAATGAATCAGTTAGGAGACTGTCTTTTTCTGCGTTGTAAAGTAGGGACTCCTACATTCTGTGCCGCATCAAGCTTCAGCCTCTCAGCTTCTCTGGTACGCCTTCTGCTAGTTCTGATGTTTGGCTCTGTGTGAGTGGACTCCTCCACTCCATGAACCTCCTCCTGTGGCTGATCCACATCTAGAGACTCATATTTTGGAACCAAAAGTTCCTCCTTTGCATGCAAGTCTAACTCCCTCTCAAGCGACAACTTCATGGCTTTCTCCTCATTAAATTTTATATCCCCTCGCACCATAGTCATTCCACTGTTTGGAAAATACACATGATAATTATGGGGTGTTTCTGTGTACCCCACAAATATCCCAACTTCAACAGTCGGCTCCAGCTTGTTCTTGGCGTTCTTGGTCACATGCATATAAATAGATGAACCAAAAATCTTAAAGTGAGAAACATCTGGTTTCTTACCAGTAAAAGCTTCTTCAGGTGTACTCATGCCAAGTACTCTATGAGGACAACGGTTTTGCACATAAACCACAGTGTTGCATGCTTCCACCCACAAGTGCATTGGTAGGCCCTGATCATGCAGCATAGCTCATGCAACACCCACAATCGTTCTGTTCTTCCTCTCCGTGACCCCATTTTTTTGTGGGTTATGAGGCGCGATGAATTCTCTTCGAATTCCTTCTTTGCTACAGAAGTCTTTGAATTCGTTCAAGATGTATTCTCCACCATTATCGCTCCGCACAGCCTTCACTTCCTTCCCCGACTCTTTCTAAACCAATGCCTTAAACTTTGAGAATGTTTGATCCTTCTTCTGCATGAAGAAGATCCAACATTTACGAGAAAATTCATTAACAAAAATAACATAATACCTGTGTTTTTCTGTTGAAGCAACCAATAATGGTCCACACACGTATGTGTGAACTCTCTCCAGGATCACCGAAGCACAGTTCTCCTTTTCTTGAAAGGTGGACTTTACATCCCCATGGTCCAACCCTTGCACTGACCTAACTGAGCAAGTGTTCCCATTGGAAGTCCAGTAGATATTTGTTGCATTACTTTCAAAGCTCCATGATGAAGATGGCCCAATCGCCTGTGCCATAATTCGCCCTCATCTCGGCTCACCACTTTTTCCACCTTGCCCATCATGGCAACGTAGCGTTCTACCTCCAGTTTGTAGAGATTCTTGACTCGAATCCCTATCCTCTTGGCTTGACCTGTTGTTTTATGTCGCAAGAAATCTTTTCCATCGCTGAAAACAACGTCATAGCCTCTGTCCTCCAACATCGCGACTGAGACCAAGTTTTTCTTCAGACCTGGAACATGCATAACATCTTTCAATTGAAATGGTTTATCTGACTCCCTCTCAAAGGTAATGGTACCAATGTCGGTCGCACTATATCGTCCATTGTTTCCCATCTCTATATGCATCTGGAGATCTTTCTCCTCCAAGTCACTGAAAAGCTCCTTATCTCTCGTCATGTGGAAGGAAGCACCACTATCAAGATACCACACCGATCCCATTGCACTTGAAACCAAGCATGCGATCAAAGATAAATCAAGTTCAAATTATGAGGCAAGGGCCTCACCAGCTGCAGCTCCAGCAGCCTTCTTGTTCTTCTTTTTCTGTGGGTAGTTAGTGGCGAGATGCCCATGTTCGTGACAATGAAAACACTTCACCTTCGACAAATCTAGCTTCTTGCCTTTAGACTCAAATTTTGAGTGGAATTTTTTCCCCATCCCTTTCCTTGTCTTGGAAACCAAAGCACAATCCTCTTCATCATCATGATTTGATGAAAAGCCATCTCTAGTGTTCCGCCTGAACTAGATCCAACCACAGTGGTTCCCAATCCGACAATTTTTCCCGTCTGTTGACAAAGTCTTGATAACTGTGCCAACTCTTAAGAAGTCCCAAGAGAGCCAAGCTCACCAAATCATCTTCAGTAGTCGTGATTCCCACACTCCCCAATTCATCCCATCATTGGACAAACTTTGTGAGATACTTAGGAATATTGTCGCCCTTTTCTATCTTGATCTTTTTTAGCTTATCCTTCAGCACCAATTTCCTATGGTCGTTGTTGCTTTGGAAAAGATCCATCAAAGCTTTCCACATAGCATATGGAGTCGCTTTCCCATGAAGTCTTGAGACAATATGGTCTCGTACACCTTCCAACAAAATCCTTCTCATCTTCGCTGCTTTCTTTTGTCATGCGTCAAGTAATGCAACATCCGTCGAAGTGGGCTTAGGAACATCATTGTCGACGAATTCCTTCAAGCCATTATCTTCAAGCACCGCCTCCATCCTGTCCTTCCATCCAATATAGTTCGAGCTACCCTCGAGTGCATACTCTAGCCGCAAACCATTGAAATCCATTTCGATGTTTACTCAACTGTCGCACCAAGAAATTCTTGCAGCAAATTCGAATTGTTTCCACCAACAAACTTAGCTACTGCTTCAATATTGCAATCTTCTTTGCTCCAATGCCATGTAGAAATTTTAATACAATTATGTATTGCCTGGATTCTCTTGATCTAACAATTATATGCCACTATTAAATACATAATCCTTCTACTAAAATCTTTGCGAAAATTTAATTGCCAATTGCAAACACATAAAGAAAAATCAATCACACATAACACATGTTTTTATCAAGAAAGCATAAAGCGAAAAACCCCACTATCATATATTATGTATACATCATGAATCATGAAACAATCTCATACCAAAATCTAATCCAAGAGCTCTCAGTACAATATACAATCGTCTCACACTGTCATACAAAAATTGGCAAATACATGCACCAATTTACTGCCTCCAGACAGTCTGCCTCCACTGCGCAATCCTTGTTGATCACAATCCCTGAATGAATGAGACATTGTCTTCCCTTGACTGCGCAATCCTCATTGGCATCTCCAATGTGTGTGTGGTTGCATGTGTGCACCCACTAATGTCACAACAGATAGTCAAATTGTCCCTTTCACCTATCTCTCAATTAAGTCTCCACTAGATCTTACATGCATGTAGTTAACAGTAGTAAATCTTCAATTGCATATAAGATCACTCCATGTGAATTAATTTAATATTTAATTCACTAATCTCTCACTAGTGTATCTTTAGTTACAACTAGCACAATTGAGTTTAAATCACTTAACTGAGTTAAACTACTTTACAACTCACATAACTACACATCCAACTCTATTACAACTTCGAATCACTCAGTTACAACTAAGTCCACTTGCATGTCCCACCAACCAACCTTAGAACTCGAAATTCTTGCAACTAACTGGTTTGCCACATTAGTTAACTGAAATCAAGTGCTTCAAGAGAATAGATTATTATTTATTGTCCAATTATTATTAAGTGATAATAATAACTGACATGCATTCTATTTTTATACATGTGATCTATAAATAGACTTCGCCCATGCATCTAAAAATAGAAATTCATCTATAAATAGAATTTTCTCACCATTCTAAAAATAGACTCCTGCTATAAATAGAATTTTCTCAACATTCTAAAAATAGACATACACCTAAAAATAGCTTGTGGGCCCCACATAGTGTAGGTGCTTAATTTTCAATAAGATCATCATCATGTTGAATCTCAACATTTAAAAAGGTCGATTTTCCTTCATTTTATTCAATTTGAGTTTGGTTTTGAATGAAGAGAGGAGCAAGGAGTAGCAAGGAGCAAGGGAGCATTTTCAAGGAGATTCAAGCAACAGGTAAGTGCATTGTCTCTATTTTTTTCCATTTGGTTTGCATGTGCATATCTTTTACAAATTTGGGCATTTTTTGTTTTTTTTTTTACAACATGCATGGCTCAATCAAGGGTTGCAAGGAAGGGGAAAAGGAAGGGGAAGAATATGCATGTCATCAGGTTCTGAAAGTGTTCCATTTATTCGAAGTGGGGCTGCAACAGCTGCTTCAAATTTTGAGGGTAGACAACAACCTCAAGACCACAAATATCAATTGTGGAAATATGTCACAAGGGAGGCAAGGCCAGGTAGCAAGATGAAGGAAGGAGGCAATGTTGCTTGGAAATGCAGTTATTGCCGCAATCATTTCATGAGTACATATTACCGTGTGAAAACTCATTTGTTGGCTTTACCAAGTTGTGGAATTTCAGTTTGTACACAAGTGTCTTTAGCAAAGAGGAAGGAAATGGAAAGAGAGGCATTTGTTGGTGTGGAAAATGTGGCTTCAAAAACTAAAAAAAACAAGAATGATAACCCCCTTCCATTCTTGAGAAAAAACAAGAAGAAGTTCCTATTTGAGAGTTCTAGTGCGGGAAAAACAACAAAAAGAAAGGCAATTGCACTTGGTCCAATGGATGAGATTTTCCAGAAAGAGAAGCAGGAAGAGTTTGATCTCACAATTTTTATTTTTTTTTGGTTTCTATCAGAACTTCGTATCCTTCAATGTTGCATGCTCGTCTCTCTTTATTGAGATATGTCGAGCTCTAACTCAAACGGCTCCATCAGGGTACGCGCCTCCTTGGTCAGAGAAGCTTAGAACCACATTGTTGACAAAGGCAAATAAAGAGGTGGACAAAATGTTTGAACCTATTAAATCAGCATGGCCAACATCTAGGGTTAGCATTGTTTCTGATGGATGGATAGATCCAGCACAGCACCCACTCATCAACTTCATGGTGTCTTCCTTGAATGGTCCAATTTTCTTGAAATCACTGGATGCACTTGGACAATACAAGGATGCACAATATATGGGTGAGTTGTTTATTAAAGTTATTGAATATGTAGGTGTTGATTCTTATGTGCAAATCATTACACATAATACACTTGTTTGCTAGCTTGTTGGCATGATTGTGGAAGCTAAATATCCACAAGTATTTTGGACACCTTGCATTGTCCATTCACTGAACTTAGCACTAAAATCTATTGTTTTTGATGTGCTTTGGATTGGAAGCATTATTTAGGGTGCATGACATAACCACAACATTTTACAAAACCATACAAATGCCCTCAATATCTACAAGGAGTACACCAATCTATCATTGTTGAATATTGTGGATACATGGTTTGCCTCTTCATTCATCATGTTGAAGAGGTTGAGGGAGGCCAAGACCGCTCTTGAGGCCATAGTTATTTCAGAGTTTTGCTATTTTTGGAGAAATACAAATCAAACAACCTCAAAAAGAGTGAAGGACACAGTGTTAGATGATGCATGGTGGGAGAGGGTAGATCTACTTATTTGGATCATGGTGTTGAGAATTTAGATGGTTGGTGATTAATTCAAATCGTCTTCTTGATAATTACTTGTGCGCTTACTTGAGTTACTTATGTCTTCTCTTCGTTAACTTATTAAGTCTTTCATCAAGTCAATTACCAAAATACAAAAGACACAAAGTTAGGTTCTTCGAGCCAGGGCAAAACCTCTCCCTCTTGGAGAGGAAAACCTATAAGGAATTCTTCTTATAGATCTTCAAATGACAAGTACCATGACCAAGACTCAGACCCTTAACCTATCAATGCATCCAAGACCTTGCCACTGCTTCTTTGTTTACCTTCAATGTTGACCCTTCTTTTCTGCACCAACCTGCACTATGTTGCACCAATACTAGAGAACTCGGTCTCTACATCTATCTTCTAGGATGTATTTGTACCTTGCATAGCATTCTTCTTTACATGGACTTCTTTATGATAGATCTTCGACAAGATCACTTGAAACCCTTCACTTTGGATGACACTGAAGCTTCTTCAATTGAGTAGTACTTCATTTTATGCACTATAGAACAGAAAGATAAATCACATATTTACATTCATTTCTTTCTCAAACTAAAGTCTCTTCCTTGTTGTGATAACACGTTGTGATATATGAACCTTCTTTTGTCCTTAAACCTGTACTGACTTCTGTCCTAGAATCCGCACTAGATCTTGTTCTTTTTCTGCACTTTATCTCAGAGATATTCGCATTTTAATTACTGTAAAATATTCAGATAAGTATGCACCTTTTCCTGTCCTTTAACCCACAATTAGGCCAAACTTTATCACGTTGTAGAGACTTAGAGTTATCCGCAATTTTTTGTCCCTTAAACCTCACTTGAATCCAATCTGAAATCTGCAATCTTGTTCAAATCAATCTGCAATACTTGGGGTCAAATGAGCCGCGGGTTAGGGTATATATATAGCATAGTTCCTGTATTTAATCCGACCATACAACCAGCTAGTAGGCCGACTTCTTCACTATGTATTAGGCCGACATGCAGTGCAATTATTCCAGTTTAATGAGGGTTGATATGAAGGTTGTCTTTAGCCATTCCTTCAAGGATTCATGACAAGGACTTGGAGCATATAATGATGACTAGACTCTTCATATACATGACACTTAATTACACTTGTAACCAAAAGACAACCCTAATAGACATCAAGAAGTCTACTGACCTATAATAAAATCTTGCTCATGAAACCCATGTGGCAAGTACAACAAAAATACATTTTATCATTTATGTTTTCTTCTTTACATAAATACACAATTACATAGTCAATATGAAGACTAATCCTAGTTACACTTTTCAACACTCCATCTTAACTAGGGAGGTATTCATATAAGTACATGGTCACTTTCAAACTGAAGAATCTCATAAGAAGAATCAGATTGGTAATTTCATATGTAAAGCATCATGTCAACCAGCATTGTCCTAGTGCAATACCTTGACTAACAGCCCCATCTCTCAACGAGACAATTGGCTTCAATGTTGGCGAGACACATGACTTATAGACACCATAGTCATTGTCTCTCCAAGGTACATACTCCCCCCGGGTGTTCCCAAAGTATGACCTTCTTGGACTATTCTTCTCTTGGGTAGCTAGGCCTCAAAGAATATCAGTCCCTGACTACTCTTATCTTGAATGCCTTAACACATTCTAAAAGAGTATCGACTTCCAGATGATTACCCAATCCTCCATTATGTCTTCCCAAGTGAAGACCAGAATGATGTGTCTATCTCTCCCTCTCAGCCAAGGAGGACCTATTCCACAAGGGAATGTACTCATTCATGTATAAGGAATGTACCTAAGCTCATTCTTAGGAATTGCCCAGTTTCTTCGAAGTAAGAAACTTATCACCATGATCCCTCTTAATCAGGGACCTGCAGCAACAATGGTGAGACACCCAGTTGCTCATGAAGAATTCCTCTCTTGATGTCATGGATTTCTATATTGAGGAATCTTCAACTTTAGCTCCATAGGGCACAGATCATCCATCACTTTCATTCATGAGTCATGTCATCTACCAGAAAGTGATTCATCAGTGTTTCTTATCCGGTTCACCTTTTATGCAATGTTGCTTTCTTTCGAATCATCTCCAAGGGTCTTACATAATTTCACATGATTAGCAGCGTTGCACAAATTTATCCAGATAAACATATATGTATGAACTTTTAAAGACAAAATTTACCTCAGTGATGATCTTTCACCATGACATCTTCCTGTAGGCATCGGCATCCTTTATTCAGATTGACACATATCCTAAAGATATGTTTTTTCAAGGGTCTTCTTCTTTACCAGACTTCTATTAGAGTCTACATATCCTCCCAGGAGATATTCTAGTCACATCTTCTTGGCTTTCGGATGATAAATGACTCTTGACATTGTTTCACTTCATGATCTCTTCCTTTATACACATCTTCATTCCCGGGAACTTCCAATTTCCAATTCCTTGTTCATATACAACCACCTCATATTCCATATGAGGATATATTATGATTATTTCATATGTATGTGCACCGTGAGAGATCATACTTCTAAAGTTCATTGCCTGCAACCATATGACATGACTACATAGCATCCAGTGTCAACATATAAATATTATACCTCATACATTTTTCCTTTGAGTTATCATGTAGCAATTTTACTTGAATGAAGAACTTCATTCCGTTGACCTGCTTCATCAATATGTCATCACATCCTAATCCCAGAATTTTGTAGCCTAGAATTCTTTGATGAAACCTTTCTGCTTTCTTTCTAACCAATGACTTCATAGAGATTTCCATTAGAAACTGTCAGCACCTGTTTCCATGAAGACCCTTGATCTTGATGACTACCTTCCATCAGAATTGTTTTCAGTGAGGTTTTCCCAGAGTTGTTTCACCAAGAGCTCCTACCATGCCTCTATCATGATGCTATCAATATACATTGCTTCCTATCATACTATTTTACAATCAATGGAAATCACTTAAAGAGGAAGATGATCTCAATCATAATAGAGATCTCTCGCTCCCTTCTTAGATTTCTTTGCATCGAGTTCTTCCATCATGTCTGAAATATGGGCTTCTCCCCTTTTCCTCTTGTCCTTTTCAGATTTAGGACAATCTCTTTTATAATGCCCAAGTTCATTACATCCAAAGCATCATACTTCGTCCATATTTCTTCTTTTATTCTGAGGACCGAATTTTCTGAATCTTCCTTTCTCCCTGGATATGGTTGCAAAGGTTTGATTCCCTTCACTTGATCTTGTATCAACTTTGGCTTTCAATCTTGTTTCCTCTATTTTGCATAAAGACCATAAATCATGGAATGGTGTTGCATCTTTCTTCTCGTATAAACTTGAAGTAAAGTTTCCCCATTCTTTTGGTAGAGCATTCAGCACCACTATAGTCATCTCATTGTTAGCCATTACTTCTCCCAGTTCCTACAGTTGATCTCTTATTTCAGAAATCCTCATAAAGTATGAAGTGATTCCTTCTTCTCTTGACAATTTCATTTTGAGTAGTTCTTGTCTCAGAGAGATTGTTTCTCCTGTAGTACTCACAGAGAATAGCTCCATCAGTTTCTCATATATTTATTTTGCGGACTTTAGTTTTAATACATGGGGAATGAGTGAGTCCTTAATGGATTCTATGAGAATCATTTAGGCTCTGATTTCTCCCTTCATGTACTTAGCATGAGCTGGAGCATCTTCTTTTGGTGGTTGAATTGTAGATCCTTTAATGTAGTCCATAACTTTGTCTTCAAATAAATTCAAATTTGTCCTCTTCTTCCATGCACTAAAGTTTGATGACCCAACCATCTTGTTGCTCTCTTTACAATAAGTCATCTTGACAGATTCAAGTAAGGTCATAGATACTTACTTGAGTAGAGTGACTTGCAGCATCCTTGATGATGATGAAGATGAAGTCGGGAGCTTTTTCTAAGATTGAAATCTCCAATGTAGGTGTTCTTGGATCCTTGATGATAAAGGATATCTTCAAAAGATGGTGTCCTCTTCAAGCAATGTCTTGAATGTAAATCTTTGATGGCAAAGATTATTTTCTTGAATGAGTTGATCCTTTGAATGATATAGAAGATCTTTCTTGAAATAGCTTGAGAGTTTTCCTTACAAACTAATTTGACTTTCCAACCCAAACTTTGATCTTCACTTTCTAGAGTGTCTTCTTTGTCAAGTAACCCTTGTGTTCAGCACCTTAGCTCTGATTCCATGTTGAGAATTTAGAGGGATGGTGATTAATTCCAATCCTCTTCTTGATAATTACTTGTGCGCTTAGTTGAGTTACTCATGTCTTCTCTTTGTTAGCTTATTTAGTCTTTCATCAAGTCAATTACCGAAATACAAAAGACACAAAGTTAGGCTCCTCGAGCCAGGGCAAAACCTCTCCCTCTTGGAGAGGAAAACCCGTAAGAAATTCTTCTTATAGAACTTCAAATGACAAGTACCATGACCAAGACTCAGACCCTTAACCTATCAATGCATCCAAGGCCTTGACGTTGCTTCTTTGTTGACCTTCAATGCTGACCATTCTCTTCTGCACCAACTTGCACTGTGTTGCACCAATACTAGAGAACTCGGTCTCTAGGTCTATCCTCTAGGATGTATTTGTACCTTGCATAGGATTCTTCTTTCCATAGACTTCTTTATGATAGCTCTTAGACAAGATCACTTGGAACCCTTAACTTTGGATGACACTGAAGCTTCTTCAATTGAGGAGTGGTACTTCCTTTTATGCGCTATAGAACAAGAAGGTAAATCACAAATTTACCTTGCTTTCTTTCTCGAACTAAAGTCTCTTCCTTGCTACGATAACACACTGTGATATATGAACCTTATTTTGTCCTTAAACCTGTACTGACTTCTGTCCTGAAGTCCGCACTATATCTTGTCCTTTTTCTGCACTTTATCTCAACGATATTCGCATTTCAACCACTGTAAAATCTTCAGATGAGTTTGCACCTTTTCATGTCCTTTAACCCACACTTAGGCCATACTTTATCACGTTGTATAGACATAGAGTTATCCACAATTTTCTGTCCCTTAACCCGCACTTGAATCCTCTTTGAAATTCGTAGTCTTCTTCAGAGCAATCCGCAATACTTGGTGTCAAATGAGCCACAGGTTTAGGGTATATATATAGCACAATCCCTGTCTTTAGGCCGACCATACAGCCAGCTAGTACGCTGACTTCTTCAGTGTGTATTAGACCGACATGTAGAGCAATTATTCCAGCGTTTAAGGAGGGTTGATATGAAGGTTGTCTTCAGCCATTCCTTCAAGGATTCATGACAAGGTCTTGGAGCATATAATGATGACTAGACTCTTCATATACATGACACTTAATTACACTTGTAACCAGAAGACAACCCTAATAGACATCAATAAGAAGTATATTGACCTTTAATAAAATCTTGCTCATGAAACCCATGAAGAAAGTACAACAAAAATACATTTTATCATCTTTGTCTTCTTCTTTACATAAATACATAATTAAATAGTCAGTATAAGATCGATCCCAGTTACACCTTTCAACACATGGACCCTATCATTTCCTTGCTTCGATTTGCAGATACATGCCAACCCATCATAGGAGAGGTTTATGAGAGATGGGATCCCATGATTGGGTCTGTGAGGAACATTATTTTACAGAGTGAGTGCCCCAAGTATGAAACATCACCAAAGGCCTTCTTCACCACCACAGATGATATTCTTGTTAGCATATGGGACAAGAATTGCATGACCACATTGTTTGCCTACCTGGAACCCAAAATACATCGTCATGAGGTTACCAGAATCTTTCCGCAACATTCCCTCCTCACATGGATGGTGTAAATTTCACAGAGAGGAAAGATGCCCAAGCAGATTTTTCATGATAGGGCATCCCTTTGATGAGGTGGAGGATGCCTTTGGCAAGAAGTTTTCCAATCGAACTGTAGCACTGGCGATTTGCAAGCTATGATGTGATTAGAGACAGGGGGGCTAAGCAACCCTATTATTGGTGGGCAACTTATGGGGCAACAAGCCCTCCTCTACAACAGTTAGCCATGAGGCTCCTTTGTCAGGTGACTTCATCCTCTTGTTGCGAGAGGAATTGGAGCACATATGGGAATTTCTATAGGGTGAAGAAGAGTAGGCTTGAGCAGTCCAGGGAAAAAACAATGGTGTATGTGCACACCGACCTTAGTCTTATTTATAAGTAGACGGATGAGTGGTAGAAGGGAAAGACAAAGATGTGGGATGTCTTTCCTGATGATATGGGTATGGACAACCGTGTTGACTTGGCATTGGCCAACTTGGATCTCAATGAGCTAGTGCTAGAGCCTGTCACATTTGATGATGGTGATATTGTAGAGGGTTCATTTTCCACACCAGCAGATGCAAAGATGACATTGGATATAGAGGAGGAGGATGCAACAGAGGAGAGCAGGCAGGATCATGATCATGAGGATGTTGATGTTGATTATGATGATGAGGATTGATGAATCATGAGTCATGATCTACCTACCGCAACACTGCATTGAGGCTTGTAGTCTTGTAGACTTGTAGTTGTTTTGTATTTTCTATTGCTGTGTATTAAAGTTACATATGTAACACATTTTGATTTTGATGTATAAATGAGAAAACTACAAATATTCTGTCTTTCTCCCATTGATCATTGATGAATATGTCATGACTCACAATTGTATTTGTAATATAAATATGTATGCATAATGTATTAATGTTACTTTTTATGATTGTATCAATGTAAAACTTACATCTAGATGAAGATCTGTTTGAATCAATGAATTTGTATGAATTTGTGTAAGAAACATCTAATTTTTAATATATATATATATATATAATGTGTCTGGACGAGTCATGTTCTGGGGGGTCACCGTGTCCGTGTCCGACACTCGAATCCGTGTGTCTCATGTTTCGTGTCCCCGTGTCAGTAACTTAGCTCCTTATGTTTGCAATTAATGCATTCTAAATTTTATATCAACATGACAAAACATGTGGGTTGGGCCTAAATAAACACATGCAAAATTGTAAACGGGGTCAAAGGTGCAGGCCATTAATTTTCTACAATATCAACTGCCTAAAGTCCACTAACCTAGGGAATTTTTAAAAACTAACATTTCTCGTAACTCTCTCAAGAGTTAAAACTTTTTATGGTTTCCTCTTTGAACATCGGTACTAAGCAATCCCCTCAGAGGATTGGTTCCTCCAATTGGAACCGATTCGCTCGCCCATCCACTATATAACGTGTCTGGGCGTGTCCTGTTCCGGGGGGTCACCGTGTTTGTGTCCGTGTCCGACACTCGAATCCGCGTGTTTGTGTCTAACACTCAAATCCGCGTGTCCCGTGTCCCCGTGTCAGGTGACTTAGCTCCTTATGTTTGCAATTAATGCATTCTGAATTTTATATCAGCATGACAAAACATGTGGGTTGGGCCTAAATAAACACATGCAAAATTGTAAACGGGGTCAAAGGTGCAGGCCATTAATTTTCTACAATATCAACTGCCTAAAGTCCATTAACCTAGGGAAGTTTTAAAAACTAGCATTTCTCGTAACTCTCTCAAGAGATAAAACTTTTTATGGTTTCCTCTTTGAACATCGGTACTAAGCAATCCCCTTAGAGGATTGGTTCCTCCAATTGGAACCGATTCGCCCATCCACCTAAAGGATTCCGCAAACTGGAACTGCACCCACAAACTTTGGGGATGGATCCAATAAAAAAAAATGTCAAAATCTAAAGAATCAAATCCAGATGAGCAAATCTGCGGATCTTGGATGATTTGACTGCTGGTATGGGGCATGATCTGGTTCCCGTCATGTTGGTTTTAACAAACGATTGGATTTGAAAATTGTAAGGTATATAATTAGACACTTACCTCAAGTTGTATTAGATATTAAAAGGCAAAATCATAACTGATGGATGAAATGGGATCAGCCATACACAACAGTTGAGCAGTAAAGTTTATGGCTCAAGCCAATTTACATTGCTGTCAAATATATAAAATGTTTAGATTATCAATGATATAATAACCACAAAATAATTGATGTATGTTACAGCCTGAAAGAATATGGAATTCTTTCAGACACTAAAGAGCAGAGTGCTGTTCATTTTCCAGTTCCCCTTCAGGCAAGTTACCAGGTGACTTCAGTTTTAACAACCACGAGGCTTTGGAATTTAAAAGGTATATATATATACACTTAAAAGCAAAATTACAACTTATACGTGAAATGATATCACCCACAGATAATAGTTGAGCCTTGATTTTTTTGGCTCAAGCAAATTGTATTACTGTCAAATATTTAAAATCTTGAGATCATCAATGATACAATACCGAAAAGAATTGATGCATGTTACAGCCTGTACAATTGAAAGAATACGGAATTCTTTCCAACATTAAAGAGCAGAGTGTTGTCCATTGTCCATTTTCCCTTCAGGCACACTGCCAGGTGCCCTTGAATCAACTAAAAATTTAATCTCAGCTTCTACCTTCTCATCATTATTGTTCATCTGAGAATTCCAGGGAATTCCACATGAACCCCATGATTCTGCTTGCAAGCTTACACCATAGTACTGCAGATGATCTACAACACTGTTACCAGATACTGATCTGCAATAACATCAACAAGGGAAATGATGAACAAGATTATATCGTTCAAGTATAGAACTCAAATGTATTTTATTAAAAATCGCTTACTTCCTAAAAATAATGAACCAATAACATTTTCAATTATGTTGTAATGTTTAATAAGGTGATGAAAAAGGGCTACATAAAAGCAAACTTGCAACTACTTACTAGAAATCCAAAGTGAAGAACAATGAAAGAGCAGGAAAACGTTTTAGCAAACACTTAAAAGCTATAGATTGGTAGCTTGACCCAAACAATGTACATAAGATTCTTGTGTACACTATCTGCAGAGAAGTTGCCGAATCTAGTAACAAAACAGTTTATGTTACACTATCAAAATAAAGTAGTTTAAACAAGCAATGATAGTGAAACACTGAAGATCAAGTCTAATGACCCACTTGGGAAACTACTATAATAACAAATTAACATCCAAATAATACAAGAAAATGTAACAAGATAAAAAATTAATAACTCAAAATTGTCAAAGACACCTCTTATCTAAACACAAACACCTCTCCAAAACGTTGTCCCAAAATCTTTTTTCAAGGTACACATCCAACACAACCATGTCAATTGGTTCTAACTCGAGCGGTTGAGAGAAGTTTTTATCCTCTGCCACATCCCAGCCGACATGTTCTGACTTTGTGAGCTGATCGTTGACTGGGGTTATTCATGAGACAATTGTTGGTTTGGGATCATAAGGTACCAGCAATCTCATTCTTACCTACAGACTCAAGCATGAGACTAGTTACATGTAAACACAAACATGCAAGAAGACTCCTCAGAAAGCATTTATATGCCTGTAATATCTGTAATGTATTATGTATCTAATTAGTACTAATTATACTTAAACCATTATGTAGGTAAGGCCGTGTCTCCAAGACATTATATAAGACAGTCTTCTTGACTGCGTATTCTGTTGATTTTTGTAGCATTGGAGGTATTCCCGCATGCTGAGCCCTCAAAATCAGCAAAAGAAATTATAAATATTAAGAGGAAAAATCAATTTTTATATTTGTTTATACAGGCTCCAAGAAGCCTAATTCAGCCCCACCATTAGAGGTGAACCTTGGTCAAAAGGGCACTCATTTCACCACTATATATAAGACAATTTGACCTCCACACTTGGCATCAATTTGACCACACACACGAACAAGAACTCATCTGTTCACACGTGCAAAAGGATCAGGAGAGGTCTGAAGTTGACCACCAAAATCTGAAGAAGTTTGACTCGTTGACCAACGTTGACCTGGAGTTTTCTGAGCTGTTTTAACCAAATCTAACTGATTACTAGAGTGAATATTCTGGGCATCTTTGAATGGATGTTGACCGAATCTATGGGCAGAAATAAGGACATTGACCAAACCTGTTTGACCAGAATTGACTACAGGCCAACTGCAACAGTTTGACTGAGTTTTCTGAGGCAATTGCAGGGCCGAAATTCGGCTTCTTTGACTCTGCTGACCAGAAGCAAACTAGGTCCGAAATTCAACTTGTTGACCAGATTTGACTAAACAAAACATAAGACTCTGTTAAACACCATGTTGAAGCACACACATGGTGTATGAGAGAAGAATACACACACACAAGAGACTCAACACTATGAAGGATAAGCGTGAGGCTTTCTTATTTTTCCATTATACAAAGATGTACATTTATAGTACAATGGTGTGACTCTTGGTTTCATATTCCAAGGTCACTTGGACTCCATTGTGACTTTTCGCATTCCACACCTACCCATGTAGGATTAGGTGTTCCAACATCCCCCTTAATCCGAAGGGGTATGTGTGAGTCCAAGAAAAGAGTTGTAATACAAATCTGCAAAGTATACATGGCAGCACTTGGGCTGAATCAACTCTCTGAAATGTTGGAAAAAAGAGGTGGTTTTAGGATGACCACAAACATTGGAACGCAAAACTTGTTGCAGTTCCCGGAACTCTTCCAAAACTGGCAAGAAGCTGAAAGCTTCTGCTAGAGGAATTGTCCCTCATAAAAAAGGGAGACCTTCAACCTAAAAGAAGGGAGGTCTACTACCTGTGATGGTTTTAGGATTACCAACAACTCTGGAATGCTTTGAAGCATTTCTTGGAACTCAACCAAAGCTGGCAAGAAGCTGAAGGCTGCTACGCTGAAGGCTTTTGCTAGAGGAAGTGTTCCTCATATATGAAAGGGAGAGCTTCGACCTAAAAGAAGGGAGGTCTACTACCTGTGATGGTTTTAGGTTATCCACCAACCAAAAATGATGGTTTAAGGTTGTCCACCAACCGAAGGAATGCTCATGGGCATCCGTGTCTCTGGCTACATCTCTGAATCCGGAATGACGAATTGTGGCTCAGGCTCGCTTGAACTGCTGGTTACAACTCTGAACATGGAATGAGAGATTGTGGCTCAGGCTCGCTTGATCTGACGTCAAAGCTTGTACATGACCACCATTTCCCCCCTGTCAGGGACAAGGTGAGATGATGGCGAAAACTCAACTGCAAGTTTGCTCAATATCCGTGAACAAGTTTTGACATGTGTCTTAAACATCTTCTTGGCTGCTGATGCCCATTGCCAAGAAGCGATCCATCCAAGATGAATCTTGGTTTTTGCAGGAGGCTTGTTTCCGAAGCATCTGTCTGAAGAATGGGTGTGCCGACCACAGTGCTTGCATGGATGAAGATCAAAACAATGATCTTTCATATGGCCAACTCGATCATAGTGTTGGCATTTCACAATCTGATGTTGTTGTGGAACAGGATCTGGAATAGCTGCAGGTGAACTGTCATACAGGAATCTGGCACTCTGAAATATGATGGGCTTTGTGTAGTCTAGAATATGAAAGGTCACATCCTTGTCATATCCAAGACCATTTCGGTGCTTGTTGTGGACAAGCTCTTCCCAAGGTCTGATGATGGGCTTGAGAAGTGCAGGCTGAGGTGCTGCATCTGCATGTACATCTGCTCTTGTGCAAGGAACTAAATGTGGATCAACTGCAACTTTACCTTCTTTCTTCTGATGAGAGTCCTTCACAATCTTCTGAACAGAAATAGGTTCAGAATGGTGACTCTTTTGTTGAAGTTCATCTTGTTGGAGCTGAGATTCCAACTGCAAAAACTCAATCTTTTCTTGTGCATCTTGCAAACAACTGTGAATTTTACAAAGAGCATCCTTGCTCATTTTTATCATGTCCTCAACATTGGAAAAAATGAGGTTATTCAACAACTCTAATGCCTCATTGATTTTAGCCATTTCAACAACTTAGGCTCAAAATAAATGAAAGGGTGTCGGCTTCAACCGAAAATGCACCCGTTTACAATGTGATGCAACAAGAAATACAAATGACTCCAAAGAATTTCCAACTATGGAAATCTCAAAGTACAAAGTGTGCTCCTCAAATGATGGAGGGCAATCAACAATCCAACAACTCAAATACACTTCAAATCTTGATTGCAGTTATGAATGAAGAAGCAATATCAATACAATGTCAATATAATATTTTTGCAAAATATGTGCAGTTGAAACACTAGTGCAAGAGGCCTTTAAAGCAGCTGAATTTTCCTTCAAATAATTGTTTTCATTGATGGCAAACTTGTCTTCAAATGTCAATTTCTTCAAAAAAATCACTTTTCAAATCAATGCCACAAATCACAATGTAAATCTGCAATTTTCTCTATGTATAGTCCATCTCTTCAATTCTGTTGTTCATATCTTCTTTCCTCTCTTTCTCTTTTCCTCTCTCTGCTGTTTTTTTTTTTTAATTAAAAAATGAATTAATGGGAATTAATTAAAATAATGGAAAGAGGGATATTTAAAGGAAATGTTAATTAAAAAAAAGGGTTATTAAAAAAAAGGGATGGGGGGTGGGTATTATATGGGGGTTTATTAAATAAAAAATGGGAAGGGGTTTTAAAATATGTGAAGGTAGTGTTAATTATATGGAGAGGAGAGGGTGTATATTAAAATAAATTTAAAAAGAAAGGGAAGGGAATTAAATTTAAAAGAGAGAGGAACGAATTAAAATGGAGGGGGGAGATTTTAATTTTAAAAAATGTGAGGGGTAAAAATGACTTTAAAGAGGGGGAGTGGGATGTATTATATGAAGGGAGGGGTGTTAATTAAAATAAATTTAAAAGGAGTAGAGGCGTATTATATGAGGGGAGGGGCGTAGAGGCCGTGGGAAAGGAGGTTACGGTGAAAGGGGAAGCGTTGGGAGTGATAAGGGGCTGCGAAGGGTCATTTTGTGGAGGAGCGTTGGGAGAGGCGAGGAGTGTGTATAGTATAGCAGGGTTTGGGGAGCACGAGCGTAGGGTTGAAGGAATACGCAGAGTGCAGGGGGGGCCGCCGTACGGTAGGAGCAGGCCACGAGGGTTAGGATAAGGAGCGAGGGCTTGCGTATCGCAGGAAGGTGAAGGGGTATTGCAATGAATGTAAGGGGAGTTAGGGGGTGCGTGCGATTTGCAGGGAGATATGAGCGTATAGAGGGGAGGAGGGCGCTGTAAGGGCCGGGTGAGGAGAGTTCGATGTAGGGAGGTGCATAGAGTATAGGGAATGGAGATGCGTTGAGTTGTGAGGAATGAGGGTCGAGTTGTAGGAGAGGGCGCAAAAATTAATTTGTTTTTTTTTGTTTTTTTTTTTGTAAAACAGCAGAGTAAAGATAGGAGACTTTAAAACAGAAGCAGATTTTTCTTATAAATACACAGCAGAATGGACAAAACGCAGAAATGAGGGCAGCAGTACAAATTTCAAGTACTTAAATGCAACAGCAGATTGCCAATAAAACCCAGAAATTTTTCCAATAGCCCAGCAACAGAGAATATTTTCCAGCAGCAAGAAAACTTAGAATTTTTTCTAGGAAAAAACCCTGAATTTTCCAGAAACTTATTTTAAACACTTTTCCAGCAGCTTCAAAATGGTGCAGAATTTAAAATGCAGAAATTGCAGAAAAAATGAGCAGTGAGAAAACCTTCAAATGCACAAAGTTGCGTTTCTCCAAACCAATTTCTGAATGTTGCCAAGGATTTTGAGTGTTGCTCCTTCTCAAAACCAATGTTGCTCTTCTTCAAAACAAATTATGAATGCTGCTTCTTATCCAAAACCACTTTCTGAATGCGGCAAAATGTCTACTGCAGAAACTCTGAGTGCTGCAAAAATGCCAAGAATTTTTGCAGATATACACAGGCCATAAACACAAATGGCTCACTCAATTTGGAGCAGGGCCAGTAATCGCCCGCTCTGATACCATGTTAAACACCATGTTGAAGCACACACATGGTGTATGAGAGAAGAATACACACACACAAGAGACTCAACACAATGAAGGATAAGCGTGAGGCTTTCTTATTTTTCCATTATACAAAGATGTACATTTATAGTACAATGGTGTGACTCTTGGTTTCATATTCCAAGTTCACTTGGACTCCATGGTGACTTTTCGCATTCCACACCTACCCATGTAGTATTAGGTGTTCCAACAGACTGATATTCTCTCTCCTGACCAGGTTTGACTGGTATTAGTGCCTGAAAAATTGGCACAGATTTCTAGACAATTTATATTGTAAACTTTGTTGAAGATTGAATTCGCCTTTGTAGAAAAGTTGGCTGGGTTTTTCCAAAGGTTGGGTTTTCCCAAGGTAATCTTGTGTCTCTTATTGTGTTTAGCTGTCTCTTTATGATGCTATGGTTATTGCATTATAGTTGAGACTTTTCTATATATAAGTACTTAAGAATAAAAATCATTGGAAGTAATTATCAGATTAAAAAAATCAGTTTCTATTATAAGAAAAATGAACATATTCATCAACCCTGTATCACGCATCATTATTAAAATAGTTTGTCTTTTGACATTTAGGCTCCTTGTCCTTTTATTTAAGATGGTTCCTCCTCAGACTATTGAATTTTAGGTCTCTTGACAATATCACATAACTTCACCAACTATAATTATCCAACTCAGCTACTCCCTCACATAGTTAAACTAACTATGATGACCTTACAAAATAAATCAACGACATATTTTATGGTTACCAATCAAACAAGGGTTGACCTGTACGGTTGTACCTAGTTATAAATTAAATATTACGTTCATAGCTTTCCAAACCTCCATCCCTCCTGGAAATGTTGTGCTGTCAAAGCATTGCAATGAGCTAAAGCTAATCCTCTCAATGCTTCTTTCAGAAAATACTCAGTTTGCCTACTTATCTTATGAATGTAATCCATCTTCCATTGCAAACATGGGCATCTACATGAAGCCAAATTTCAGGGACACAAACTTAATGATATTTGAATCATTATTTTGATATTTGAGCCATGCAACTTGAAAAAGTGGGAATCAATTTTCTGTAGGTATTTCTCCAAAATAGGTTTATGCAACTGCTCTGATACCTGTTGTACTAGACCAAATTGGTTGTCAATGGTCATTGTTGCAAACATTGCGATTTTATTGTGAAAAAATCGGGAAATCGTGATTTTTTGGCCTCGCCGATTATTTTCGCCCCAAAAAATTGGTGATCTTTAGAAGAAAAAAATCATGATTTTACTGTAAATTGCACGAAAAAATCATGAGTCGATGGAAAAAATTGCTGAGCCACGGACACGGCAATTTTAGTGAATTTTTTTATTTTTATTTGTTTCCTCTCATTTTGCAAAAGTGAGAAGGGTTTGAGAGCAAATAGGAGACCATTTTTGCTAGAGCCAAGGAGGAGGGCACCAATTCCCTTTGCCATCAGGGTGATTGACACAAAAGATAAGACTAGTGCCTTATGAATCTAGGGCTAATGGAGTCTAAAAGTAATAATCATTGGGAAAAAGAGATGGATGTTGGTTCAAAAAAATCAAGGGAGACAAACTAGTGTCCCTTAATCCTTCAGCCCTAGGTACAAGTTTAGGAAATCATGCCATCCTAAGTCAAGATGATGTTAATGCAATGATCTACTTAAGAGTGATCCACGTTTCCAACGATTCTAGACGATGGATTTTAATGGATTATGTGCCAAGTTTGGATCAAGAGCCAAAGTGTTTTTCAAGTAACCCAATGGGAAGGTCTATTCTCATTCTTTCATGTTGGAATTTGAATTGACTAGTAATGTGGTAAAGTATGAAGCCTCAGTCCAAGGCTTGCTCTTGGCTCTAGAGATAAATATTTAGGACCTTATTTTGATTGTGATTCAAAGACAGTCTGATCTGAATGTGATCGATTATGTGCTGAGGTAGTTTTGATTAGTTTGCCATTAATTGAATTGATCGTTAATTGATGAATGCTTGATGTGGAAGATTGAAGGAAATCATTTATGACTTAAACCAGCAGCAAATTAAGAATGGAAACATAGCAAAGAACAAAGAGAAGAAATAGCAAACATTGATTATGGAGTTCGTGCCTAGTGGAATACGTCTCCGGGTCCGCTTTCAAGATGGGCGTCTGCTTTATTAGGATTGATCCGAGGAAGTCTTTACACAGCAAAAATATCAGATTGATCATGCTCGCAGGCACTTCTGGTCACTGACAACAGGAATCTCTCGCTCTTAGCTTTCCAACGCCTGTCTTTGCGCTCAATTCCGCCTCCAGAAGGTCGAGCAATGTTGAGCACAAAACTGCCTCTAACCCTCTGAATCTGAACTCCAAACTCTCAATATGTCCATGGAAGAAAATTGTCATGGTTTTATAGGTGAATTCGAACTCCTTGATGCCCAAATAGGAATATGGTTGAGCTAATCTGGTTCGATGAGGTGTTGACCTTGTCATTTGATGACACCTAGCAAATTAGGGATAAGGTATTAATACAAACTTAGAATAGATTTAATACCAAAACCCAAAAATAAACTTAGGATAGGCCTTTAACCCTGACGGTCAGCGTGTGAATAGGCGGAATGAACTGTTGGCGGCTATTTCTGCGGTCTACTTCGGCAGTCACAGTCACAACTTCATCCATTCACATGAAATCCTGCGACAATGGCAGTCAACGGCTTGAGCTGGCAACATAACTGTTACCATATCTGCTACTGTGACCATTGTGATTCGATACCCGTGCGGTCACGGTCTAACTCCCACGCAGTTAAGTATTGTGGTTAATGCTCACCCCGTCGCGTTCACATGCAAAATGGTTCTGACGCAGCTTACAAGCCGCGGTCAAGTCTGTGTTATGTTTATTTGTTTGGGTTTTAATATAGTTTTATATTGCGCTAGGTTTTATCATAGGTTTAGTGCTAGGGTTTAGGTCTTTAGGAATAGGACTTATGTAGTTTAGGTTTCTAAACTTAGGTTTATAGATCTTAGCTTAGGATTGAAACCTTTTACAAATAAATTTGTCACCAATGACACCACATCAATACATGCCATGAACCCAAACTGAACCTTGATCAACTTGAGGATTTCTTCTTCGGACAACACTGGCGAAAATGACGACACTGAAGACTTAACCGGACATCGGACAAACTGAAGCTCTGTCGATCTGTATTGAACAAGATCCTCCTGGATCAATCCTCTCCACTTGAAAGCTTTTGGACCACAAAAGTTCGATTTTAAGCAGACATCAGGTGAGGGTACAACTCCCTCACTTTTCCGATCTCTATCCATTTTGCCTTGCTCAAATTCTTGCCCTTGAGTCCCACTCGAAGATATTCCACATCTCCTCGTCTGGAAGTACGAACTCTCCTGTCCAAGATGGTATCTTCCTGCAACTCATTCATATACTCGGGCGCTAAATCATCAATAGTAGGAATCTGTGTATCTTCCTCGGGATCAATGATCATCAGAGGTTCATACAACTTCAGATTTTCTACATTCACAACTGAATAAATACGCATGTAAGGCGGTAAATCTAATCGGAATGCATCATTGCCAACCTTTTCAACAATCTTGAAAGGACCATACTTGATAGATTTCAGTTTCTTACCTTCTCCTTTCAACCTGTCTTTGCTGATATACAACCATACCTGATTGCCGACCTGAAAATGATGATCGACTCTATGCTTGTCATGGCGCAATTTGTACTTGGCTTGACTTGATGCTTCTCGTGGCGCAGTTAGAGAAGAAGAATGTAAGGCTTGATTGTAAGCATGTTGCACATAAGGTAAAGATTGTAGGAATTTACAGGGTAAGTTCCGTAGATCAAGAACCAAAGGTCACCGCTCACAAACAGATCACAAATCAGTACACCAGTATAATCACGTGATTAAAACCCTCAAAGAGGGAAACAGTCCATGCCCTGAGCCAACGCGGCCACTTCAGGGAATTTATTAATATAAAAGAAAAGTTACATATGTTTCTCTCATAAACGGTTACCGGACAAATGACCCTCCATGCTCTTTAAATAGAGATCATGGATCAATTGGGTGTTAAGCCATGGATCAAGTGTCGTTAATACCGAGGTGAGAGATAACCATCGGATCACTACAAATCATGACCGTCGGATTATAAGTTACAAATGTACATGGTAAAGAAACACACTTTACCTAACTCTACACTAGACTAAGTTATTCTTAACTATTTCCTATGTGTCGGAATATCCTAACATCCCCCCTTAAGAACAACTTGGGATAGGATTGAAGGATTTACAAAGGTGACACAAAAGAAGCCTATTTCCTATGTGTCGAAATATCCTAACATCCCCCCTTAAGAACAAATTGGGATAGGATTAAAGGATTTACAAAAGTGACACAATAGGAGAAGGAAGGAGGCATTAGAGCCTATCCCCCCTTAATGACAACTTTCCTGAACTCCAAGCATGGATCGAAGTTTGGTAAACTTCGCTTCTGTGAGAGCCTTCGTAAAGATATCGGCTACTTGATCATTGGTCAGACAATATTGCACTTCAAGAACACGATCATGAATGAGCTTTCTAATGAAGTGTATGTGGAGTTCAATGTGTTTCATACGCTGATGTTGAACTGGATCTTTACATAGCTGAATGGCACTCTGATTATCACACCAAAGTGTAGTTGGATGCCGCTGATGAAGACCAAATTCAGACAGGATCTGACGAAGCCACATGGCTTCCTTGCTGGCTTCAACTACAACACGATACTCTGCTTCTGCTGAAGAAAGGGAGATGGCACTTTGTTTCTTACAAGACCAAGTAATAGGTCCTGAACCAAGAGTGAATACATATCCTGCAGTGGACTTCCAATCATCAGGGTCACCAACCCAATCAGAATCAGTGAAACCAATCAACAAGGGAGATGCTCCTGCACTGTAATGAATCCTAAACTGAACTGTACCTCGAATATATCGAAGTATTCTTTTAGCTGCTTTCCAATGACTTTCATGAGGTTGGTGCATAAACCGAGCGACAAGACCAACGGCAAAGGAAAGGTGAGGACGGGTATGGGTTAGATACAAAAGTTTACCAACAAGTTGACGGTATAAGGTAGCATCAACTTCAAGGGTAGTACAGTTGACTGAAAGCTTGACTCCAGACTGAATGGGAGAAGGGGCAGGCTTATAGTCTTCCATGTGAAAGTGGTGTAGAAGATCACAGGCATACTTGGACTAAGAGAGGGTAATGCCTTCTTTGGATTGCAAGACTTAAAGACCAAGGAAATAATGCAAGCGTCCTAAGTCTGTCATTTCAAACTTCTTTTTGAGGCTAGACTTCACATGGTTTATATGGTTTGGATCACTACCAGTAAGGATAAGATCATCAACATAAAGAACAAGGATGGTGAAGGAATTACCCACCTTCTTGGTGTAGACAGTGTTGTCAGAATGACACCTAGAAAAGCCATTATCTAAGAGAAATCTATCCATTTTGGCATACCAAGCTCGAGGAGCTTGTTTGAGACCATAGAGAGACTTCCAAAGGCGACAAACAAGGCTGGAGTCTTTTTGGATAAAGCCAGGGGGTTGTTCCATGTAGATTTCTTCATGCAAATCTCCATGTAAGAAGGCGGATTTAACATCCATCTGATGGACTTCCCATTTAAAGGAGGCAGCAAGGGAAAGAACAAGGCGGATAGAATTCATTTTGGCAACAGGGAAGAAGGTTTCAGTATAGTCAATGCCTTCAACTTGTGAAAAACCTTTAGCGACAAGACGAGCTTTATGTCTATCCACTTTTCCATCTGGTCCAAACTTTGTTTTGTAAACCCATCTGCATCTGACAAGTTTTCTTCCTTTTGGAAGAGGAACAAGATCCCAAGTATTGTTTGCCAATAAGAAACGATACTCTTCATTCATAGCTTCATCCCAATCTGAAAGACCGAAGGCTTCTTCAAAGGTTTCTAGATCAAGTTTTTCTGGAACTTGAGCCAATAAGGAAGAGGCTCTTTCGAACTGAGAACGTGTACGTCGTCGTTCGGCAGGGTCACCTGCAAGAGAACCTGCTGCATCCCGGGTAGAGCAGACCCATCTTGGAAGCGATGGAGTATAAGGAACAATTTCACGAGCTGGAGGAGAATTTTCATCCTCGCTGTCATCATCTGAACTAGAAGGAATGCTATTAAAAATAGAAGAGAGAGAGAGAGGTGGCACATATGCCAAATCAAGCTCGGAAGCCAAAGGTGGCACACGCGCCGAACTAGGCTTGCAGGCCGATATATTTTCATCAAACTTTACATCTCTTCTAATGATTATATTTTTTGATTTGGGTTGAAGAAGTCTATATCCTTTGACATCTTCAGAATATCCAACAAAAATACATTTTTCACTCTTAGGTTCTAAGGCTTTATGTTTCGCATCTGGAATATGGGCCCAAGCATCACTTCCAAAAACACGAAAGTGACTTACATCTGGTTTGATTGAGCTCCAAGCTTCTTCTGGAGTTATATTCTTTGAAAACTTAGTAGGAGTGCGATTTACTATGTAATTTGCACAGTTAATGGCTTCTGCCCAAAAATTGAGACCAGGTCCTTTAGATTGAAGCATACAATTAGCCATTTCTTTTAAGGGGCGATTCTTCCTTTCAGCTACACCATTTTGTTGTGGAGTATATGGAACAGTATGTTGCAATTGAATGCCATGCTCAGTGCAGAAGTTGATAAATTTGTTGTTAACATATTCTCCGCCATTGTCTGATCTTAACTTAAGAATTTGATGTACAGATTGTTTCTCAACAAAGGCCTTAAAGGCCAAGAACATGTTAAAAACTTCACTCTTGAGTTTTAAGAAATATACCTAAGTGCGTCTGGAAAAATCATCAATGAAGGTTAAGAAGTACTTGCAACCAGAGAAAGAAACACCAGGAAGTGGACCACATAAATCACTGTGCACAAGCTGCAAAGGGGCTGAAGCGTGCCAAGAGGCACGTTTGTCAAAACTATCCCGATGATGTTTTCTGAGTAAACATCCGGAGCAAAAACCATCTCGGCAAGATACCATAGGAAGGCTCGTCACCTTATTTTCCTTACACAGAGTTTGAAGAGAGCGATAGTTTAAGTAACCAAATCGCTCATGCCAAAGTTTGCTCACATCATCATTATGAGCAACAAAAACAGAGGGAAGAGATGATGACCCAAAGTTGTCAAACTTATACAACCTTGTGGAATCATCAGCAATGCCAGTAGCTAAAATATGTTTAGGATCTTTGAGGTCCTTGATTACGACATCATGAGGTGAGAATTCTACTATTTTCCCTTCACCTAAATGAGTTATCTGATAAACATATAGAAAGTTGCATGACAAGGTAGGAACACATAGTACATCATTAAACTGACCATTATCTAGATGAATGGTTCCAGATCCTACAACACTAAGAGATCTATCATCACCAACATAAATATGTTTGGTGTTACAATCATTTAAAGAAAAAAACATGGAATTATTTTTAGCCATGTGGTAAGAAGCTCAAGAATCAATGAGCCACTCATGAGAAGGAGAAGAAGAAGATACACTTAATGCTTAACCAGATCTTGATGCTTGACAACCACAAGCAGAAAGTGCCATGCCTGAAGATGAAGGTGAAGAGTGCTCCAAATTGATGTTGTGCTTCTTCATTGCTGCTTCTAAGGCTTCCATCTTCTTAAAACATTTGGACTCTAAATGGCCATCACGATTGCAAAAGTTGCATTGTCTATCTATCTTCTTTCCTTTGTTTTTATATGCCTTATCATTTTGGTGAGTTTCTTTTTCAGTTTGTGGCTGAAATTGGTTAGGACCCTTGTTTGGTTTCGGACCATACTTTTTAGGATACTGCTTCTTGGGATTCTTTTGATATGATTGATGTTGGGCTGCTAAGGCTTTCTTAGAAGCATTTCCAGTAGTGATAAGACCAAGGTGTAAAATTTTTTCTTGTTCTCTTATCAAAGAATCACAAAAGGCATCAAAAAAGGGATTCTTGTAGGTGGTTCTTGAAGAAATGATGGCTTCTCTAGTGGAATGGAAGGCGGAAACAAATACAGAGTATGTAGGGCCAAGCTTAGTAAAAATGCAATAGATGAGGCTACCATCTTCCTTTTTGACCTTACAACCTTCTAAAAGAACTCTAAGAGTCTTGAATTTGGACAAAAAATCTTCAATAGAGGAGAAATTATTGGAGTCCAAAGTAACCAACTCATTTTCAAGTTGATGGGCCCTGATTTGATTTTGAATGCCAAAGACAGTGTTTAGCTTGTCCAGGGCTTCATGAGGGGTGTCAATGTCAAGGATATGAAATCGAAGATCTTGAGCAATGGACATTCCTATCAACCCTCATGCTTGATCTTGTTTATTTTCCCATTTAGCAACTTTATCATCATCAGAAGGTTTAGTTTCTAGCCCTGTGGCTATTCTATAAAGCCCTTTACTTCTAAGTATATCTACCATGTGAGGTAGCCATTGGAAATAATTGGTGCTGTTAAGAATAACCGGGCATGCACTTTCCATTTTTTTTTTAAAACGAAGCTGAGAAAAGCTGAAACTAACTGCTCTAATGGAAAGATCTCGAAAAATTAGGTCGTTTCAAAAAAACGGCTCGAAAAACAGCTTCCAGATGAAGAAGTTATGCCTCTTGAAAAAACTGAGTTGTAGATGCCGAATAGTTACGGGAACAAGATGAAGTGCAGCTCTTTAAAAAAAATTACGTCCCTTTGAACAAAAACTTTTTTACAAAAGAAGCTTGAGAAGGAGACTTGAACCCAAGACCTCTATTCTCATAAACTAACCCCTCACCAAGTGAGATAGCAAAAGGATTATGTTATTTTAGAAGGGAGGAAAGGGGGATTATTATTATTATTATTATTATTATGGGAGGTGTGCGTGTCTTTTCCTGCACAAAATACGAGCAAAAGAAACGAAATGCAAAGCCGTACGGCAGAATGTTAGATTCTCAGTTAGCTTTACTGGCAACTATCACTTTTTTCACTATTTCTGATTTCCCGAGATCCCACAAAGACGTGGGGAAAGAGCATACGTAGCAAAAAAAAATCCCTTTTTCCTGTTTCTGATTTGCCGAAATCGCACGGGGCGCACAGCAAAGAGCATACACAGAGAAGAGAGTATAGATCCGGCAAATAAATAAAACCTTAATACAAAAATTATAAATTAATAAACAAAAAAAAAAAACCCGAAATAAGCACAACTATTAACAAATATAACTGCAAAATAGATGCTTTATACCTCCAGATCTAAACTGACATAACTTGGGCAGTCGGAAACCTTTTCGCATGAAACAAAAGGCGTTCCTCACTGTAACAAATGCTCTGGACACAACCGAGCAGTTCTCCATGCCCAAAGATGTTCAGAAATAGTAGATCTACAAAACGGCATTCGCATGCAGTCAAACCGGCTTCGAATTTTGATCAACAACGGACGCGGCCCTCAAAATAGCTCTGATACCATGTAGGAATTTACAGGGTAAGTTTCGTAGATCAAGAACCAAAGGTCACCGCTCACAAACAAATCACAAATCAGTACACCAGTATAATCACGTGGTTAAAACCCTCAAAGAGGGAAACAGTCCACGCCCTGAGCCAACGTGGCCACTTCAAGGAATTTATTAATATAAAAGAAAAGTTACATATGTTTCTCTCATAAACGATTACCAGACAAATGACCCTCCATGCTCTTTAAATAGAGATCATAGACCAATCGAGTGTTAAGCCACGGATCAAGTGTCGTTAATACCGAGGTGAGAGATAACCATCGGATCACTACAAATCGTGACCGTCGGATTATAAGTTACAAATGTACATGGTAAAGAAACACACTTTACCTAACTCTACACTAGACTAAGTTATTCTTAACTATTTCCTGTGTTGGAATATCCTAACAAAGATTCATCCCACAACTTAGGATGTTTACTATAGTAACCTTGAAGAATATGTATCCCGGTCTTGTTCACCATTTTTGTCTATCTTTCAACAAAATCCATGTTGTCCCATGGTTGCAAAGGAACTGGAAGTGGCATGTACAAACCAATCTTTCGATTGCTTGGCTTGCTTGTCGAACACATCACACATCCCTTAATATATTTCTCAATTGTTTCATACATATGAGGCCAGTAACAATACCTTTGAATTTGCGCCATAGTCTTGCTTATGCCAAAATGTCCTGCAATTCGAGAAGAATGAGCTTCCCGAATAACCTACGCCTTTCTGTCTGCGATATGCACAACTTACCCATATGATATAACAACCTGTCATGAATATGATAATTGACGTCTTCTATCTGAGTATCATGAGTTAGTGATTCATAAATATCTTTGAAATCATCATCAGTACTATATTGTTCTTCATAACTTTCATGTTTCAATGAACTATTCTGCAGTACTACTGAAGCATTCAAAGATGGTCTATATAGCATATCAGCTACTTTATTTGTTACACCTTTCTTTACTAAGTGAATTTGCTGAAGAAATCCCATCCATCTGTAGTGGCGAGATTGTTGCAACTTAGTCTGTGACTGAAGGTATTGAAGCAGCTGATGATTTGTGTGAACCATTGTTTCCTTACCCATTGAAAAACCACTATCATCTGTTTTAACTTCCAATGGTTTTGGATGATCTAATAAAGCTAAGATTGGTGTTGTGAAATTTTTCTGCTTAAATGAATCAAAAATTTTAAAGTCGACACACATTCCCCATGTCCCGTTTTGCTTAGGAACCAAAATTATGGGTAAACCACATGGAGATGAACTGGGTCGCATGGAGTCTTTTCCAACCATCCCTTGGATTTGTTGCTTTATTTCTTCTTGCTCTATAACTGACTTGTGATACATTCCAATATTAGGAAGAGGGGCATCAGACATCAACTATATCTCATGTTGTATTTCCCGTTTATGAAGTAGATGTTTTGGTTCTTTAAATAGACTTTGAAATGAATCTACCTCTTTAACCAAACTATCTTTAAACTGAGATTCACAACCTGAACAAGCATCATTAAGATCCTAATGTTGTTATTTTACAAACATGAGTATATATCTCTTACTTGAACTTATTAAGCACTTCATCTGATTAGCATTAACTAAATCCAAGTGAGCTTTGATTTTATGTGCCCATACGATGTATTCAATTCCATCTTTCTTAAGATGATACTTATGCTCTTTCCTATGAAATACTGCATTACGATCATAGAGATAAGGACTTCCTAGCACTATTCCACATATGCCTAATGATATCACATCTAAATCCACTTCATCGATGTAATTAGCTGTGATGGCAAATTTTAATTGACACTGCTTTGTGACATTAATCTGTGTCTGTTCTTTTAGCCAACCTAACGGATATGGTTTTGGATGATTATGTTTTTTAAAACCCAATTTCTTAACTAATGATTCAAATATTAAATTTGCCTGTGACCCAATGTCAAACAATGTATCTATTTTTGTGTGCTTAGAAGTTACCCTTATGTGAAATAACTCAACTCTTTTACCTTCATCCATATGATTAATGTTTGAAGAAGCAGAAGTACTTAAACTTGAACTAGCGTCAAAATTTTTACCTGTCGTAACCATTGACATAACTTTCCCTTCATCACCTGAATCGGAGCATAGATCTTGTTGAATTGTTGTCGTAGCATTCTTTTCACCTTTCTTCTTCTGGAACTTCTCGAGTCTAAGTTCTAGGTGAAGTTTCCAACATCTGGCTTCATCATGTTCGATCCTCTGGCAGTGTGTACAGGTAGGTCTTTCACCTTCCTTCTGAGTTGTCGTTGTCTTCTTTCCCTTCGAACTGCCCTTCTTCTTGTTGTCTTTGGACTCCAACTGTTTGGATGTCTTCGATGAAAACTTGAATGGTTTGCCACCTGATTCGATATGTATGGCTTGAACACATACTTCATCAAAGTCATTAGGATTGAACATTAATAATGTATGTTGTAAATATGAATGTAAACTGCCAATGTACTTTAACAAAGTTTCTCGTGTATCCAAAAGAATATCAAGTGCCAATGCTTTCTTCCTGAACTCCAAAGTGAACTCTTGAACATTTTGTCCCTTACCTTGTCGCAAACGTTGCCAATCAATAACAGCTTGTTGTGTGTATCCCAATGGATAGAATTGTTTCTTTAGAGCTTTCAAAAACTTAGACCATGAGGAGATGACTCTACCTTTACGCTTTAAATCTATCTATGTTTTACTCTCCCACCAGATTAAAGCAGTTCCCCCCCATCCTAAGTGTAGCTAACTGGATTTTTGTCTTATTATCAGAAATGTTCTGAATCCTACAATGCACTTCTAACTGCTTTATCCAGCTATCTAGTTTCTCTAGGTTCATTTCGCCATCATAAACAGGTAACTCAAAGGTTACATCAAGTTTCAAAAGAGATTTATGAGGTTTCTTATCTGTTTTAGATTCCGAACTAGAAGAAGAAGAAAAAGAAGAAGAAGATGATGATGGAGATGATGGAGGAGAAAGAGGTTTATCTGCTTTTCCTTTACCCTTGTCCTTCTTCAATGCATTCAACAAAGAAGCCGCATCTCTCACCTTCTTATCTTCGTAGAGTTCTCCCAACATCTGCTGCATGTTCAAGAACATTTGTTGAACTTGATTCTCGTCCATGGGCTTAACTTCAGGAGTTTCAGTTTCAACATTCTCAGTCCCTGACATTGTCGATTGATGAACGACTTTCCGCTTTCCAATTTCTAGATCGAACTCCTCAAGTGTTCCTTCTCCATGTTGCAATCCCAACCTAGTTAACATCCACTGGCAAATAGACTACAAAGCACAACCTGCTCTGATACCAAAATATATGATCTGAATGTGATCGATTATGTGCTGAGGTAGTTTTGATTAGTTTGCCATTAAGTGAATTGATCGTTAACTGATGAATGCTTAATGTGGAAAATTGAAGGAAATCATTTATGACTTAAACCAGCAGCAAATTAAGAATGAAAACACAACAAAGAACAGAGAGAAGAAATAGCGAACATTGATTACGGAGTTCGTCCCTGGTGGACTACATCTCCAGGTCCGCTTTCAAGATAGGCGTCCGCTTTATTAGGATTGATCCGAGGAAGTCTTTACACAGCAAAAATACCAAACTGATCATGCTCGCCGGCACTTCTGGTCACTGACAACAGGAAGCTCTCGCTCTTAGCTTTTCAATCCCTGTCTCTGCGCTCAATTCCGCCTTCGGATGGTCGAGCAATGCTGAAAACAAAACTGCCTCTAACCCTCTGAATCTGAACTCCAAACTCTCAATATGTCCATGGAAGAAAATTGTCATGGTTTTATAGGTGAATTCGAAATCCTTGATGCCAAAATAGGAATATGGTTGAGCTAATCTGGTTCGATGAGGTGTTGACCTTGTCATTTGATGACACCTAGCAAATTAGGGATACGGTATTAATACAACCTTAGCATAAATTTAATACCAAAACCCAAAAATAAACTTAGGATGGGCCTTTAACCCCGACGGTAAGCCTAACCACGCGGAGGCTGCAACAGTCGGCATGTGAATAGGCGGAATGAATTGTTGGCAACCATCTCTGCGGTCTACTCTGGCGGTCACGGTCACAGCTTTATCTGTTCACATGAAATCGTGCGACGGTGTCGATCAACGGCTTGAGCTGGCAGCATAACTGTTACCATATCCACTCATGTGACAACTGTGATCCGATACTCATGCGGTTACGGTCTAACTCCCGCGCAATTAAGTATTGCAGTTAATGCTCACCCCGTCGCATTCACATGCGAAATGGTTCTGACGCGGTTTACAAGCCGCGGTCAAGTCTATGTTATGTTTATTTGTTTTATTATATAGTCCGCAAGTGGGTTTTAATATAGTTTTATATTGCGCTAGGTTTTATCATAGGTTTAGTGTTAGGGTTTAGGTCTTTAGGAATAGGACTTGTGTAGTTTAGGTTTCTAAACTTAGGTTTATAGACCTTAGCTTAGGATTGAAAGCTTTTACAAAAAAAATTGTCACCAATGACACCACATCAATACATACCATGAACCCAAACTAAACCTTGATCAACTTGAGGATTTCTTCTTTGGACAACACTGGCAAAAATGACAATATTGAAGACTGAACCGGACATAGACAAACTAAAGCTCTATCGATCTGTACTAAACAAGATCCTCTTGGATCACAGCCATTAATAATGTTACGAGAAAATATGTTGTTGGGAAGGCACAATTAAAATGGCATGGGGCTTTTCAAAATTTCAATTATCTCCATATAATATCCATCCATAAGGATAAAAATCACAACATAAATTCGTTGGATGTATTAATCTATCTTTTAAATCCCCACCTCTATCTCGCAAACTACTCAATCATGTTTGAAATGATATGTTGCCCACCAATACTTCACAATGAATCCTTCTAGCAAGTGTTTGATAATGATGAGCAAATTCTCAAAAATTTAGCAACAGTTGAAGGGGTTGTGGAAGCAAGTGAACAAAAATCTAGTTTACTCCCACAATACAAGCACACCAAGCTAAGAGGGTGTGATAAATGGGTGTACTTAATTTGCAAGGAAATGTTATTCCTATCGGTTTTCTCACGTTGGAATCTATGTTCCCCATAGATGATAGTATGAGAAAAGGAAAATCGACAGACAAACCATGTCTTTCAAAGGTACAGGAAATGAAGCAAATTGACATTAACACTTTACATAGGCCAAGATTTTGATTGTGGAAGTTGTTGCACGAAAGAATAGATATCTCAATTTGTCCATCTTTTTAAAGAGAGCTAAAAGATGTGTTGGCATGGACAAATGGCAATTTGAATGAGTATGAGAAGGATGTCATACAATAAGTTACACCCTTGAAGGAGGATGTGGCCCTTTTAAGGCAAAAACTAAGGGTGATAAAGCCAAAGTTGAAGTCCCTTATTAAGATTGAACCAAAAGCAATGCCAAGTGCAAGAATCATCGTACCTATAAGACGTTCAAAGTGGATTGCTAACTTAGTGTGATTTAGAAAAAGAATGAAGAGATCAAAGTTATGTGTGGATTTCAGGGACCTAATCCAAGCATCTCTAAAGGATAACTATCCTCTCAAACATGGAAATGTTGCCACAATAAGTAACAAGCTCATCTTTGATGTTTATATTCGAGGACTTCTTCGATATAGTAAAGGTTCGGTGGCTAAAGAAGGTCAACAAAAATAGCATTCACAACCCCATGGGATATCTTGGCATATGTCAAAAATTCATTCAATCGTTTGAATATTGGGAAATATTTCAAAGGGCCACGAGTCATCCTTTCACAATCAAATTGGTCAAATCATGGATGACTAGAAGGATGACATACCATGTACTCTAAGGCCAGAGAACAACACTTGTTGCATTCTAGGGAAGTCTTCAACAAATGTAGGATACATGGAATATCATTGAATCCAAGGAAGTGCTTGATCGCAAATGTCAAAGGTAAGTTTTTGGAAACCACAATCAACAAGACAAGGATTTATTTGGAGCCATAATAGATCGTAGCCATTAACGGGTTGAAACCTCCAACTGATCAGAAGGGAGTCCAATTCTTCTTTGGCAAGATAAATTTCAATAAAAGTTTCATCCCAAATTATCCTTCGATTATGAAGACAATGAATGAGTTGTTGAAGAAGGATAAAAATTTTGATTGGACCCCTAAACTTTAGGAAGCTTTTACAACATGAAGGTTGCAATATCTAGTGCTCATATGTTAATCAATGTTGATTTATAAAGAGAATTTATCTTGCATTATTTTGCCTCTAAATAAATTGTAGCACCCATTCTCACCCAAAGAATCATGAATGACTTAAGAGAGTCTTGAATTTTCCTTCTTCACATTGGTTGTTATTACCCCTCTTTCAACAGGGATACTCCTAAAATTTTGACCATGCCATTTGTAAGCCAAAAAGTGTATCCTAGATCCTTGATGGTGAACATCCATGGAAAGTCTTTTTAGCTTCATTTTCATGATGCCTGGTTTTGTGGCTCTACCGACTACTCTTTGGTGGGAAATAACTCCCTGCCTTCATGGGCATTCTTATGTCCTAGGTTTGTATGCAAGCATCATAGAGGCGTACCTATTAGGACCCATGATTTAAAGGAACAATCATTGTTTAGCCCTGTAAAGGTGATCACTTCTTGTAACTTCCCCACTTTCCTTTTATCTTGATGCACCTATTTGTTCCCTGCATGTCTTCTAACGTATGCACACCTCTTTGGCCATGGCCATCATTCTTCATGCCAATCTCACAGTTCACAATGCATTTGCGCTCCCCAAGGAAATGTATAGCATCCTCCAAGGCAGCAAAGGGGTTTGTTGCAACCTTCGAGTCAAGGAAAATCATCACCAAGTCAAAGCACTCGAAACACCTTCTTCAAAGTTCCATTTTTAGCTTCAAGGTACCTTCAAAGGGGGTCAATTTCTTCTTTGGGGCAATCTTGAGGTCTAGAGGAGCAATGTCAAATCCTTATTGAGCAAGTGAGAGGTCAAATGAAGCAGAGGGCACTTACAAGGAACAAAGACAACTCAACTTCAAGTTAATTTCAACTTTAAAGCACACATCAAGCAAGATTTTGGACCATGGAAGAGATGTGATCCATTCCATCTTTCCTAGCCATTGGAGGAGTTCCAAGTCAATTTAGAGGAACGTTGAACAAGTTTAGGGAGTCATTTGGCCTCCTAAGCCTTCTTGAAAATCCTTCAAGTCAAATCAAGCCAAGATTTAAGGGAACGTTGTAATTCTAAGGCCAAATTGGCCCTCTATCTTGTAAATTAGACCTCTTGTTGGGATGCCACCTCTCTTTTTGAGCATTTAAGCTATGTAAAGGCAGATTTTTAAATTGACTTTGTCTCCAAGCATTTTTGTGGATGACAAGTCACCCTTTTTTGGGAGCAAAAGGAGGATAGATGTTGAGAGCCCCATCTAGAAGTAGAAAGCTCTTCCTCCTTTTCAAATAATTGTGATTGTTGAGATCAATATGCCATAATGTCATTGCTTTCATGAAAGCTTCGGTGCTCATCTTGGAAAAACAGTCATCTTGGAGTTTCTCTTTCATAGTTGATTTTAAATATTTTTGAAGGCAAATTGTGAATAACTCAAGACTACGACAAAAACTATCAAAATTAATCCATTTGAAGGGAAACTTTGTTACTTGGAGAGGGACATATAGGGTTTGTGGCATGTGCTCACACTTCCTTGTTGCTAGTGTGAGGTAATTTTTTATTCATCTTGTTTGACTATACCTAAGATTCCTCAACATGGGTTTCATTATATTTCATGTCATAGTTGATTATATGGTTCAATGTTTTTCCTTGTGGAATCCCTTCTCATAGGGCTTGGTTTCATAACTTGTTTTGATTAAAAAAGGAGGTGATTAAACTTCTAAGGTTCCACCTCTTGCCCTAATCCACAAGCATTGATCAACTGACTTAAGAGGGGCATCAATTTGACCCCAAAAGGAACTCAAGCCCTAATTGAACACCCAACCAAAATTTTACAAGTTTTTGCAATGGTATTTTATTTTCATTCTTCAAAAAAAAAAAAAACCCTAAAAAAAAAAAAAAAAATATATATATATATATATATATATATATATATATATTCAATGATCAAAAATAAAAAGTAAACTAATGAATTTCTTCACTCTTATGTCTAGATAAGATTTGACGTGATTGTGTGAGATTTGTATTTTTTGGAAAATGTATAATATCGTAATATCTAAAAGCAAGCAATAAATCTCTTGTTGAGAATGCCAGTAAGCAAATAGATTAGATGATTTCTCTTACTTTGTTAACTACTTGTGATGTATTTTTACTTTATTCACTTCTTTTACTTGATTATATTTAGTGTTCTTTTCATCAAACAGCTACCAAACCATAAAGAACAGAAAAACAAGAGCACACAAGATATAGGAAATCAACCAGGGCCAAAACCTCTCCAGACGAAAACCCACAAGAATTCTTCTCTTCTTATATAACTTAATTGACAAATTCCAAGACCTATGACCCTTGACCTAGACCCTCCACGACCAAGTCAAACCTATTGAGAAATTAGGGCATTTAATTCAATTTCTCTTCTTGATAATTACTTGTGAACTTATTGTGCTTCATTTACTTAGATCTTATCTTTGTTTGCTTATTATATCTTTCATCAAGTCAATTATCAAAACACAAGAGACACAAAGTTTAGGCTCTTCAAGCTAGGGCCAAAACCTCTCCCTCTTGGAGAGGAAAACCCGATAATTATTCATCTTATAAATCTTCAATTGACAAGAAACATTACCATGACCTAGACCCTTGACTTCAGTATGCCTCCAAGACCTTGTCACTGCTCTTCTAGGCTCCTTATGTTGAACTCTCTTTTCTGCACTGTACTGCACCAACACTAGGGAACTACGTCCCTAGTCTAATAACTCTAGACAATGTGTTGCCTTCTTAGATCCAGTCACGGCCTCCTAGAGATGACCCCTTGGCCGTCTATCTGCAACCTTTATGCCCAAGACCAAGATTTTTGACTTGTTATAGTGGCCTTCCTTTACGTTGTATCTACCCTAGGCTCTTTCCAAAAGAGTTGACCCAGTACTGAGGCTCTTGCTGATTGCAGCCTCCCTTATGCACTACATTGCAAACCCTTAATCTCATTATGGTATCCCTTGGCCAACTTGAAGTATGCGGAGTAGTATAGACCTGAGATAGAGATACATAAACCCTCCTTTCCTCCATTGATTGACCTTTTGTTCTTCGCACCAACAAAAGCCTTTTAGCTCGCACTTCCTTATGTATTGATTGGACCCGAGATAGATATGTGAGAGAGCTCTTTCTCTTCGCTAAACAACCTTCTCCCTGTGCACCAAAACGCAGACCCTTTCTCACACTGTGATCTCGGACTTGACCAAATTGATATGCCCCAATGGGGCCACAGTCCCTCCTATCTATAGGGATTGTCTCCCTCTTCTAGGCTGACATTTCTTCCTCTGGGTAAGCCGACTTGAACAACTGTTTGAGGGCCGACTTAACAAGGAGTGTCTCCAACACATTTGAGTCAACTTCAAGGAGCACTTTGACAAGGTCTTGAGGCATACTTTTTACATCGATAATTGTCCTTTACAAGTGTAACAACACTTCATATACATGACTCTAAATTACATATTTATGAGAAGATGATTGTTGATTTGGGGTAGCATCGGATGTGCTCTAAGTCTCAAATTTTGTGGAGAGGCTTAGACACATGTACTCCAAATAACCCAGAAATCGATTGGGGAAATTCCACCCAGAGACAGTTTTATTTAATAAATTAATTGTTTTTAATGAGACCCTAAGTCTAAACTTAGGAAATTAAAATAATTTATGCGTATTAATCTAAACTGTGGGTGTAACTTCTAGAAGAAGACAAGGATCAAGCCAAAGTGATATTAGCCATTGATTAGCTTCTAATATGGGTCGTTGAATGTCAACGAGAAGATTATTTAATGAAGGCTTAAGGGCCATTTCGAAACACACCGAGACATCAAGAGATCGAATTTTCTGAAGTGAGCAGTGCTCAGAGGAAAACTTTGATCGAGAGATTCACATGCAGAGAGGGTCAGAGACAGTTTTGGTCGGAGGATCTTTTTCGGAGCCAAGAATACTCAGCAGAGAGGCAGAGAGATATGTAGAGGAGGTAGCGCAATTCCCAGTGAGGGTGACGCAAGGCCACGAAGGCCACACGCAAAGCAGCGCTTTCCATTCCAAGCAGTAGCCCGAGATTTTGCAAGGAGATCGAAGATCTGAGCAAGGAGGGCTAAATTCGAGGCTCCTGAGAACAAATCGATCCAGCAAAGGAGGTGACGCAGTCTCCCAGAGCCATTGACGCAAGCCCACGTAATTACTGCGTAGAGGCAGCGTAGAGGGTGTTGGGAGGTCGTTATTTCAGCTACTAGATCATTTGGGACTTGCAGTGAAAAGACAGGTAATCTCACTAATTTCTTCTGCAGAGTGATATTCTTTGTACTAGATAGCCAGCAAGGCATCCAGAGAGTGTATTCAGAAATAACTATTGCTTAAAAATAAAAACCCTCAGATCTATTGCACCGGTTTTCCCACATTGGGTTTTTCCAGGGACTTTTGTCCAATAACAATGGTGTCCTATGTGATGTTTTTCTTTATTGCTTAGTTTCTTGTTTCGCAAATTTTAATTAATTAAGTGAAGGTTGCAGTAATAATTTGCTTCAGTAGTTTCAGTAGAACACTGCAAATAACTTGTTCACTTAATAACAAGTAGGTGAAGTAATTTCAGTTGGGATTTTGGACTTGGAATTTTCACAATGACAAACCCCTAAAGACATCATCAAGAAGTCTTTGACCTATAATAAAAACTCCTTGCTCATGAAACCCATGAGGCAAGCATTACAAAATACATTTTATTATCTTTGTCTTCTTCATTACATAAATTCATAATTACAAGTCACTAAGAAGACCAATCCTAGTTACACTTTTCAACAAAACATTTCTCGCTTTCCAACCACTTCTGCAATTTCGATCCCTAGTAGATTCTTCTGCCCAACAAATTCTTTTGCAACTTCGACCTAGCCAGCAAATTCTTCTGCAACTCTGACTTACCTAGCAAATTCTTTTGGAACTTCGACTTGCCTAGCAAATTCTTCTAGAACTTCGACCAGCAGTTTTCTAGCACTTCAATTTGCCCGGCAAATTCTTCAGCACTTTAAATTTCCCAACAAATGTAGAAACCCTAACATGAGAGAGAGAGAAAGATGCCCAAAAACTTTGATCTAGCTCCTCTTCTTTCTTTTCGTCCTTTTCCAACTTTTTTCTCGAGGAAATCGAACTTGAGTGAGTATCCAAATGAGGTCGAGTTCCTTCTTATTTATAGGCTTCTGAGGGATACAAATTGTTATCTTTAGGCCGACTTGTCCCTTCATGTAGGCCGACTTGATATTTTCACCATGACGAGGTCTTGGAGGGCCTTTTGACTCTATTTTGACTCAAATAAATTTTCTTTACAATATGTAACATGCCCAAATGGATCTTTAATACATGACAATGACTCAATTGACTTTATGACAAACCTATAAGTACTCAATGGGTACTTGACCTAAAAATAAATTTCCCTTGAGCATGAAACCCATGCCTCAATAATTTATTTTTCTCTTTTCATTAAATACATAAAATCATGATTACATTTGTCATTATGAAGATTGGACCTAGTTACATATTTCAACTCCCTCTTAACTAGGGAGGTATTTATAATCTATACAACGTTCTTGGACATTCTCTATCTAAAGAATTTTCATAAGAAGAGTCGGATTGGTAACCGGTTTGTTTAGCATCATATCATCCAGCATTGTCACATAGAAAGGCCTTAACTAACAGCACTATCTCTCCACAAGATCAGAACACAATGTTGGCAAGACCAATGACTTATAGACACCATCATCATTGTCTCTCAAGGTACATACCCCACTCAGGTATTCACAGGGTTTGTCCTCCCAGGACTATTCTTATCTTGGATTCCCAGTCCTTAAAGAATATCGGTCCTCTACAACTACTCTTATCTTGGATGCCCTACCTCATCCTCAAAGAGTATCAGATGCCAGATGTTTACCCAATCCTCCATTCCTTCTTCCAAAGTGAAGACAAGAATGATGTGTTTATCTCTCCTCATGGCCTTCACTAAGACTTACGGTTGTTGGTCCTGGTCTAGTGCATGACACATGAAGTAGAGAACCATATTTGTCACTCCCTCTTAACCAGGTATGACCAACCCATTCCAATAAAAGGAATGTACCCAAACTCCCTCTTAACTAGGGACTTGTCCAAAATTCCTCTTAGCTAGGGACTTGTTTTTAGCAACTCACTTGTTCTTCGGTGGATATCATGGTACCTTCAGCTGCTTGAAGAGCTCATCTTTTCAATGTCATGAATTTCATCTTTATCATTATGGAGCCTTCATCTTTTAAGACTTTTTCGTAGGGCATCGACCATCCATCACTTTCCTTCATGAACTATGTCAGACATGTCATCTTTTTCTTCATATCTGGATTTTCTTCATACAGTTACCTCTTCCAAGTCATGTTTGTTGTTCAAAAATGAACATCAAATCAAAGTTACCTTTTGTGATGGCCCTTCGTCGTGACATATGCTTGTAGCAACATCAACATCCTGCATACACATTGACACATCTCCAAGATATTCAATGTCAAGGGTCTCCTTTCTTTCCAAACTTCATCACAGTCTTCATACCTTTTCATGGAGATCTCATGGTCAATTCTTCTAGTCATCGGATGTGGATTTGCTTTTCTACGAGACCATAGTTTCTTCACATATTGCTCCCCAAGAACTTCCATCCATAGTTTCTTCATCTTTGTCAACCACCTCATATTCCATATGAGAACATATTGTGTTGATTTTATCTTTTCAATACGTGAATCATGCCTTCATGCATCTTTTCTACAGAAGAGATCCCTTTCCTTTGATCTACTCATGAGGTAGAGTATTCACCCAAGCTATCTGCAACCATATGATGACATGACTTAACCTATTAAACATATGCATACATACCTCTTTTCTCCTTTTGGTCATCTAAACTTCCTTCGACAACTCCCTTTCCTTGATTGAGAGTACTTCCACCATCTTGACATGTTGCACTCCTTTGTTACCATTATATCAATCTTCAACACAATGAATCCCATACAAGGTGGATTTCTCAGCGAGATGCTTCTTCCAAGAGAGGTGAGCATTCTAATGAAGATTCCAATGGAGGATCTTGATTATCCCCACCCTGCAAATGCTCCTTCCCAATGATGATGATGTATGATGAACTCTATGCTAGATGACTTTCTTCTACCCATAAGTACTACTTATGCTTTCAATGAGGTTTCCATGAGCTACTTCCTTCTATATGATGACTGCTACAACCATGTAGACTTCTACTTCAGCTATCTTTCAAGATTTTATAAGGATGTTTCAAGCTCTTGCTTTAATCGTATGCTTCTAATATGATGCCATCTCCTTATATGATGCATCCTATCATGCTTTCTACTATGATAGCTATCTTTCATGAAAACTGAAAAAGAACACAGTGAAGGAGATTATTTTAGTCATAGTATAGATCTTTCACTTCCTCCTCTGATTTCTTCTTTTCAGCTTCTTCCACTTCTTCAATGACATGGGCTTCTTCCCTTCCTCTTTTGTTGTTGTTTATCTTGAGCTTAAACCAATTTCTTTTATAGTGCCCATATTCATGACAGCCATAACATTGGATTTTCGACATGTCCTTGTTCTTTTTCTGAGGACCAAACCTTCCAATTTTTCCTTTCCTCCTAGCCATGGCAGCGAACACTTGAACTTGCTCGTTTGATCCTACATCGCTTTTTGCCTTCAGCCTAGTTTCTTCAATCTTACACAATGACCAAAGTTCATTGAATGGGGTAGCTTCCTTCTTTCCATAGATGCTTGATGTAAAATTGCCCCATTCCTCTAGTAGTGCATTGAGCACTATGGCAGTCATTTCTTTATCAAACATTATTTCTCCCAACTCTTGTAGTTGGTCTCTAATTTCTCATACCCTCATAAAGTATGAGGCTTTTCCATCTTCCTTTGATATCTTCATCTTGTAGAGTTATTGTCTTAATGATATCACTTCTCCAACAGTACTTACAGAAAACAATTCTACTAGCTTCTCATATATTTCTTTTTATGTCTCCAACTTTGATACATATGGTATGAGGGGATCTTTGATGTATTCTACAAGGATCCTTTGAGCCCTTACTTCCCCTTTCATCTACTTTGATAGAGCTTGAGCTTCTTCCTTTGGAGGTTTAGTGATTAAACCCTTAACATGACCAATGACTTCGTTTTCTATGAGGATCAAATTTGTCCTCTTCTTCTATGCAAGAAAGTTTGATGACCCAACCAATTTGTTGCTTTCCTTGCAAAATGAAGTCATTTTGATAGATTCAGATGTGGACATAAAGATACTTTCCTGTGAAGATACTCCTTGATGACAATATCTTCAACTTGATGCCTTCTTGATTTTGATGATGATGTTGATAATAGAAGATTTCTTCTTGATTAAGATGACTTCCTTCAAAAGTGAACCTTCAAAGAGAGGGAGATCACCATGGTTCCTTGATGATGACAATGCCTTTCTCCTTGATGAGCTTCCCTTTCTCAAAGTCAACTTCAGCCAAATTTGCCTTCCAGTAGTTGCAGCTTCCTCTTTGACCTCTTTTTTGACCCCTGAAATTTCTGACTGCAATTTCTGGTCACTGCAGAAACCCTAATTTTTGCATGTGTGCAAGAAAGACAGATATTTTACCCTTCTCTCTTCTTCGGTTGGATAGAGGCTTCTTCTTTTGCCACTTGAATTGCAAGATGGCTTGTCTTTCACTTGTTTTCGACCTCTTTAGGTGACTAATAATTCGGCTTCTGCTGCAACAAATGAGCCCTAATCTCATTGATTGGCTTTCACCAAAGAGTATTTTTGAAGTTAGAAGCTTCCATGGGTTGGCCAGCTTCTACAGAAAATTCATAAGGAATTTTAGTTGGATCAACGCACCAATCATTGAAACCATTAAAAAACACAAACAGCCATTCAAGTGGACCGAGGAAGCAGAAAAGAGCTTTCACCTCTTAAAGAAGAAAATCACAGAAAGACCAATTTTGACCTTACCTGATTTTGGGAAACCATTTCAAGCAAAGTGTGATGCAACCGGAACAGCAGTTGGTGCAGTTCTAAGTCAGGAGGAAAAGCCTGTGGCATATTTTAGTGAAAAATTGAATGAGTCAAAACAAAAGTACTCTTCATATGATAAAGAGTTTTATGCAGTAGTCCAGGCCCTTAAGAAATGGAGACATTATCTAATGTCTCAAGAATTTATTTTATACTCTGACAATCATGCTTTACAGTTTATTATGCAGCAGCCCAAGTTCAGCCAAAAACATGGTCATCCAAGAAGGAAAGATTCGAATCTTAGGATTTGAATTCATGAAAGATTTGTACAAGGAAGATGCAGACTTCAAAGAAGCATATGAAGCCTGTATGAGCCAGTCAAATATGGACAGAAATAAATGGGCAGAATACATGATACAAGGAGGACTCTTGTTCAAGAACAGTCAACTGTGTATTCCAGGCTGTTCCATGAGGGAAAATCTCATCAAGATGAAGCATAGTGGAGGTCTAGCAGGGCATTTTTGCCATGATAAAACTTTGGAACAGCTACAGCACTTCTACTATTGGCGAAAGATGAGAAGAGATTTGTAGATAGATGTAAAATTTGTCAATATGCCAAAGGAAAAAGTCAAAACACTGGATTGTACATATCATTACCTATTCCAACAAGACCATAGGATTCAATAAGTATGGACTTTGTTTAACGACTTCCAAAAACTCATAGAGTCAATGATTCTAATTTTTAGTTGTGGATAGATTCTCAAAAATGGCACACTACATTCCATGCCATAAGACAAGTGATGCCACGAACATTGCTAATCTATTTTTCAGAGAAATTGTGAGATTACATGGATTGCCTACAAGTATTGTCTCTGACAAAGATACACGATTTTTTGGACACTTCTGGAGGACATTATGGAAGAAAATGGGTACAAGGTTAAATTTTAGTTCTGCCTATCATCCAAAAACAGATGGACAAACTGAAGTACTTAATTGAAGTTTGGGGATTATCTTAAGGAGTTTAGTGGGAGAGCACCCGAAGCAATGGGATAATGTGTTAGCTCAGGACAAATATGCACACAATGATTCTTTCAACAAGAGTACTGGAATGAGCCCTTTTCAGATAATTTATGGCATGAACCCAAGGGGTGTACATGAACTTAGGAATTTAGGGAAAGCTGAAGCAAGGAGTGCTGAAGGCGAAGATTTTGCAGGAGCAATGCAAAGTATCCATGATATGGTAAAGCAAAGACTTCAAGAAAGTAGTACCAGGTACAAACAAAGCGCAGATTTAAAGAAAAGGGAAGTAAATTTTGAAGTTGATGATTTAGTGATGGCACATCTCAGAAAGGAGGGATTTCCAAGAGGAGAATACAATAAACTCAAATACAAAAAAAATTGGACCGTGCAAAATCTTGAGGAAATTCTCTGCAAATAACTATGAGCTAGATTTGCCAAAGGGAATTGGTATATCACCAATTTTCAGTGTAGCAGATTTATATCATTATCAAGCACATGAGCCAAGTCAAGAAACAGAGGTGAACAGTACAGAACCTGAAGTTCAGTGGGAGACACAAATGCCAGCAGCAAAGCTACAGGAACCAGAGATGATTTTAGATGAAAGAGTATACAAAAAACCCAGGGGAAAACAATATTTGGAGTATTTGATTAAGCGGAAGAATTCTCCAATAGCTGAAGCTACTTGGATGACAGAAGCAAATTTACAGAAAAGAGGAATCAATGTCTCCAAACTCATGAACATGAGTTCATGAATATTTTCAACCTGGGGAGTCTGATGCAGGCGCATCACGTCGACAGTCGCCAGCACAGCATGATGTCAGTATGGCGTCAGTGGAAACAACGCATGAAGACAGTGTTAAGCTTCTAGAACTTGGATATTTTGGACAGGAGTGGGTGCCTGTCAGTTTATTTAGTTAGTCCAAATTTAGAAATCGGGTCTGAATCAGTGGCTATCTGTCACTATAATTTAGGAGCCAGTTTCAAGTTGTTAGTAACTGTTCTTATCCCTCTTTCTGAGGAAGAATGTATAAGCCCACTTGGTGGTCAGTTCGCAGGTTAGAGAGTCAAATAGTTGAGTCTGCTGAGCGTGAAAACGCTTTTGTAAATCTTGTAATCAATAATAGAGATTTACCTGACTGGGGTTGTGAAGAATTTGCAGAGCTTCTGTGCAGACAGCCATTTCTGTGTGAATTGATGGCTGTAATATCGTTAATTAATCTCTTCTGCTGAATTTTCAAGTTGCTAGTAACTGTTCTTATCCCTCTTTCTGAGTAAGAATGTATAAGCCCATTTGGTGGTCAGTTCGCAGGTTAGAGAGTCAAATAGTTGAGTCTGCTGAGCATGAAAACGCTTTTGTAAATCTTGTAATCAATAATAGAGATTTCCCTGACTGGTGTTGTGAAGAATTTGCAGAGCTTCTGTGCAGACAGCCATTTCTGTGTGAATTGATGGCTGTAATATCGTTAATTAATCTCTTCTGCTGAATCTCTGTTCTGGTTATGAACTTAGACAACCATCACTGTGTGCTTTGAATAATTGTAATCTTGTCTCTGTTGTCTGTTTATGAACCTATTCTGTCAATCCTGGAGTGATTCTTCTGTTTCAATCGTCAGAGAGGGAAAGGCCAAAAATTCAGAGCCAAAATTTTACAGAGTTACAGAATTAAGAAGAACCCGATAAGTGAGGGGCCGGGGGGTTATCAGAATACCTTGAGGGAGCTACATGATATACTTTTGGCAGTACATTCTGGGGCATTATATGAGCATGAAGTACAGTGGATGGGGCTCCAAGCAGTATTGGGGCACATCATCAAGTGAGGGGACAACAAATTTATCCGTGCGATCTGTCGGGAGCAGCACGATTAGCATGCACTAGGTTGATTATCAATACATGGTGTCCATTTGTTGATCGCATACAGCGATTAGAGGGGAGGCACGGATGGGTTCTAACAGTTATCAATACTATGCAGCAACTGATAGAGATTGGGAACTATGAACTCCCAATTTGGCTGTGGGATCTAGGAATCCAGTTGGTCAGTAAATCACTCCACTTCTCTGAGTATAGATATGACAGAAAGTGATCTAGTTGATTTTTGGGTTGACACATGAGGACCATTGCGGCCTTTACCATGTGGTGATGCAGAATTTCCATATTGTTGCTCAGGATCAAGTCCAGTTATAGACCGGCAAGGAGGACTCAGTATAAGCATGGTGGGCAATTAGTTATGACCGAAGTGGCACAGTGTTAGCATGGCAGTTTCTTCTTGATATTAGTATGGGGCCCTGGCATTATAGGACTTGGTAGTTTAGGCACCCTTAGGAATAAGTTGGTTTTTACAGGGCAAGATCACTCAGATCATCCATTGGACTTCGGTTTGGTGGAGAGTATTTCACCTCTCAGTGATTCATTGATGGTATCAAAGGAGAAGGTTGTGGTTAGTTCATGTGGATGAGAACCCTTTTCAGCAAGAGTTGGATTGTACTTTCAAGAGTTCACTCTTGAGGTACATGGGATTGGTGTTCGGTAGAGCAACTTCTCAAGGAGTTGGTCAGAATTTTGCATTATTGAGATGCTCTATTTGTTGATAGTATGCAGAGGGCTTTTGGCGTCTATGCCTTGTTGGGGAGTGAGTGGAGGGAGGAATACTTCACGATGATCAGGATGATTTGGGACCCCGGTATCATGATATCCATTCGTGTTGGGGTAGCACAGTGGTTTAGAGTGGCCCAATGGCATATTTGGAACCCTAGTCTTAGCTTGAGTTTGGGTCAGTCAGTGATGACATTGCTTGAGGACAAGCAATTTTGTGGAGGGAGGACTGTAATGTCCCCAATTTTTGGATTTTTGTGTGATATGGTTAAGGGAGATCTCCAAAGCATGTGTCGACTAAATCATGGGAGCAGGATTACACCATTGGTGAGCCTAGAAAGTTTGGAGTTTTATGTGGCCCGAGTGGGATCGCTTACCATATTTCATCATCAGGATCAATTTCACACAGTTCACTCTTGGTTTCATTGCATTCCGACGATTCTTGTAAAATGGGGTTATTAACATGCATATTTAATTATTTACGCTTAAGGTACTATTTGGGGCTGATTATTTGGAGGAACACCTATGTTGGAATCAGGGTGAAAAGATCTATAAGGCAGGATGATGAAAAGGGGCTTTGGTTGGCCGATGTGATCATGGAGGTGAACTAAGCATTTTCTGGGGTTAAAAGTGGCTTTAATTAGTTAATAAAAGACACTTTATCAAATAAAGAAAGGGAAGGTGATTTTATTATTTAATTGGAGGGAAAAGGAAAAAAGGGTGGCAAAAGAGTCAACCAAGTTATAAAAAATGGAAATGAGGGGGTCTCTCCTCATTCTTGCATTCACTCACTTGGAAAATAGAATTTTAGAGAAATTTTTTAAAAGAGAATAGGGTTTTTGGAAAAATTCATTCTGGTTGGCTAGTTTCAGTATTGAAACTATACACCCTAGCTAGTCCTGGAGCGGAAGCACTCAAATTTCGTCATTGAGTTTCACTTTTCAAGAAGATATTAGCAAGAAAGAGTAAATTAGTGGTGTCATCAGTTGATTTTATAGATTGGCTTTTGTTATTCTACATTTGACATACAAGTTGAGCATGCCCATTAAGTGGCTGAATTCCTAAGTCACACGTGGAGGGTCGAGTTACTAGGTCTAGTTGCATCATTTGAGGTCGAGTTTACCCCTTTCTATTTCTGGCCAAGTTTTGTTCATAAAGAGGTTGTGATTTCACTGTGTTGTTGGCTAAGTTTTGTGGGTTAAGGAGTTGAGTCTTCCCATTGTTAAAAGGGGTTGAGTTTGTCACTCAAAGGGGGGTCGTGTTACATGCTTTAAATAATGCACTCAAAGACATTGGTAAAATTTCTTAGATCACCCGTATTATTTTGGATGCAAGAGAGGTCCAAATGTTCATTTGCACCCGCCATGGCTCTCTAGCTATTTATAGAATTTATGCAAGAAAGGAGTTCTTGAAACCGGCAGATACAAGGTATGCCACCTACTATCTCCTTCTTGACCACATGCTAGAGGTGCAGCATGCAGTAAAGGCCACAGTTATAAGTTTTGAGTGGTCTATGACTATAATTTATAAATTTATGATACATGGTTTTCTACTTCTAGACTCTTAATTTGAGATTTATATTAAAATTTTAATGAATTGTTCATGTTTACATCTTTATTAAATTTTACTTTTAGTGCTATTTACTTTTACACTTTAGCTGCTATTTAAATTTTGCAATGATTCATCATGCATCAATGATCATAGAATGATTATGTAGATATTAGACAGTAGTAGATTGTAATTTGTAGGTTGTAAGTTGTATGAAACTAATAATACTTCTTAACTTTAAGTTATGCAATGATGACGAAATTTGTTTTTGTGATGCACAATTCTCAACGACGATTAGATTGTAATATTCCCAAATGGGAAAAGCAGGAATATAGTGCAAAATGTTGGAACAATGTTGCAAATCATCATTTAGAAAGTAAGAGACCAATATGGAGACCTTTCATATGTTATTACAGCGACAAAATGTACATAAGAAATGGGCCATCAGATGCATAACAGGAAATACAAGCCTCCAATGAACAAAATCCCTCAATAAGAGGTGCTGCAATCATGTAGAAAAGCTGGAAGACCCTTATAGCGTTATTTTATTAGCTCTGCTACAGCAAATGATTATACATCAGATCTAGAGTTGATATGTGCCTCAAAAGTTAGATCTATATCAGATCCATGCACTATACAAGCTCTTCTAAAGAACGCTCTTCTAAAGAACCCCTCAAGGGTTTTCAGCAAAACACCAAGTACAAGTTGTAGATCTGAGATCTAAGACTACAGATCTACTGAAAAATACAGATCTGGAAAGTGTGGCTGATCTGATATGATCAATAAAATAGCCTCCTCCAATAGATCCTCAAAGTGAAAGGCAATCCCCTTCACTTGAAAATCAGCTCTCCAAATGGTGTGCCAAACCACCCTGCAACTCCTACAGAAATAACGCAGATCTTGAAGTAAAACTGCGTTGTAGGGATAAATATATGGTTGGCCTGATGCCAAGATCTGAAAATAAGCTCAATGGCCTTCAATACTGTCCTCCCAATGGAAAGGAAGCCCCATCAACTAAAAATAATTAATAAGATGGCCAAGATCTATAGATCTAATCACCACTTGCTGCAACCTGCAAAAACAACCAAACCCTCAACAAGATCTGCGTTGTAGTTGAAAGAAGAAGCTTGGCCTTAAGCCAGATAGTGGACAATGTAGTGCAAGACTCCTCCAAGAGCTCCTCAATGGAAGAGGTGGGATTCCCGATCAGGAACACCCTGTGCTAAACAGCACTCTATCTCAGCTAAACAACAAGAGAAAGATATATGTCTAAACAGACCATATATTAAGAAATATAATATACATCAACAACCCCATATGGCTGCCATCCTCTTCCTTAAATAGAATATGAGCTTGCAAACCCTAAGCCCCATCCAAAAAGATCGCTACATTCACACAAAGCAACTCCATCTAAAACTGTGATGTCCCTCATTGATGACCACTCCTCCATGACAGCGCTGTTGATTTGGTCAAGGTTGACCCAGTCAAAGTGATCCAGCCCCTTTCACACCAAGGGTGCTTTAATTAAGCTACCAAGATTTGTCTTTTTCTCATTTGGCAGTGATTTATTCATTATTAAGGAGAATTATGGACCTCCTTTGCCCTCTTATTCTTTAAACAAAGCAATAAAACAAAATTGAATATTCCAATTAGCTCATGACTAAGTGGGAATATTACAGTCCTCCCTTCCCAAATTTTGTTTGTCCTCAAGCAACAAACAAAGTGAGTGCTGCAAACCTCCGTCATTGGTGACACCAACATGTGATAATCTTCCCTCATAAGCTAAGTGTTCACCAATCCATCCCTCCATGAATTGCTCCTCCAAAGTTCTCATGAGATTCAAATAATCCATCCCATAAGGAGACAATAGTTCAAATGAAACAAACATGGTTTGCCCAATGTTCTCCCTAAAACATGTAGCATAGTGAACATGGAGAATCTCCATCCCATATGGGCACATACATACCTCCCATCCTCCCTCCAATCATTTCCATAAAAAGTATAAGTACATCATCAATGTATGGGATCAAAATTAAGTACATACAAACAGAAATTTGTGCATATGGAGGTGGGTCATAGTCCCACATGTGGAACTAGTGCTATAAATCTCCTGACTGCCTCAAATAATGATATGGTAAGTGGTTTCCCCACCACTTACTTGTTTCCCAAGTCATCTCATCGTGGTTGAAAGTGTGAGATATGTTTGATGCCTTTGGAGTGCACCCATCATGATACAAAATCTCCCCTTGATCTCCAAGGGAGTGGCCATGTTCAGAAATTTTTTTGGCCCAAAGTTGGCCATGAAGTCTATATGGAATAGTGCTCGTCCTTGGAGCTATGGCCTGCATAAACATAGTAAAAGAATGCATATGTTCATCAAATAAAACATTAGGTACACAAGCATATCTTTCACCAAAATTCCTCCTTAAACAAATGGAGTGGTGCACAGATCTATCTCCTCTCTCAAAAGAAGAAAGAGGCGGTTGAATTAACTCCTTTATAGAGTTATTGTGTTGTCCCAACTCCACATGGTTCATGCATCTTTAAAAATGTTGATATAGTTCTCCTTCAAAGCCCTTCCAAGTGTAGCTTCTCATGATAATGTTGTAGAGTCTCATGGAATATGTGTGGTTGAAAAAGAACTCTTCATAAGCCCTTTGTAGCAACTTCTCCTTGAGCTTGGAGGCTCTAGATAAGAAGATTCTACCATGATAGTAGATGACTCCATCTTGGACTGAATAGCCCTCTTCATGTAGCTAGTCATCAAGTATCATGCATGTGTGAAGATCCTTGGAATAATCCACCAACAGTTGGGATTTCCAATATGGATCAATCTCCCATAGTGACAGCTCTAATGATCTATCACAAAGAACATTTGTCATATCGCTGCTCTCCTCCTTGACATCTGCCATGTCAAAGGTAAATGTTGGAAGGTCATTCCTTCCATGCTTCTCCTCCCACAGCGCAAAATCTGAAATGAGAGTGGGTAATGATGATGTTGGGAGAATGTCTCCCTCCTCCTTGAGCCTACCCAAGACTCCCAACGCTGTATTTTGATCTTCTAATGCTCCCATCCTTCCTGGATCTTTGAAAGGAGCATCAAGATGTGAGACATCTTTTACCAAATCTGAATCAGGTGGTCTCCCAGGGGGTTTACCACAAGATAATGATGTCTCATGGATCATTCTCATGTGCATAATAGATGGGATCATCATATCCCTGCTTCCATTGCGCAAATTCATCTATGTTTCTTGTGTGGAAGTTTCATGACAGTTGGGTATCACTCTTAATGATGCAAGAGTGCCTCTAATTGGAGCAATGGCTCCATCCTCACCTCCAAGTGGTGGTGGATCATCTCCTGTTGTTCTAGTGCTGTGACCCCTCCCTTGTTCTTCTTCTTCTTCCTCCTCATCATCTGAGAAGACCTCTAAGTAATGTGCTTTTCCAGCTGCACATCTATGTCCAGGTGCCCAAGCTTCTTGGCAAGTGAAGCAAAGTTTCCTTCTTCTTAGATCTCTCCAGACATCATCATCAAGAGGTTTTTTATATTGACTCTCCTTTGAAGGAGCAGCCTTTTCTTCTTTTCCCTTTGATGGAAAAAAGGGCTTATGCTGAAATGTTGCTTTGCTTTTGGCAAGGCATCTTGAAGGTCTCTAGCCCTTTCAATGGCATCATGTAGGGTAGTGGGCTTGGTAGATTTAACCAACCCATGAAGAGGTTCATTTAACCCATCAATGAACATGTACACCCTTCTTGCTGCAGACAAATCAGGAACCATAACAGAAAGTCTTAAAAATTCAGAGATGTAAGTTTCTGCATTACTTGATTGTTTCAACTTTGCAAGGCTCATGAATGGTGCTTCAGGATCTCTTCTATCAAATCTTTCCACCAACCTTCTAGTGAAGTCTGAATAAGCAGTCACATTAGCATGACCCAATGTAGACAAGCCATGTAACCACTAGTCATGTGCTTCACCCTTAAGGCGCAGCACTACAATCTTAATGGCCTCTGTTGAAATTTAGTTACCGGAGGACAGATGGTTCCCTAGATCTAAAGCTAGCTCAGCCATTGGATTTAAGGATTCCCCAAAAGTCACTTAGGGTTAGGTTAAAGGAGGAAAAGGAAGGAAAAGGTCATTCATTCTTTCATGAGCAGATTGAGAGAGGAGAAGAGAAAGCAAAGGATATTTCTAAGCAGTGAGAGGAAGAGGACAGTAGCAAAGAGATTCAGCAAATACGTACAGCAAAGATAGAGCACGGTTTTCAAGGCAAGAGGGCACAAAAATCAAGGAGAGAAGAACAGCATTTATTGCTGCTATATTGACACAATTCCCAAAGAGGCCGTACAGCAGTTTAAGGGATTGTTTTTCTGATTTCCATACAATAGGAAATCAACACATAAAACAAGGTCGTACAGCAGGTTCAAGGAAGTCGTACAACACGTAAATCGAGGCAGCCATACAGCAGTTCCGTAAAGAACAGTGTTTATTGCTGCTATATTGGCACGATTCCCAAGGAGGTCATACAGCAGTTTGAGGGACTGTTTTTTCTGATTTTCGTACAGCAGAAAATCAGCACATAAATCGAGGCCATACAGCATGTTCAAGGCAGCAGTACAGCACGGAAATCGAGGCAGCGATATAGCAGTTTCGTACAGCACTGTTTTCGAGGTCGTACAGCGCGTTTTTCTATGTTATCCGTACAACATTTAATGTTGCACAGTTTTCTGTAATTTATGTTTTGTGTGGGCACGAAAATCGAGGTGGAGTTTTGCACAATTTTCGAGATAAGTACATTTAAGAGATTGTTGTAATTTTTTACTGTATATTTCTGTCTCACTGTAAAAGATATTTATTGGAAATAAAAGAGAGCTTTCGAACTGGTTTTCCCCAAGAGTTGTAGGGGGTTTTTCCAGGGTCAAGTTGACCAAAAATTAGTGTGTCTATTTTCTGTGTGTGGCTGATTTAATTTTCTGAGTTTTTAGTTCTACATTTCAGCGCTGTGAAATTTCCAGAATTTGTGTTTTCAGAAAATATTTATTTTTCCAGCGTGTCGAATGTATGGCTATGGGAATGGGCATTTAAATTTATAGGAGAAATATGGAGAAACTGAAAACCGGGGTTAGGTCATCAAATTTCTACATGGTATCAAAGCCATTTTGCTGAAAAGTGCAGTTTGGGACAGCAAGAAGAAAAATTACAGCAAGCTGATTTTTCACACAGAAAACAGTACCTTTACTACAGCAGTGTTATTTTCAGTTTATTAGGACAACAAGCATGTCTTTGGGCTTGAGGGTGGAGGATAGGTTGGATGGGCATAGTAACTACAATGTATGGAAGGAGAGAATGCAAAGCATCTTTGAGGAGGCAGAAGTCTGGGATATCATGGTGCATACCACACAGAACCATGTTAATGTGCCTACTGATGTTGTTCAGTTGGCAGCATTTAATAAGAGGAATAACAAGGGTAAGAGACTGATTCTGGATGGAATCAAAGACCATTGCATTTCTCATGTGAGAGGAAAGAGATATGCTCATGAGATGTGGACAGCATTGACCAATCTCTACCAGAGTACCAATGAGAACAAGAAAATGGTCCTAAGGGAGACGTTGAAGACCATTAAGATGGGTAAGACTGATAGTGCAATTGGATATCTCACAAAGATTACTAATGTGGGAGATGCATTGGCAGCAGTTGGAGAGGTCATTCCACCCACTGAGTTGGTGCAGATTGCAGTGAATGGCCTTCCCAGTTCATGGTTGAACTTTGCTGATGGGGTTTGTGCACGTGAGACCCTTCCCACTTGGGAGAGGTTCTGGGATGATTGCATACAGACAGAAATCAGAAAGAGCCAGCTTGGGGTAGCCAAACCAGTTGAGCAAGATGAGGATGTAGCACTGTTGGCAGGAGGCAAGAAAGGCAAGAGAAAGCAACAAGCTTCCACAAGTGTTGGTGGGGGGAAAGGCAAAGGTAAATGTAAATTGGGGAACACGCAGAAGGACTATTCCAAGGTGAAGTATTAGAATTGTCAGAATATGGAACACTGTGCAGTTGTGTGTCCAGAGAAGAAGAAGAAGAAGGGGAAGAACCAGAGCATGGCAGCATCAGCAAAGATAAAGGACTTTACGAATAGCTTTGACCGGGAGTTTGGGTTCATTGCTTGTGAGTCCACTAGTGCAGGATCACCTGCCACAGAGGGTGAGAGGGAGTGTGCATTTCCCTCCACTAGCGGAGCATCTTCAGGTATCTAGTATGTTGACAGTGGGTCTTCACGTGTCATATGACAGGATTCCGTGAGTACTTCTTAGAGCTTTCAGAGAGTGGCACTGATATAGAGGTAGTACTCGGAGATGACAGCATTGTTAGAGCAATCGGTGTGGGGACATTGACATTTTATAGGGAACCCAAACCTCCCTTGAAAGTGTCAGATGTTCTATATGTGCCAAGGATGAGGAAGAACCTCATATCCGTCTCAACATTGGAGGACAGAGGGTATGAGATATTGTTCAGGAGAGGACAGGTGCTTATATATCCCAGGGGCGCTCCAGCTAAGTCAGCTAGAGTGATTGGTGTACGTCATGCAAAGGTGTACAAATTTGCATTTCAGCCCATTTTGGCATTGAGCAGTAGTACCGACAACAGAGCTAGCAGTTCAAAGCTGTGCGAGATTTGGCACCGCAGGATGGGGCACATGTATCATAGAGCCTTGAGGACATTGCGGGAGATCACTACAGGTGTGCTAGATTTCAGTACTAATCACTTTGATACATGCAGAGGATGTGTTATGGGTAAGTTTACCAAATCCCCTTTTCCCAGTAGTGACAGCAGATCGACTGAGATACTTGATTTGATTCATTCCGATGTGAGCGGTCGGATGTCTCATGTTTCCTTGAGTGGATATGAGTATTATGTTTTATTCATTGATGATCACTCTAGGAGGACCTGGATATATTTCTTGAAGACCAAGAGTGAGGTCTTCAAGCGGTTTCAGGAGTTCAGAGCTCTTGTGGAGACTCAGACAGGTCGGAAGATCAAGTCCCTGAGGTCGGACAATGGAGGGGAGTACACCCTTGGTGAGTTTGTTGAGTATTGTGTGGCGGCGGGCATTAGGAGGGAGTTCACAGTTCCTTACAACCCCCAGCAGAACGGGGTTGCGGAGAGGAAGAACAGATCCATCATTGGGGCTACCAAAGCCATGTTACATGATCAGGGGTCACCATTGTTTTTGTGGGAAGAGGCCTGCAACACTGCTGTATATTTGAAGAACAAGAGTCTGCATCGTGCCTTGGGGCATGTGACTCCGGAGGAGGCTTTTTCTAGGAAGAAGCCTGATGTTGGTCATCTCCATATCTTTGAGTGTATTGCATACTCCTACGTACCCAAGGAGAAGAGGACCAAGCTAGAGCCCACCACAGAGAAGGGTATCTTTGTGGGCTACAGTGAGACCTCGAAGGCCTTTCGGATTTATATTCCTGCACAGAGGAGAGTTGTTGTCAGGCGGGATGTGAAATTCGAGGAGGACAGGGCTTTCAGGAGGTCACGAGAGATAGAGTATCTGGATCGGCCAGACCCTCAGGAGCAGCTGAGTCAGGCATAGGGATCTAGTGGGTAGGGATTAGGAGGATCAGGAGGTACATCGATTACGGTGTCACGTCCATCAGTGAGCAGTGGCTTGCAGAGTTAGAGGGGTGGTGCTTCGGGCAACATGCAGAGCAATCCATAGAGCAGTTCACTAGGGAGTCCACCGATGGACAATTCACACGCTACTTCAGCGTCTATAGGTTCAGGTTCAGGCAAGAGGACAGCAGACAGACAGTCAGGAGTTCAGACTCCTGATGAGGAGGAGGAGTTTCATTCTCCAGTGGGAGAAGTGTGCTCAGGGAAGAGGAAGCCCAAGTGGCTTCAGTATACCTTAAGAGAGGCCACATCTGTTGCTGGGCCAAAGAGGCCGATCAGAGAGAGCAGACCACCTGAGAGGTTCTGTAGCTATATGGCAATGGTTGCCAACATCATTGACTCTGAGCCTTCTAGCTATGAGGAGGTAGCTAGCCAGCAAGTCTGGAGAGAGGCCATGCAAGAGGAGTATTCTTCTATCATGAAGAATGATGCTTGGGAGGTGGTGCCGAGACCTGAGGGCAAATCCGTGGTTACTTCCAGATGGCTTTACAAGGTAAAGCACGCTGCAAATGGCAGCATTGAGAAATTCAAAGCAAGGTTTGTGGCTAGAGGGTTCTCCCAGGTAGAGGGAGTAGATTATGAGGAGACCTTCGCTCCCGTGGCTCGATATACTTCGATTCACTCCATCATATCGATAGCAGTAGAGATGGGTTGGAAGATCCACAAGATGGATGTGAAGACAGCATTTCTCAATGGCTTCATACAGGAGGAGGTGTACATTGAGCAGCCACAGGGCTTTGAGGTGCATGGGAAGGAGTTCCATGTGTGCAAACTGAAGAAGGCCCTTTATGGCCTGAAGCAAGCTCCCAGAGCTTGGTACTCCAGGATAGATACATACTTGCAGGAGATGGGTTTCACAAAGAGTGATGCAAATCCAAACCTTTACTTTATTGTGATAGGTGAGGAGCCTCTCATTCTGGTGCTGTATGTGGATGACTTGGTCATTACGGGTGCAGAGAGACTCATAGAGCACTGCAAGAGAGATCTTGCGTCGAAGTTTGAGATGAAGGACATTGGCTTGATGCATTACTTTTTGGGTTTGGAGGTGTGGCAGGAGGAGGGGCATTTCTTCCTGGGGCAGGGGAAGTATATTGTGGACATCCTTGACAGATTCCACATGGAGAATTGTAGAACCATGTCGACACCGATGATTACCAACTGGAAGAAGCTTCACGCTTCAGATTCCGAGTTGGTGGATCCCACATTGTATAGACAGCTAATTAGTTCTTTGATGTATTTGGTCAACACCAGACCAGATATATGTTTTACAGTCAACACGATGAGCCAATTCATGTGTGAGCCCAGGAGGGTGCACTAGGTTGCTGCAAAACACATTTTGCGGTACTTGCAGGAGACAGTGGATTATGGTCTGGATTATAGGTAGGGGAATGGAGTGAGATTGGCAGGTTACACTGATTCCGATTGGGCAGGTTGTGCTTCTGATACAGGGTGTTGTTTTGGGTTGGGTTCGGCAGTGGTGTCGTAGTTCAGCCGAAAGCAGCAGTCAGTAGCATTGAGTTCAACGAAAGCAGAGTACATGGCAGCCAGTCTAGCTAGCTGTGAGGTCATCTGGCTTCGCAAGATGTTATTTGGCTTATTTGGTTAGCCGTTGAGACCTTCAGTGATTTATTGTGATAATCAGAGTTGCATTAAACTCACGGAAAATCCAGTATTTCATGACAGGTTAAAGCATATCAGCATCAAATATCATTTCAAATTATCCAAAGGAATTTAATTTTTTCTCCTAAAGTGACTTTATAAAGTTATAAAGTCAAATCTAATTTAAAAGTGACTTTAAGTGATAAAGTTACTAAGTCTAATTTTAAAGTGACTTCAATAAATTCAATGTGAAATTAGAAAATGAAAAGTGACTTTGGAAATAAATGACTAAGTGGGTCTTTATTAAAGTGGGGTGAATTAAAAAATAGAAAGTGAGATTTAAATGAGCATTTAATCTCAGCCCTAGATCTCAATCTATTTCAGCCATTTGATTTAGGGATTCCCCAAAAGTCACTTAGGGTTAGGTTAAAGGAGGAAAATGAGGGAAAAGGTCATTCATTCTTTTACAAGGTGATTGATATATGAGAAAGCAAAGGATATTTGAAAAGAGGAGAGGAAGAGGATGTGGAGTAAAGAGATTCAAGAAACTGAGCAAAGCAAAGACAAGAAAAGGTTTTCAAGGCAAGAGGGCATGAAAATCGAGAAGAAGAATAAGATTTATTGTTGCAGGATGAAAACATTCCCACAGAGGCCATACAAAATGCTATGGGATCGTTTTTTTAATTTCAGATGTATTAGAAATCAAAGACAGTAAATTGGTGCCGATAACAAAATCAGCACAGTAACCGAGGTCGTATTAAAGATGTCTGGCAAGAGTACAGTTATATGACAAAGACGGGAAATCGAGGCAAGCCAGACAAGACGAAGTGACAGAGGTTGTACAACCGTAAAGACGTTTAGGTTGTCCGTAAGCAGACATTTTAATGTCGACAATTTTAAGTTGTTTCACAGGGTGGGCACGAAAATCGAGGTGGAGTTTTGCACGATTTTCGAGATAAGTATATTTAAGAGGTTGCTGTAATTTTTTACTATGTATTTCTGTCTCACTGTAAAAGATATTTATCAGAAATAAAAGAGAGCTTTCGAACTGGTTTTCCCCAAGAGTTGTAGGGGATTTTTCCAGGGTCAAGTTGACCAAAAATCAGCGTGTCTATTTTCAATGTGTGGCTGATTTAATTTTCTGAGTTCTTAGTTATGCATTTCAGCACTGTGAAATTTCCAGAATTTGTGTTTTCAGAAAATATTTATTTTTCCAACTTGTTGAATGTATGTCTATAGGAATGGGCATTTCACTTTATGGGAGAAATAAGGAGAAACTGAAAATTGGGGTTGGGTTATCAAATTTCTACAACCTCCATCTCTGGAACCTTCTTCAACTGAAAGTAGATGTTAAGTTTTTCTACCCAAGATTTGGCAGTACACTTGGATGGCCCATCAAAATCGGGTAAAAAGAATCTGCCCATAGTGTGATGTCGATCATGATTTTGAATGAATCCACCACTTCTATGAAGATGCCTTGGTCCTCTATTGTCCTTTATTTGACAAAAATCCTAAAAACTCAAGTGATCATTGAATCTCTGAGTTTGAGATTCATACTCCATAAAATAGTCTTCAAGAGATTCTTGCTCTTGAAACCCTTCATTTCCCACAGCCAAAAATGTAGACATGGTAGAGCGTTGGGAAACTTGTGGTTGATGCATTGGTTGATCATTCCAGTGATGAGACATGCCAGAGCCTTCTCCATGATGAAATTCTTTAGGGGATTCCTTAAATCTATCCATTCTCATCTCTTTGATCTCTCTAATAATGTCTTGCATGGCTCTAAGAAGGATCTTAGGGAACTCCTCCTCTTCATCTTCACCTCCAGATATAGGGGTTTTACCCTTGTCTTCTTTGTCATTTGTATAATCAAATCTCCTGTGGCTTCTTCTTTGATACCTCTTTTCTCTATTAGCAAGAGGCTCTCCTTCTTCAAATGACATATTGGCTTTTAGAATGCACAGGTTGTGCCAAGATAATGCTTTGATAACACTGTAATATTCCCAAATGGGAAAAGCAGGAATATAGTGCAAAATGTTGGAACAATGTTGCAGATAATCATTTAGAAAGTAAGAGGCCAATATGGAGACCTTTCATATGTTATTACAGCAGTAAAATGTACATAAGAAATGGGCCATAAGATGCATAACAGGAAATACAAGCCTCCAATGAACAAATTCCCTCAATAAGAGGTGTTGCAATCATGTAGAAAAGCTGGAAAACCCTTACAGCGTTATTTTATTAGCTCTACTACAGCAAATGATTATACATCAAATCTAGAGCTGATATGTGCCTCAAAAGTTAGATCTATATCAGATCCATGCACTATACAAGCTCCTCTAAAGAACCCCTCAAGGGTTTTCAGCAAAACACCAAGTACAAGTTGTAGATCTGAGATTTAAGACTGCATGTCTACTGAAAAATACAGATCTGGAAAGTGTGGCTAATCTGATATGATCAATAAAATAGCCTCCTCCAATAAATCCTCAAAGTGAAAGGCAGATCCCCTTCACTTGAAAATCAGCTCTCCAAATGGTGTGCCAAACCACCCTGCAACTCCTCCTACAAGGGTTTTCAGCAGAACACCAAGTACAAGTTGTAGATCTGAGATCTAAGACTGCAGATCTACTAAAAAATACAGATCTGGAAAGTGTGGCTGATCTGATATGATCAATAAAATAGCCTCTTCCAATAGTTCCTCGAAGTGAAAGGCAGATCCCCTTCACTTGAAAATCAGCTCTCCAAATGGTGTGCCAAACCACCCTGCAACTCCTCCTACAGAAATAACGCAGATCTGGAAGTAAAACTGCGCTGTAGGGATAAATATATGGTTGGCTTGATGCCAAGATCTGAAAATAAGCTCAATGGCCTTTAATATTGTCCTCCCAATGGAAAGGAAGCTCCCTCCACTGAAAATAAGCAATGAGATGGCCTAGATCTATAAATCTAATCACCACTTGCTGCAACCTGCAAAAACAACCAAACCGTCAACAAGATATGCACTGTAGTTGAAAGAAGAAGCTTGGCCTTAAGCCAAATAGTGGGCAATGTAGTGCAAGACTCCTCCAAGAGCTCCTTAATGGAAGAGGTGGGATTCCCAATCAGGAACACCCTGTGCTAAACAGCACTCTATGCCAGCTAAACAACAAGAGAAAGATATATGTCTAAACAGACCATATATTCAGAAATATAATATACATCAACAACCCCATATGGCTGCCATCCTCTTCCCTAAACACAATATGAGCTTGCAAACCCTAAGCCCCATCCAAAAAGATCACTACATTCACACAAAGCATCTCCATACAAAACTGCGTTGTCCCTCATTGATGACCACTCCTCCATGACAGCGTTGTTGATTTGGTCAAGGTTGACCCAGTCAAAGTGATCCAGCCCCTTTCACACCAAGGGTGCTTTAATTAAGTTGCCAAGATTTGTCTTTTTCTCATTTGGCATTGATTTAGTCATTATTAAGGATAATTATGGACCTCGTTTTCCCTCTTATTCTTTAAACAAAGCAATAAAACAAAATTGAATATTCCAATTAGCTCGTAACTAATTGGGAATATTACATAGATACTATTAGACTATTAGTATTTACTATTTACTGTTAGTCTTTAGATTTATCATTTATGATTTTAGTATTTTATTTATTTTGATTCATGTTTAATTTTTTTTTTTAAATAAATAATAAATATAATAAATAGTTGCCGCACTTTTCCTCCCCAACCCACTGTCCCTTGAAAATTTGGGGGTGCGCTTTAGCCGTCCCGAAAACTCGTCCCCGTCCCCACAGGAAATGAAACATAGATTATTATTGTTATGTAGGCTCCTATCTTGCACTATTTATTATATTAATTATATGTTGCGAGTTGGGGATGCCAAGTGTGGCAACTATTTATTATATTTATTATTTATTAAAAAATTAAAATTAAAATCAAATTAAACATGAATCAAAATAAATAAAATACTAATTCATAAATGATAAATCTAAAGACTAATAGTAAATACTAAATACTAATAGTCTAATAGTATCTAATCGTCATTGAGAATTGTGCCTCAGAAAAACAAATTTCGTCATCATTGCATAACTTAAAGTTAAGCAGTATTATTACTTTCACACAACTTACAACCTACAAATTACAATCTACTATTGTCTAATATCTACATAACCATTCTATGATCATTGATGCATGATGAATCATTTCAAAATTTAAATAGCAGCTAAAGCATAAAAGTAAATAGTACTAAAAGTAAAATTTAATAAAGATGTAAACATGAACAATTCATTAAAATTTAAATATAAATCTCAAATTAAGAGTCTAGAAGTAGAAAACCATGGATTATAAATTTCTAACATATAATCATAGACTATAGTCCAAGAATAAAAATGACAAAAATTTAAAATTTAAAAATAATATAGTCACTAGTGTAGCTACCAAATAGAAATGAAAATCAAAATGTCTCAAGACAACAAAAAAGGAAATATGAGTCAATATCCAGATTCCATAGTAGGAATGAAGACTGAAGCTACTCAGAGATTCATATCTCCTGCATCAAGTGTATCTGAAAATGCTTGAACCTCACTATCTTCCCTCGCATCATCATCAATGCTTTGCAACTGCAGCTCAATGTCATCTAATAGTACATTAACCAATCCTGTCTGGATAGATGGCCCATCATCATCATCGTCAATCTGTGAAGCATCCTCAGGTTCTACATCCCACGGTGCTGCAAGTCCCTATAAATACTGTGGAGTCTTCCTTGTAAGAAGGCGAAGACTATTGTGCACATAAACCAGTTTCTCCGCTCTTTTATAGGTATGCCTATTCCTCTTAATAGAGTGGATAAAACTAAATGTAGACCAATTCCTTGTTGCAGCTGAAGAACTAGCAACCTGATATAGTAAACTCGTAGCAAGAGTGCGTATTTCTAGTACTTCGTCCCCATACATCCTCCACCATCCACTGGGACTTCTTTGTGCCATAACCAACAAATATTCCTTTACGGCTCGAGAGAAAGTGGGGCTACTGAACAAAGCAAAATCAAGAAACTATTCTCGAACTATGGTTGTTTGTTCTGATGTATACATCTTTTCTATGGCTGCAATAAATCCTTGTTTCACTTCAGGGTCATCTATTGGTGGAACTCTACATTCCCTCTCCACATACCACTTTGGATTAAGTGCATATGCGGCCATATGAAGAGGTGTGTTTGACTTGTTCCATCTCTTTTCAATCAACCTTTGGAGTTCATTAAATAACCCCAAAGAGGGCTCCCTTTGACGAATGATGGACTTGATCTTTCCAATCATGCTATCAATTGACTCATATATTTCCCCAAGGCAAGGGGAATCTGAATCTGCATACCTAATTAGCTCCACTATTGGAGCACTGAATGAGACAATGTATTTCACATCGACCCACCAATCATCATTCAACACCAACTGCCTTACTTTCTTTCCTTGATCTGTTTTGGATTCCCCCCATGCAGACCACTCAGAACTTATAACTGTGGCCTTTAGGGCATGCTGCACCTCTAGCATGCAGTCAAGAAGGAGATAGTAGGTGGCATACCTTGTATCTGCCGGTTTCAAGAACTCCTTTCTTGCATAAATTCCATAAATAGCTAGAGAGGCATGGTGGTTGCAAATGAACATTTGCACCTCTCTTGCATCCAAAATAATGCGAGTGATCCAAGAAATTTTACCAACGTCTTTGAGTGCATTATTTAAAGCATGCACACAAGGAGTCCAAAATAGATGCTTGTACCTGCTTTGAATCATCAACCTGTAGACCTACAAACTGGTGCAGCATCTGTGATAACTTGAACTACGTTTGTATGACCAATCTCCTCAATTGCATCTTTTAATACCTCATACTGAAAGGTTGCATCCTTCATCTTTCCGATATAATCAATTGCCCTTAAGAAATATGGTCAAGTTGGAGAGGTGACAATGATGTTCAACAAAGGCCTTGTTGAATATTTGTCCAGCCATCCATGACAATTGAACATCCATATTCAACCCATGATTTTTTAAGGCTTTCATCACTGCTTGCATCTTTGTGACCCCTTTATCTAACAATGTTGTCCTCAATTTATTGTAACCAGGGGGCTGAAATGATGGACCAGCAACAATGAATTTCTTTATCATCTCTTTGTACTGAGGGAGCGGGTGACATTAAATGATATTCCATTGGCAAAGAAGAATTCAGCAATTGCATCCTCTGCCTCAGTCTTGCGTTGCACATTGAACCACTCTGCCACAGCACTAGCATCTTTGTCTTTCTTACCTGAACTAGATTTGTTGGAATCTAAACAGTGGAATTTTTTTCATTGATTTCTCTTTGAGGGTACTCTTCTTCTATGCTTAAAATTCTTGGTTTTTTGAAGAAATAAGAGTTTTCCTCCTCCATCTCTATAACGCCACCTGTGGCAGCCATGTGAAGTTTAGTAAGTTCAATTCTCTTTTCCAATGAACAAGTGCATGCCTTTACTCCATCTCCTGGAATAGACAAAAGATGATGTTAAACCCTAGTGTAGCTTCCCTTGAAATGATGACCACAAAGGTTGCATGCCCAATCCTCTGAACCACTGCTGCTTTTCATTTTATTCTTGGTGATATTTTTGACAAACTAAAGCAAGGGTTTCTTTGCGTTGATGAAAACGGAATTTTTTGTTGCCCCTGCTAATGTTTCAGTTTCACCCTCAGTTTGAGCCATTGGTGAAGTAATGTTGTCCATTTGATTTGTTTTTAGAGGTGAGGTCTGAAATTTAAAAACACAATAGATTTGTTTTAAAATTTTAAGAAAAAAAAAAAATTTTAAATATCAGACTATACTACTAGTTTATAGAAAGAAAAAAAATAAAAAAAAATAAATAAATAAATTGAAATTTTAAACTTAGTTGGCAACAAAAAAACGCACTGTTGCTCCAAGTTTTTTGATAGCTCCCAACAGTTTCTAGAAACTCTGCTTAAAAATTTAAAAACTATGAAAAAAAAATTTAAAAATTATCATTTATGAGTTCTGGTTTTGACAGAGAATATAAAATAAAATTAAAATTTTTGCAGCCTTCTAACCTGCATTTTTTGTTGCAAAGGTGTGAACCCCTGTGGTGGCTCCTTGTTGGGCTGCTCTCTGCGTGCAGAATGGCAAACCCACTGTCGTGGCACAGTGGCTCCTTACTGGCTGCTCTCTGCGTGCGGAGCAGGTGGTTAAGTTGCGGTGAGTGTGCTCTACTGTCCGCTTTAGCACGTGCTCTCAGCTCTCTGGAGTCTGCGTGCTCTCAGCTCGTTGTTGTAGCCTGTCATGCTCCCTCAGCTCTCTGTGGTCAGGCTGCCTCAGGTCTCTGTTGTCGCAACTACTACTGCCTCAACTCTCTGTTGTCAGTGTCTTCTATCGGTGGAACAGCAAATGCCAAAGCTACAATGCATATGCATTAGGTTTATGGCATATGTGTTAGGTTTTAAAAACATAAAGTTGTTGACCGATATGCATTAAGTGAGCTTTAGGTTAGGGTAAATTAGAATTAGAATTTAGTATATACATTTTTTTTTAATTTAAAATTTTGTATTTTAATAAAAAAAAAATTAATTTTTTTTTTTATAAATATAAAAAAATGAAATATTTGAATATTTTTTAAATTTATGATGTCAAATTTTATTGGGGACGTCCAGAAGTCCCCGATTTATTGAGGGACGTTTTGAAAGTCCCCGAAAAGTCCATGAATTTTCGAGGGACGACTAGGGGACGGCCTTGAAGTCCCCAAGTTCCTGATGGCGTCCCCGACAAATCTGGAACGTTTTCAAGGAGTTCCAAAGTCCCTGGAACGCCGGAACGGAGGGAACGGCATGAATTCTTGCGAGAACGGGTCCTCGTGCAATATAGATAATAATGCAAGGGCACAACAATAATAGTGGGCTTCTATGGGGCCCAACAATAATAATAGGGGGGGCTACACTAAAAATAACAATAAGGGGGATATACACTAGTATTATAGGGACCTAACATCATGACTCATCACTCTACTAAAAGTGTATCCATCACTCAAACAAAATCTTGACTTGACATGCTACGCTTTTTCTATCTTATTTTAATGCTTAGAGGGTTATATCGATGACGAAGATCCCAATATAGGCAATGATTGCAGACTTAGATGCTACTCATTCTTCAAATCAGGAGTTGGAGGAGGAGGATCGAGATGATGATTATGATGATGACATTGAAAATTAGCACTCGTGGGTTGTAGTTGTAGTATTGTAGACAGTAGTATGATACTATCATGTTATTTTGGACTATAAAGGCCTTTTTAGAGCCTGCTTCTTGATGTTTTGGGTTCAACAATGTTTTGCACGAAGTGTTATTTTGGTTATAATCACTATTACTTGCTATATAAATGAGAACTTTTGCATAATTGTGTATAAATGGTTTGGATTCATATGGAAGTACATGAATATATATGTTTTCATTAAAATGTGAGTATTTTATGTGTTTTTGGTAGAACAATTTTTTTACTGGTTCCGATCCGGTTTCGACCGGTTCCCAGTCCACAAGGTTTTTCGATTCAATCACCGGTTCAGTTCCAATAACATTGTTGCCTATGAAAATTTCAAGCCCTAGGTGGCTAATGCCATTGCTATCTCAATCAAACAAGTAGATTGTTAAATTTAATTATGTTCAATTAAATTTAACACCATAGCATCAATCACACAAGAAACTAAATGGTAGAAACATAACAATTAATTCCACACGTACATAGGTAATTACACCAAATCAATTTTTCATTTGTTCAAAAAACTTACAGGGAAACCTCCACACATTGCCCAATAAAAACAGCATTGCACAGTTACTAAAATCATCTTGAACTTGAGCATATGTAGGTTGCTTGATAGGCACAACCTGTTGAGAAAAACATATGCAACAATTATTTGTTGTATGGCCCTTTTGTATAGACTATACAGTGGCCATACGACCTTGTTGTATGAATCCGTATTGTGTTTGTTCATACAACTATACAGAACTATGTGCTGCCCGAAAAAACCTCTTTCTTGCCTGCCTAGCACTCTCTCTCTCTCTCTCAACCTACTCAACAAGCCTCTACCTTCCCTTGTCTTTATATTTTAGTGTAGAACCTATTTTTAAGATTACTTCAATCTATGTCATGCAAGAGATACACTTTTAGACACAACTACTAAATATAAGACTTTCACTACTTTTACTAAAGTGAATTACAAAATAGAATACTTTTCCAAAAATAAAATTTTCGAAAATATCTCAAAATACATATGCACATTCACAGTGAACCTATGCGGAAGTTCATATGCAAGCTATAATTCTCAACCTAAGTCACATGACACAATGCCACATGATACGATGGGCATGTTATATATATAAAACACAAATTAGTGAATTACACATACAAAAATGAAATAGAGATAAGATGCAATGTTTTTAGAATTTAAAAACTAAAACATTTATGATTTTACATCATGATGATGCAAATTCAATCATACAACTTTTGCTTTCGAGTCTGTTGTCTTGCTAAAACAATGTTTTTTCAACATTTGAAGTTGTTGTTGCAGCCCCACTTCCAGCATATGGAGCATGAGTAGACCTTTATGAAAATGGAGGGGGAAAACATCAGAAGCAACACTCCTCCCTTTCCTTTAACTTTCCAATTTCCCTTGGTGACTGAGCCATAATTTGTGTGAAATGATGAAAACAATGGACTATTTTAAGAAAAATCTTAAAGATTGGTGAACAAATCCAATTACCCAACACTTGGAATCCCTTCTAACATTGCACAATAACCCTCAGTTGCAGTCCAAAACATCTCAGGCCTCCAACCTATTGAGTTAAATGAGCTTAAACGATAGAAAAATATGTTTTTATGGGACACAAGCCTCTCTTGTGGGGGACATGATGAGGGCACGTTTCTAACACACAAAATACATGAAATTTTGAACCCAGTAACCTGGCTAACTTATTTCCTAGCAAATTATCTCATATCTACTAAATAAAAGCACAATTTGGATCTTAATATAAACAAAAAATATTCAGCTGAAGCAAATAACACAACCAATCTCAATCACATAAGCACACAAATATTCTTGCCAATCAATAGTTCTTCATTAAAAATAACTTCAAAACCTACTAGAGCTCCCTTACTAGGATAATGGCCCTTTGAGGAAGTTACAAATACAACAATGAACCTGGATCTAAATAAGTTGATCAAGCCCTAAATTCTTCTATTGATCTCTCTTGGTTAATCTAGATCTCCCTTGCATCTGCTTGCACTTTCCTTGGACCCAGCACATTCAAATGGAAATCCTTCTCCACCCAACCATTGAGATCTCTCTTTCACCATGTCTTATGTGTCTTCAACCTTAGCCTTGCCTTTCTTTCATAAGCTTGAGTTATGACTGAATCCACAACCCTAATCTCCAAAGTGATTGATAGTTGAGATTAAATCTCACCTCATTTAAAATCAACAATTGAGATTCATCTAATTTACTAATGCAAAATCCTTTGCATTTCATTAGATTAACTCGCTTTGTCGTGTAAAAAGAAATTACTTTAATCACTAAAGTATTGTTGTGGTTAAGGGTGTCTTAGGTGACTTATGCATGACTAGAAACTTAGGCCTATGTAGAACTTGCCCGAGCTACAAACATCAATACTTCCTCTTAGAGAGGGAGGTACTTCCTGAACAACCACCTCAAACTCGTTGTCCCTCCAGTCTTGGCACATTGTCCTTCCTCGGAGGTCTACTCTCACTAAATGTGCTCCTAGGAGCCTCCACATCCTCCTGAGCATCCCTAAATGTCTAAATAGGTTTGCTCGTCAACCAGTAGAAGCTTCTCTCTCTAACCCTAACTGCCATTATTGTCTCTAGGCTAGACTTCTTAGGACATATGTATGCCTACCCATTATGAAATCTGACCTCAAATCCTCTGTCCTCCATGACTGAGACTGAGATCAAGTTTTTCTTCAATCCTAGCATGATTAACATGTCCTAAGCTTCCAATGTCCTTATTGAATCTAGATGAAACTTAATAGTTCCAACCCCATGTTGATTTTTGTAGCATCGGAAAGTGTTCCAAATCTCAACATTTGCAAGGAGGCTTGGACATCAGTATTCCAAAGAACCCAGAAACTGTTTGTGGAAATTCCACTCGGTTCATGACTTATTAAAATAATTAATTATTTTAATGGAGACCCTAAGTCTAAACTTAGGGAAATTAAATAATTAAAGGGTATTAATAAGTGAGTGTGAATCTTCTAGAAAACAAAGATCAAGTCAATTTTTAATCTTAGCCATTGATTAGACACCTAATATGGGCCACTGATTCATCAACGAGAAGATTATAAAAGAGAGCTTGAGGATCATTTGGAAAATAAGTTGGGCATACACTCAGTACCCGAAGGAGATCGATTCTGAAGTCATAGAATTCGATCTTAGTGGGAGAGTTGCAGGGCGGAGAGTTGCAGAAGCAAAAGGAGGAGGGAGTCAGCAGTGACTGAGATCAGGGACAAAGGGACACAGTGAGTCACAGGAGGCAGCACAGGGCTGCAGTGCAGTGAACCCACGCAGACTTACACAGTCCAATGCAGAGACTGCGCAGAGAAACACACAGACAGGCACAAAGAGAAGCAGAGGCTAATCAGGGTGTCAGGAAGTTGTCGAGAGGAGCCGAGAATTATGTCTCAGGTGTTTTTCATATTTTGTCTGCTAGTATATTCCTTGTAAAGATTCATTTGCTGAAGAATTTTAATAAAACCCTCATCTGCTGCACCAGTTTTCCCGCATTGGGTTTTTCCGGGGACAATTGTCCAAAAACAACTATGTACATGTGATTGATTCTTATGCTTATGTCCTTTACTATTTACTTCTCTACATTTATAATTGTGAATGTTGCAACAGTACTTTTTCGAAATTTACCGAGATTTCTGTAAATAACTTATTGAACTGCAACAGTAGACTTTTCAGATTGAAAATTTCACACCCCCTTCACTACATACCTGGAATCATAATCAAGCTCCACATGTAAGTTTGAATCACTCTTCGTCAAACTACTAAATAGCTCTCGTGCCTTTGTCATATGGTGTGATGAACCACTATCTAGGTACCAAGCACTCCCAGTGTTGGTGTTGGTAGATAAACAACAAACAAATGAGAAGTCCTTCTCGAACTTTGTTGCAAACTCATCAAGTTGAACCTCTGCTGATGATGTTGAATGTTGCGACTTCCACTTCCCTTTCTTACTCTTCGGACATTGTGATGCATAGTGCCCCCTTTTGTGGCAACTAAAGCACTTGATCTTTACTCAAGTCCTTCTTCCTTGGCTGAGAGGTTTCCCCCTCACTATTACCTTTAGAACCCTTTCTTTTACCATTCTTGGCCATACTAGCCAAGCCCAAGTTCTCCTCTTCATCTTCTTGCAACCTTAGACGACTCCTAATTCTTTTCCAAGATGCAGTCATCCCAAAGCCTCTCCCAATTGGGAAAGTATTCCTAGGCATAGATTCCTTTGACAAATGGTTCCCATGACTTGGGAAGACCATTCAATGCCATATACACAAGCTTTGTATCCTCCACCTTCTCTCAATGGTTACAATTTGATCTTGTGTCTAGGCGATACTCACTAAGTAACTAGTAATGTTATCAGACTTTGACATCTAGATGGACCTGAGCTTATTTCTCAATATCATCTTCTAGTTCATGTCATTGCTTTGCAACAAGTCCACCATAGCTTTGCACATCACCTTGGTTGTCTTTTTTTCTAGCACGTGAGGAATCAAGTGATCCTTCAAATCATCCATGATGACACTGTGAGCTCTAATGACCTTCTTTTGGGCTACCAAATATGTTGGATCTCTTAGTGATTGGATCTCCTTATCCACAATCTCCCAAAGGTCATTATTCATGAATAGAAAGGTATCCTTGCCTTACAAAGTAGGAAATTTGATGCTCCATACAATCGATGAATGAATTTGGGATTGGTCACTACCATCTTTGATCTAATTAATTGCGGGTGCTTAGTCCTTCAAGCACCCATGAGAATAAATTGTTGGTAGATCTACTAAGATCTCCTCGTGGATCTATGTGTTGGTCCTTTGAAAACACCCACGAAAATCAACTACAAAACCTTCAAGTGGTACAATGTTCCTCTCTCGCTTTGAAAGGTAACCTCCACCCATCATTGTCGGCTGGATTAGCACAGTCCTTTGTACCGATTTTCAAATCTGGCTTCGGTTGTCCATTAAGCTACTACAACACTTGTACCACTGATTTCTAGTGGCTCATGCACCCATATGACCACATAGAGTCTGTATGACCCAACCTTCTCTAACAGTTCCTGCATCCTTTGGCTCCTACAACTACCATATGGATGTGCAAGACTACGACCGTTCTCACACGCACCATTCCTTGGGTGCCTCTGACTCATGTCTGCGACGTTTTGGATGCTCTAATGACAACCTATCAGCAATTGGTGCTCTATCGAAGTCCTTGGAGGATGTGGCCCAGTCACCTGTGGAAACCCATGGTACCCCTCTGTTGCATCAGTTGCGCGCTTTTCCTTGTGTGCAGTGGCTAGAAGCTATGGCTAGCAACTCAAACTCTCTTATTCCCCTATCACATGCTATTACGTGGTTGTCGACTCTCCTCCAGTGACTCGACCTAAACTACAATGTTGTTTGGGGGCTAGATGAAACAATCTGCAACAATCTTTTTCGTCTTCTGACAAAGGCTGGAACCTACCTCCTACAAAACCTTTTTCAACTACCAGCCACCTCTCCCTTTAGTGGCTCGTTCCTGTTGTCCACAGCTGCTAGTACCCGGGTCTCGACTACCCAACCCACAGCTTTTGTCCCCGCGTTGACCCTAGTAGCTACAACTTTCTACAAATACCCATCGAATGAAGCCTCATTGTCAGCACTTTCATTTTTACTTTGTTAGCAAGTCTGCTCGATTTTTGTGGTTGTGGCTCCAGTACCCTATCCATCTTTTGTCGACACTGCACTTCTACCCCACATGTCAGACCTTTCCTTCTTTTTTGTGGCAACTATCCTCCGCAACTGATCCTCGAACCGACAAGTCTGAGTTGGTGTCTTCGATACATTGTTGATGGTTGGCGAGCCTTGACAACCATATTGCTAGTTGTCAGCCACACCTTAAAAAAAGAAACTTTAACTTTTACTCCTTGGCCTTAGCCATCGACTTTTATAGCCTATGCCATATGAAGTACTACTTGTGTTTTTAATCCTTCCACAGTGTACGAACTTGATCTATAAATTCTTGGTGGCTACAAAAAATTAATCTTTGCGTGGTACAATTGTTGGCCCAACCTGGTCTTTCGACCCCTTTACGATCCTACCACCGAATGATTCTGAGATCGGTTCATCAAATTGACACTCTAATACCATGTTAAATTCTAAACGAAATAACTTGGCTAGTTTATTTCCTAACAAATTATCTCAGATCCACTGAATAAAAGCACGACTGAGATCTAAAAATTTTGGTGGAAGCAAATAACACAACCAATCTCAATCACATAAGTACACAAATATTCTGCCTAATCAACATTTTTTCATTAAAAATAACAACTTTAGAACCTACTCTAGTACCCTTACTAGGATAATGACCTTTTGAGGAAATTACAAATACAACAATGAACCTGAATCAGATCCAACTAATCAGGCCCTAGATTTGTCTTGACAGATATGAATCTTCGTTGTTGCTCCTTCCACTTTCCTCAAACCCAACACACTTGAATGGAAGACCTTCTCCACCCAACCACTAAGATCTTTGTCTCACTGTGTCTTGCGCTCAGGATGTCTTATGTGTCTTCTCCCTTAGCTTACCCTAACTTATATAAGCTTGAGTTATGAAAAAATCCACAACCCTAATCTCCAAAGTGATTGACAATAACATTAGACCTCACCTCTCTTAAGATCGATGGTTGAGACTCATCTAATTCACTAATGTAAAAACCTTTGCATTTCATTAGATTAACTCACTTTCGTCTTATAAAAAGAAATTACTTTAATCACTAAAATTATTTGTTAAGGTTAAGGGTGTATTAGGCGACTTTCGCATGCCTAGACACTTAGGCCTGTGCAGAAGTAACTTCCTAAGCTAGAAACATCAACAATATGGGACAAGAACGATATTTGGATGTGTCTTGTTACTTAGTTCTCAACACTGCCTATAAAACAGAAATACTTAGTAAAATATTAATAAATAAAACTAGTATACAAAGGAGATATGAAATACCCAAAAAAATTAATGGAACCATCTTGAACGCAGGGAATAAACCTTAGAAGAATAAAGGTGACAAGGAAAGTGAGATCAGCACCTACAACAGTGCTTGGAAACACCATCCTTATGCTGTACCCATGTTTAACGTAGGCAAAGAAGCTATCTATGGGTTATTTCCCCTAATATTTCAGTTCAGAAATGCACCATGGAGGAAAATATTACATAAAAATGATGAAACACAACTGACTATGACAAGGTGCAGTCAAAAAGCCATAAATGCTAGGGGAAAATCGCTTAATGGTCATTCTAATTTAGAATGAGAGACACAGAGAAGGAAACAGCAATCTCAAAAGTTCTTAGAAAAATGACACAAAACTATATCTCAACAATGTTCAGCCATCACTCTCAGTACTTCCCTCAAATCACAATCTCAGAGTATATTCTTCAGAGTATCTGTTATGAATATAATTCATAACAAATAGAATAAATACAAATAAATATAATTATTAATAGTCAAATAAGGTTACGTTAATTAATCATTAAGTTAAGTGAAAAGGCATGTCTAAAAGACATGCTCAGTCATGAAAGGCCACCTGTCTAGGTATATAAGCAGGGCCTCATTGTAACATTTATTCATCACTTATACATTTTATATATTAATAAATTATTATTACAAATACCTCTTGTGTATTTTACAATTAAAGTCAACAAGCCTACAGTTTTGTTGCTTCAGTGGTATCAGAGCCACGCTGCACAATATAGTCTCACGAGCCTATGAACGTAGTTTATGAGCCTATGAACATAGTTTACCGTACAATGTGCCATTACGTGTAGATCCTGAAGAAATTGAGCATATTAGAAAAAATCAAGAAAAGCTTCAGCAATTAGAAAAGTCATGTGCAGAAGCTACAACCCATTTTAAGAAACACTATGAAGAAATCCATAATAAAGAAGATGATAGCAATGGTGAAACGGAACAAGGTGAAACAATATATGATTATAATGTTGAAGATGAAGATGTTGCAGAAAATGATCAAGATGATGATCCACACGAAGATGAGGATGATCTCAACAACGATTGGGAGGGCAAGACATCTGAAATCAACCTGCCTAAAGGCTACAGTCTTAAAGCTAAAAATAAGGTTGTTGATGCTGAAAGTATTGCTTTAGAAGCATTGGATCCCTCCATGCCAAATGACAAGATTGGAATTGAGGGGATCATGGACAAGAAGTTAGATATCGTACAAGATTGGAAAAAATCAATGGAATTACAGGGTTCTTCACAATCTCTGCCTAAGCCCAAGAGCCCACGGATTTCTAAGTCAAATAACAAAATTTTCGGTTGCCATAATGTTGTCATGAAATCAAAAGAAAAAGCCCTTCAAATAATCAATACAAAAAAAGGGGATATGAGGTTCCAATTCAGTCATCTCAACCACTAGGTTTTAGGGACCATTATTTGTCATGGTTAGTTGGAGGTTTGGAACATGAAGAAAATGTAAGTGGTGGAATAGGACTAGACATAAGCAAGGGTCATGAATTTGGGACCTATTCTGTACAAGGTTCTTGTTTGCATGGATACATTCCCAATTTTTCACATGTGGGTTTGGAGTGTAGTTTTGACAGTCCTCTTTTTTTTTATCTAGTTTATTCTGAGAAAGACAGAGAGAATCAGCATAAAAACAAAGCCAAATGCAGGGTGATCAGTTCTTCAACATGCACAAAGTGGTATTGTGTTAATTGCATTAAAAGATGGTGCCCTTTGTTAACATAACAATATTTTGGCGAGAGTTGTGCTACTTGTAAGGGAAATTGTAACTGCAAAGAATGTTTACGCCGAAATCTCGAGGTCAAAGTGCAGGAATTGAGGGTACATGATAGGGTTCGTTTTTTCCAGAAAGTGATTTGCAGTGGCCTGTATGTCGTCACTAAGATTCATGATGAAAAAATGTTGGAACTGGAGGTTGAGGCTGAAATTCGGAAAAAACTTGCACAAGACCTTGAGATTCCAGAATATGTTGTTGACCCAGTAGGAGAGAGTCATTGTTGTGACAACTGCAACACTTCTAACGTAAGTTTCTACAGAATCTACGATGATTGTGAGTGTGATCCTTGCCCTTCTTGCTGTCTTGAGGTTAGGCAAGGGAAGCTATCAGGAGGTTATTCAACAAAGATCCCGGTGTGTGTTCCCTATTGTCGTGAGGTTAGACAGGGGAAACTGCTTGCACATTCCCAGTGTGCGTTGTCTCTCGGTCGACGGGTCCTCCCCTATGCAAATATAATTCTGTGTACTATACTACTCCGCCATCAAGTGTGAACCGATTTCAGTGAACTACGTCCATTGCGTACTGTCTCCGGCTTATGCTTGGTCAAAGCCCGTCACTTTTTGTCAGCCGAACCCCGTTGCTATAAAACTGTCGTTGCGTCCCCATGTATAGTCATGCCGTTTTCGAGGGTATATTAATTCCTAACTAAATGAATATCGGTTTGCAACAGAATTTGAGTACGCATTTCATAAACAGTAACACTGTTCAACATGAACGTGACCCTTAGACACAGAGTAAAGGTATTCAAATAAACAATTATAATTATATAATTATATTACATAATTTAATAATTATTCAATTATATAGTTTATAATTAAATTACTTTAAAAAAAATATATAGTAACTATATGGTAAAAATTTTAATATATATAAAAAAAATAAAAAAAGAGGGGAATGCTTTTGACGAGATGCATTTCAAAACAAGTGACGAGTTATATATAAATAAATGAATGGGTGATGCCAAGATGACAAAAATGATGAAAATTGTGACCTGTCACACTTATCAAAATGATGAGAGCAAAACGAAGAAAATTGTTCACGATTAAGCTGAAGGAAATTGTCAACGATAAGCTTTGAGGACAAAGCTTTTGAAGGAAGAGACAATGTTATGAATATAATTCATAACAAATAGAATAGATACAAATAAATATAATTATTAATAGTCAAGTAAGGTTACGTTAATTAATCATTAAGTTAAGTGAAAAGGCATGTCTAAAAGACATGCCCAGTCATGAAAGGCCACCTGCCTAGGTATATAAGCAGCGCCTCATTATAACATTTATTCATCACTTATACATTTTATATATAAATAAATTATTATTACAAATACCTCTTGTGTATTTTACAATTAAAGTCAACAAGCCTACAGTTTTGTTGCTTCAGTATCTATATCATTTTAAGATCTGTTGCTGTCAGCTATATTTTAGCAGTCCAAGGACTAATGCTTCTGAAAATAGAGTACTGACAACTCATCCATATCTAGCAAACAACTTGCTATTTGCTTTTATTAATCATTTTGAAAGTCTATTCAGAAACACAACTACTAGTCACTTTTACTGATTTCAAAACACTTAAAGAAATTGGGATTTAAAAGTGAAAACGGACACGATGACAAATAGCTTAAAAAAGGGTTTGAACTTTGGTCTCAGTCAAACAAAAGTTATACCTGCTGCATGATGGATCTTCACCAGAGTCATCACAAACTTTTTCAACCTCGTATCTTAAACTACCCACTCCAAGGTTGTAAAGCCACACCTGCAATCACATGATTAAAAAAACAAGATAGATGATGTTAATTATTTAGCCTGTCATTGAAGGAAGTTTCAGTCAGCACCACACGGCAGCAAAGAACTTTAGTTTCAGATACATCATGCTTGACAATCTTTTATATGTATACTTCCAGGAAGTCACCAAGCAGTTTCTAACTATCTATTATCTAATAAATCTTTAAACAGTAAAAACTCTGTAGGAGACTAATCTACATTTTAAAATTAGAGATAGAGGTTATATACATTCATAAAATTCTTTCCTGACTCGAGTAGGACACTTCGGGATTACTGCTCCATAGATGTATCCCATGATCCATTCATTGGTTGGAGGATGGTTGGAGGATGTCAAAGGACACTCCCAAACAGTTATTTATGACAAAGCTAGGATGTTTCATGGAATCCTTTGTCCCTTTAAGAGCAACCCCTCTCAATCAGTGCATGATGTTGTTCCTAAACCCAATCACCCAATAAAGTGAAAACAGTAAAAACTCTGTAGGAGACTAATCTACATTTTAAAATTAGAGATAGAAGTTATATCCATTCATAAAATTATTTCCTGACTCAAGTAGGAAACTTCAGGATAACTGCTCCATTGATGTATCCCCTGATCCATTCACTGGTTGGAGGATGTCAAAGGACACTCCCAAACAGTTATTTATGACAAAGCTAGGATGTTTCATGGAATCCATTGTCCCTTTAGGAGCAACCCCTCTCAATCAGTGCATGATGTTGTTCCTAAACCCAATCGCCCAGTAAAGTGAAGCCCAGTCAAGCTTGCACATTTGTGTGGATCTTCGTTTACTTGATCTAACTTACTTCAGAGTGCTGCTTCCAAGATCCATTTTGCATCACTACTGTTGAATCAGCCTCCACTTGACATTTCTCAGATCCACGTCATAAATAAAACATTATTCTGATTGCTCAAGGAATTCATTTCTGAGTCTTCATTATTCATCATGACACATCTCCACTTCTATATATCACATTGTAATTGTGATCACAGTATTTATGATGGTTCCATGTAGCATTTGAATAGTTACACAATCCCACATAGATTGTAAAACTCCAGCCCAAAGCCATCTTCACCTAGATAACTATAATTGAAAATTTATCAATTCTAGACTCAAAAGCTCTACAATGGCTCAGCTAGAATATTTGCTTGAAGAAAAGATTGTGATAAACTACATACAGATCTCATTTGACATGCACTTTCTCTACTTGCATAGCTAGGTAGAGGAAATTCGTTCGATGTAATAATGTCATTTTATACATTCTTTCAAGGGATGATGTTTGCATACCTTCCAGTAATATAAGCATCAGTTTCTCTTTTTAAAAAAGGACAAATAAAGGCACTGCAGTTATTGATTGATCATAATAGCATACCTCTCGTGGGAAATGGTGGTATGTCCGCTGAGGAAAATAAGTGTAATATGGAGGCAAATGTGGAACAATATCATGTTCATGGGTGACACGTATTGTTTTTGGCACAAAGTTATTGTAGTAAGTTGCAAAAACTGAATTGCCAATACGAGGTTGACCAAAGGTGAAAACCTCAACATCAGTTGCTCCAAAGTTTACCTGTCAGATAACCATAAACACATTGTTGTGATAAGAAGACTGCAGAGATTAATCTTGAAATAACATACTCTTGCATGGCACATAGATTCACTGAAAGCTACAATATATTTTACATAAATTAGAAAGTATCAATGTAAGGAAACAACGAGAAAATTATCAGTCACACTGGGCTCAAAACATCCTACACAGAAACTCCACACAAACCCTATGATGCATTCAGGGTTTTCACTAAACATTGAGAAATGAAACAAAAGGTCGTTAGTGTATATGCCCAGTTTCTAGAGAAAATGTTCAATGAACCCAAGGGCCAGAACAAATTAACTTGAATTTTCCCTTGTATGATACAATAAGACATATTTTATGCTGTACCATAAGATCAAGAGCACAGAAAGCGGCCATAGCACCACCCATTGAATGCCCGGTAACAATAATCCGTAACCCATCTCTCTGTTTCTGAGCTTTCTGAACTGCTTCTACAACATGTGGTCGCAAGGTTGTGTTGTGATAAGCAGAGTAAAATCCATAATGTACCTGCAGTGACAGAGCCCAAATAAGATAGATTTCTGCTTTTAGTGACAGCAAATAAATAATTAACTATGAAATGCAAGAGAAAATCCATATATAACCCACCATTGCACCAGGCATATTAGGATAGTTGAGATCAAGCGTCTTACAGAATAAATCCTCCACCCAATTCTGTAAGCTGTTCCAGTAAATGGTATACAATACAATATTAGTTTTCTACCAATTCATGTAGAATCATTGATATATGGATACAAGTGTTTGAAGAAATATTAAATCTTATAAGCGTCATAAATTTTGTCAACTATCAATAAAGTACTTTGGAGATTACATCCCGTGATTACACCAAGTTAAAAACATCTGAATCTAGTGTAGCAGTGAAATTCTGACCCTAGTTTTCTAAGCATATCACACTGAGGATCAATACAGAAAAGCAAAATAGAATTTGAGGATTAGTTCAGCCCCAAGGGTTAGCTCAAGTGGTAGTGAGCCAATACGTGGTCCTCTCCGTTGAGGGAGGTCACGGGTTCGATCCTTGAGTCCTTTGGGGTTAGGCCCCGACAGTCGGCCGAACGGTTTACCGTGAGTACCATCCAGAAATTCTGGGAAATACGCCCGGGTTTCCCAAATGAGCTTTCACTCGTGAAAAAAGAATTTGAAGTTCAATCCTATGCAATGGAAGATGTTTATATTCAAAGTTCAAACTAAAGACAGGCATTTGTTTCAATAACTTTCAAATTAGAAGTGAAATTTTTATAACTGTTCAATCCTATGCAATGGAAGATGTTTATATTCAAAGTTCAAACTAAAGACAGGCATTTGTTTCAATAACTTTCAAATTAAGAGTAAAAATTTGCAAAACTGTTCATCCATTAACCACCTCATAATATGCATGTATTAAACCTAGATTGAAAATACATAGGATTTTCCATTGAAGAAAGCCTTTTTAGGTTTGATCTGTTCATAACTTCATTCAAAAGTTACAATAAGCAACACAAATGAAAATAGGTAACCTAGATCAACAACAACCTAATAGCATTAACAATCAAAACCAAGTATGCAACCTAGACCAAAAAATTCAAGAACATCAATACTCTCATCCTCCTCCCTACAACATAACAACGGTAACACTCAAACCTCCCTCTCCCCCAGTTGTAAAATTACCAATTTTAACCAGATGAAGCAAGCTATTCTCTTCTTGCGAAAGGCTTAAACTTTGCCATAGCTCCTTAGCATATTCCATACAAAAACATTCTTTGCAATATGGAGTCTGCCATATATTTCCTGTTGGATGGTGTTGTCATTGATGTCAACCCATGGAGTTGGCAGGGTTTGACTTTGACTAAAAATACCAGTCATTGATATTAAATGGTTAATGAATGCTTCCTAGTAATTGTCGGATTACACCAAGATGGCAGCTATACTGTTGGATGGTTGAAACTTGAAAACCCAAGTCCCATGGTTTTGGCTTTTGTGGAGTGAGGATGTACCCCGACTTTGTCAAGGGTTTTTGGTTGGTCAAATCATTGAGTTTGGGTCGAAGATCTATGTCACTAGATTCTCCTCAAAATGATGTTTTTGTTGATATGTGGTATGCCCCGAGAGGCCTCCTGGTTTGAGAGATATTTATTTTTGAAGTTAGGGACCCCAGTTTCTAGGCTAAAACCCCAATGGGTAGTGACATGACACCTCCTCCTACAGTTGTCAATATATGACATTGTTTATCACCGTAATCTCACCTCGTATAAGTTGAATAATATCAAGAACCAAAGACAATAAACCAATCACTAACTTCACAACCAGGAAAGACCATGCACTAAGCCAATCATTGATTTAAGGGTGTGTTATCACACAAATGTCTAGGCACTGCGACAACCGCTTAGATCGAGGGTTGTCACCCTGATCTCCAATCTCTCCGTTTAAGTTGTCTCCCTACAGCAGACTAAGGGGGGTAGACCCTATGGAAATAGAATGAAAGAGAACTAGTTGGAAACCAACAGACAGAGTTAAGACACCAAATACTTGTATATGATCTAACAAGATTTAAAGGATTTGATTAGATTTAGACAATTGATACCAGTGCCTTATGGAGTCAACTATCTTGCTAAGAATTTAGAACCAAGTACTTGATAAGAAAATGTTGTTTGAATGAATGACTATTCTATATGTGATGCAGATCCTAAGACTAATGTGAAATGCAAGAACCCTGGTTAATTTTAGTTAATTGTTTGTTTTAAGTTTAAACCCTTCAATCCTTTCTATATTGAGCATGATTTCGTAGTAAGTGGCAGAGAGAAGTTAAGGTGAAGCACACTAAGGTGTGATTAACAATAACTCTCCCGAAAATCTAACATACTCGGTGTCTCAAGCACTACAGAGAACTATGGCTCGGACGACTGTAAGGTCGTCGTTGTAAGTACTAGAAAAACAAGGCTTCTCAAGCAAAGATGGATGGGTACCTATATTTCTATCGACCAAGCTTATGCTTGGAAGTAAGTTTTAATTATGCAAAACTAACTTAAAATGCAGAATGCAAGGAGAATTAAAAGATGTTTTAGTTAAATGTGATGTTAAAGACTCAAAGCACTTAGATTATGATTTATTCTGATTTAAGCACTAAGTACTTTAATAAAGGATCTCGATTTAACAGATGCTCAGGATACCCAATTGAAAGATATACAATTTGTCACAAGCTCATGATAGAGGGCTCAAAAATATTGATCACAATTACTTGAAATTTTTCCCAAACTTAAATATTCAAAAAATATCCAATAATTCAAGTAAATAAAACAATAGGCGGTCTCAATAATTATCAAGCATTAAAACCACTGATCACAAAACTTTACCTAAACATTTAAATTTCAACGATTTAATGTCCAAGATAACAATGAAAACCAGATGCCAATTAATGTCGAAAACACCTCTTCAAATAATTTTGGAAGCCTTTTAGAATTTTCTAATGTTTCATATCTAGAAAAATACATTTTAATCCTATAGTCAAACTTAGGGATGTTCTAAAAATTAAAAATTTATTGACTATAAGAATTAAATATCTTCTCAAGCCCAAACAATTAAACGACCCAAACCTTAATGTCAAAATGTAAACTTTTTTTTAATGATTTAAAAAAAAAATTATGTCACAACTTTTAATTTTTTCAAAAGTTAATGAAATTTTTTTATTTTTTTAAATGTTTTAAAAGTTAATGATTAAAAATATTGTAAATATTATGATGGGCCAAAGGCCACATGAAAATTTTAAATCAAAAAAATAAAATTTCCAGCTTTGAGATTAGGTTCAAGAGAAAGGGAATGAATGGAGCGAAAGGGAAAAGCGAGAGCGTGAGGCAAAGGAATGGCAGGGAACACGCAATGTGGCGAAGAGGAAAACACAGGGACAGCAGTGGGCTAGGGCCACACGCAGGAGGAAACGAGCACGCGAGGAGGAGGGGCCACGTGCTAGAAGAGGAAGCGGAGCAGAGGATAGGAATGGTTGCGGGAAAGGTTAGCAGGCAGTGAGGAGGAGGGTACTAGCAACAAACAGAGAGAGTATTGTGAGTTAGGAAAACCCTGGAGGGTTCGAGCAACAAGGAAGAAGGGAAAAGCTTGCAGAAAGGAAATGTAGAGGAGGATAGCGAGTGTGCAAGTAAGGGAAAGGAAAAATGCAACAAAAGAAAACGCAGGCAAAGAGGGTTTTAAAAAATCGATATCCTAAAAAAAATCGAAAATCATTTTGCCCAGAATTTAAAAAATTCTTCACTCCAAATTATATCAAAACTCAAATGAAAAATTCCAGATCTGAAATCAAATTTCAATGACTGAAGACCTCTTTGAAAACGAATTGCTTTCTAAGACAAGACCTTGACCTCCAGGGCCTAGATCTGTCTCAAATCTGAAAAATCTCTTTGAGAACCTTCAGATCACACACCTACACAAACATGGAACAAAACCCAAAAGCCCAATACATATACAAAAACCTCAAAAACCCAAGTTAGAAAATCCTCAGATCTATACAATATATACAAATCTATGCACAAGAGTCGCGAATATGTTGGATCTGAAGAGTATGAGTCCAACTATGCTCCCAGATCTGAAAATCTAAAGGCTCTTTATAGCCAGATCTATCAATTTTTTCACAAAATATTTAAAGGATTTCGTTTTCTTTAGAGAGGTACTAGCCCAAAAACTTCATGAATAAAAATTTAACCTTTAGATAAATCTTGAAGTTATTATGAAGTAGGCTCTTCAGAAAATATATGTTGAGAGTCGGCCGGTCCAACCAATGACTATTCCCAAATGCTCAATGAAAACCTTAGAGATATTCTGCAAGCACTAGATCAATCGTCAAACCAAGTAGAGAAATAGAATAACAATAAAATTCTGAAGAAATATAGATACCTGCTACTTCAAGTAAAATTAAAAATGCTACCCTAGATCCAACAAATTGAATAAGATACTTGTATTCAGATTATTCTAAGAGAGCTATTGATTTTCTATTTTCAAATAATATCTGCAGAAATTAAAACAATGTTACCATAGATTCATGAAGAGGAACACCACTGCAAGTTGAAACCCCAAAGACTTTGCATTAATTCCATAAAATACACAAAAGAGCTTGAGAGCTTAGTATAGGATTCAAAGATTGGATGAAAACATAGACCAACACCGACCTCTAATTTATAAATAAATTCTCCAACGGCTAGTTCGATTGATCTCCGTCAAAGTAATTTCGACTATTGAAAAAGATTTCATTATCTTTTAATCTCATCCGTCGAAATTATTTATTTTTGAGGAATTTCGAAATTTTCATTTAATTCCCTTTTAATTAACTCAAAAATAATAATTTCGAGTTAATTACCTCAAAAAATTGACTTTGACTTAACTACCAAGGTGCAAGGGTCCAAAATTTCTTAAAATTTTCAATATTCCCTTGGCTCGGGACCTTCAAAAATTTATTTTTTTGGGACCCACGAATTGTGTCGTTAAAGAATTTAAATTTACCTATGACATAAAATTAATTAAAATTCTGGCTTAGGATTTTTAATTTAATTTGGCCAAAAAAATTAATTAATTGACTTATGAGGGGATTAATTATTTTTCCAACCCTCTAATACTTAGCCATGGTGTCTAATTATGAGAGATCATTTTTACATCAATATTTATACATTAAACCCATGAGGGGGAACACTTGTTCGTTATAAACCCTCAAATATATACCCAATTCTGCGATTCAAAATATGATCTAGTAGATCCAGTAATCTGTAATAAAATAATCGATCCAATTAGCTAGGATCATTCTCAAATTACTTTTACAAAAACTCAATAAAAAACACCCATACTCACTTAATATCTTGACGACAAAATCCACCCTAGCTTTGACGTGACGCTGGAGGGCAAAACTATATCGATCATTTGTGTCTGGAGACACAGATGAATCAATGAGATGAAAAACCTCCTAAGATAGAAATCGTCACCAAAATACTAGGCTTACGTAGGTTGTTACATACTTGATGGTCCTACTAAGATCATTTACATTATAAACATGCAGAATGGGTTTACATCATTTACAAATTGTCGACTGATGATGTAATCTGAATGACATGGACACTCGAACATGATGGATCCTTTTTACGAAAAATTGGGTGTACTACTATGGGGTCGTTGACACAGAGTGGTCAACAGCGTGTGTTGACCACTGGAGTGGCACCTGATGATAATGACGAGACTCCATGCCCAAGGATGAACCAGAAGACATATGTACCATCAGATATCATCAGTTCAACAGAGTTTTTTAACTCTACTTCTATTTTCTCATCATCTTTCTTTGATGCACAGATTCAACACCCTACGGGGAATTGTAATAAGTGATGCTAGAAATGATGAATTTGAGTCAGTATTGAGTCTGTAACAAGCTTAGGATGTTGGGACTCGATCAACAAGCTAATACACCTTGGAGTGTTATTTTTTACTTGGTTAATTATTCCTTCCTTTTAGCGGCGAATAATTTTCTAGGTTTTTTCACTCATTGCATTACCCCAAATCCGGAGTGACGGCTTGAAGGTTGAGCCCCTGACGCATCTTAGAGTCTAGAGTCAATGTATGTTACCATACTAAATCACACAAAAAAATTCGTGGAATTTGAATAGGTCAAGGTAGTGATTTTTTAATTTTTTCGATTTCCCGCAGGTCAAAAACTGCAATTAAATTTGTAATTGGATTGTAACAAGTGTTGTCTAGAGAAGTTGTATGGGGTATGAATAATCAAAATTACACCTCTCACCCTCAACTTTCTAATATGACACACTTTGAGGAGTTAAAAATGTGTTTTGAATCCTCAAAACCCATTTTTTCTAAGTTTAGTGGGAAATCTGATAATTAATTAAGCCAGAAATTAAATACATGGAGAAAAATAAATATCCACACATGCTAAATGAGGTGGAAATGAGGTGGAAATTTATGGAGGAGTTAAAGTGAAGTCACAAGGTGATGTGGACTCCTAAAATCAAGGAAATGACATGTGCTCAAATAAAACCGCATTTCTGGCATTAAATGAGAGTTGCTTAGAAATTCGAATTTGTGAAGTTAATGCACATTTGGGAGGATTTGGGAGAATATTTGGTGTATATTTTTGTGGGAAATTGTCCCAACATGGGTTACCACCCATATACACGTCATTCCATCATAAAATTCGAATTTGGCACATAAGGGAAGAAGAAAATGTTGTCCACTTGCCAAAATCCGATTTTTACTCTTGGCAATGGAGCTCCACATATCAAATTCGAATTTGCCTTGTGATCTCCTCCCTCTCATCACTTGGCATTTGGTTCTTCATTGGGATTTTCTCCCAACTTTCTATATAATGGAGCCATGGGCTCTTATATTGTATCATGTAATACAAGCTATTGGGCTTGAGAACGCACTGTCGGATTGTACATGTACTTGCAATATAATACAGAAGTTTTGGAGTAACTTGTGATGGTGTTCTTCTCCTTGCATATATGGTAAATTCTTAACTTGTTGTTATGCTTCTATTTGTTTTCTCATGTTATTGTTTCCTTCATGCTTGTTTCAAGTTATGTTAGTATGCAACTATCTCATATTAGCATAAGAGTTACTTGATCGCTTTAGGATAAGAAATCTTCTATTTGATGTCAAATATATCTATAGGAGTTTTTTCCATTGCTTTTATTTAATTTCATGTGGATTTAATATGTTGTGGTGAGATTGTGTAGAAGGATCCGTCTTTGGTCAAGTTTTTTAAGCGTGAGGGGTAGTTCTCGGAGGAACTGACCCACTCTTGAAAATTTTCAAAGAGAACCCACATGTGTTGATTTCCAAAGTCTAATCTATATTTTATTTTGTCTTGCAGAGGTTCTTTTAAGTTTCTCAAAGCTCTTATTTCTTGCATCAAAAAATTCAAACTTAAAATAATTTATTTTTCAAGTATCGCTCTTCATTTCTTTAATATCTAGCTATTTCAAAGAGCCAAGCTATGGCTAGTCAAAGAGGAGAGCTTGCTCATACTTTTTGGCCTAGCCTCTTGTAGATTATTTTTGTCATATTACTTTGTGATTTCTTGAGCTAACATTTGTGGTTGTAGAGTTTCTCTAACTTGTTGTCTTACAGCTACTTGCAGGTTTCATTTTCAGAAAATTACTTACAAGTTTGCATGCAGAACCTTGGGGCTTCAACTTCTAGAATATTTCCTTCCCTTGGCCATGTAACTCAAAGAGGCTTTGCCTCGTTGCTTCTTCCTCGAAAAATATGCATTTTGTTAAGCTTTTGTGGGCCTCAAATTGTAGAAATTTTCAGCAAGGAAAGATCTATGGCTCAAGCCAACATTGTGAAGACTTTCCTTGGATTTTATAGAAAACTTCATAGTTTTCTTCATTTTCAGAAAATTACTTACAAGTTTGCATGCAGAACCTTGGGGCTTCAACTTCTAGAATATTTCCTTCCCTTGGCCATGTAACTCAAAGAGGCTTTGCCTCGCTTCTTCTTCCTCGAAAATTCTGCATTTTGTTGAGCTTTTGTGGGCCTCAAATTGTAGAAATTTTCCGCAAGGAGAGATCTATGGCTCAAGCCAACATTGTGAAGACTTTCCTTGGATTTTAGAGAAAACTTCATAGTTTTCTCCTTCTTGTAATAACTAATAAAATTATTGGTTTTGGGAGCGTGGGTTTTACCCATTGGTATCCCTATCTCTCTACCTTTTTGGAGAGACTTTGTGGCTTGATCTTTGATCTTTTTCACTTGCATGCACATTATTTAATTGGAGAATTAACACAATCATGCATTACACTCATTTTGCATGCACCTAAAACTAATTTGCTACAGATTTCTAGTCTTTTTACTTTCATAGCAGATTCAAACTTTTGCATGCATGCACTTTTAAATTTGTCATGAATTTTGTTCCAAACCCACTTATACTTCACCTTTAATTACATCTTACATGCAATAAGTATTTATTTCTCCATAAAGTAGCATTCTACTTCATGACATGCAAATACATCTCAAGTTTGAAAGTTAATTTCATTGTTGATTAATTTATTTACATGCCCTAAGCAAATCACTAAAATTTTACCTCCAACATAAGTTCGCTGAATAGAAGATTTTAGGGACCCTCTACTCCTCTACTGACTCCTCACTGTGAGATCCATATCTTTGGGCGAGGGTGAGGTATGAGGATTAAAGAGTTGAATTGTAACCTTGCTTTAAAACTAATTAATAAAATAAACCAAGAGCATTTTTCATCACATTTAGCTTACTTGCAAGTTCTTGAATTTTGCTCTCTTGATGGCTCAAAGTCTCACCTGAAATATCATTTCCCTTTTTCAATAAGCATTTACTTTCATGCAAGTATTTTAATCTCTTTTGCAACAAGTTTAGCTTAATTTTCTTGTACTTGGACACTATCTACTTTAGAAAGCTCCATTTCATGTTTAATGTTCATCAGGTCCATTTCAAGTACCCTTATTTCATGTTGCAAAGCTAAATGCATGTTGGTTTAACTTTCAAAGCTTTTTATCATCTGGTTTATATTTAGATTACTAATTGTTTCCTTGTGAACAAGATACCTTCATGTGCTTTAATTCATACATTGGTTTATCTTAAGAGCATTTCTAATATCTTGTGTTAATAGTCTTTGTTTCCATTTCAGGATTACTGTGTTCTCATCTCTTTGAGCATTTCTTTTACTTTTGGGCACGTTATTTATAAAGGCACTGGTTAAATGGTTTGTCATTATTATTTCGAAGTTGCTCATCAATGCTCATGAATCTTTAAAAGTAATTCATTTTCACTCTAATATTCTCCTATAAAATCACATCTTTTAACATAGTTTTCCATTTAAGGACCACCCCCCATAGCTAACCTAGGAGATAGCTTAAACGGAGAGAGTCGGGATTAGTGTCACAGCCCCTTCTCTGAGTTCCTTGCCACCAACCACACCTTGTGGGGTTAAAGGCTTTTCCTGCTAACTGTAGGTAGGTGTAGGCAAGAAGCAATAACAGGGTGCACATTGATTTTTGACATAACATTAATTTAGGAAGGGTATTAATTTAGGGAGTGTCCCTTGTGTCTTAAATAACAAAAAATTCTTATTTAAAAAGTATAATTCTTCACCATAAGGGAAGTTTTCTTATGCTTAGGGATTAAGGTAACCAAGTAATTATGTTTATTAGAAGAAGTCAATAATGTCTAATCTCCTAAAGATACCTCCCACGATCAACTGAAGCCACCTTAGCCCAACTATCATCTATAAAAGGAGACCTATCAATACCCTTTAGTATATGAAAATAAAAACATTTTTAGAAAAACACTTCTAAAATTTATTCGACCTCCTGTGGAAGTAACGCAATGCATTTGAAGTGATTCGTTCTAAAATCTTTTTCGACCCTGTGGTGAGGGTTTGCTTTTGATCTTTGGTTTGGGGTCTGGGTACTTGGCATTCTTTCCTTGTTGCAGGTCTCGGCCCTTAATCAAATTCTGAACTTATACATCATTGGAGACCAGAGAAGGTGAAAGAACCTATTTTTGTTACAGGACTGCCTATCATGGAAGGATGACAGTTATAACAAGATCTGAGGCATAAAAAATTAGGTTGGGCATTGAGATTCGAATCTGTTGATAACTATTAGAATGTGAGTTGAGCAGAACGTCACCAATCTAAAACCCCTATATCTGCGGTCATCAATCTATTAGCTTGAAGGAAGCCTCACGATGTTACCAACCTTGGCATTCGCTTAAGGCCAGATTATGGTTCACAAGAGAATTCGTTTTGTTGAAATATGAGGGTGTAATTATTGTATCTTTGTGCCAGACGTATTGAAGGCTTTTGATCACCGAAGTTTGTTTAGTTTACTGCCCCCTTAAATGTCTACGGTCCATAAGAATTGTGAAGAATAAACACCATGAATTCGGCATGCTAATATGTCACTGAATGCAATTATTTAGAATTTTCTAAAAGTTTCGGCCTAGGTTCCTCATAAGGAAACTTAGTCGATATTAAGCCTGTGGCTCTTATAAGATTGATAAGTTTTAAGGGGTGGTCATTTTCCTTTGACAACGAAGCTTCTAAACTAAATTGTTGTGACCTTAATAAAGGTGCAACAGTCCTTTATGACTTACATCAGTTGACCCTTACAGCACAAAAAATTCTACATTATTGTGAAAGACATTTGAAGCATTCTGGCCTAATATACATGTCTGGAGAGACCTGTTTGGTCACACTATTCTGAAGATGTGGTTCTGAACATTAAGATGCGCTTGTTTCAAAAAGTAGACTAGAAACAATAAGCCCTAGGCCTGCATTGCAGTGAAGAATTTGAAATATAGACACAGCAATTAACAGTGAACAGTGAGTTGCCATTTATGAATCATACACAGAGGAATGTTGGTTTTGATGAAGTATTGTAGCTATTTGACAGACAGTGGCAAAGTCTTATCATTTTTCGTGCAACAGTTGAGCAGTCCAGCAGATTCAATACTTAAGGGTTTATTATTAGCTACAGCAAGGGCAGTTTCCTAGTTCAGCTAGCATAGACTTCTTATAACAGTATAAGGTTCTGAGAAGGTATCCTACAGCAGGGCTTCATGATCAGTAGTAAAGGGTTCATCATCAGCAAATAGGGTTCATCATTTTACAGCTCTCTCAGAGTCAGAATTGCTTCAGTATATCTCTAGTACATCAAATTGAGGAGGGTATCAGGTTTCTGAGGACAACATCACCTTAGTGTATAGTTTGTTGAAGTAATGATGGATAGCAGTGTGTGAGTAGTGCTCAACAGTGAAAGAACATTTGTTGGTAGCTCTCCATGGCCAAAGCTTGAGAGCAGTGGTAACAGGTCATAGGGATTACCTGTGGCAGCTGGGATTGTGTTATTCTCATACATTTGTATTCGACACTTGCAGGAGTGCAGTGTGATTGGTTCAGTGATGTGGCAGTCTGCTTATGAGCCTATGACCTGAGCAGTGCAGTGACAGTGATTTTCAGTAACAGTAATGACAGTTGTGAAGTGACAGTGATATGCAGTGTGTAGTGATAGTGATGTGCAGTTGTACAGTGATAGCTTGATGTGTAGCTTCGTGCAGCGACCAATTTGTGGGAATAGTGATCAGCGGCTACCAGGATTCGATATCTATTCTACATCTTCCTTAAAGCTATTCTACACTGATTCAGAGTACAGGGGATCCAGTCTGAAAATTTTGAAACGTGGTCCGCCTATCGATTAGGGTGGCAGGGTGGTGCTAGGGCAATTTGTGGCTTGCACAGGGCGTTCAGGGATCCATTCAGTTGTGGCTCATAAACTAACAAGGCAGCGAAGCATCCTTTCCAACAACAGCGGGAAAGCAGAGTGTTGGGGCACTCATTAGGTTGTGGCCTGATCTACAAGGCGTTGAGGCGTCCTTCTGGTTGCAGCAAGATATTAGGGTTTAGTGGCGACCTACAGGTTTGTAGCCTGTAAATTAGGGGATTGAAGCATCTCTCAGTTGTAGCTGAAATCTTGATGTAATTAATATTTCTTTTAAAGAGAGAAGAAAACAATTACTAGAGAAGCGTTCAGTGGTTTTTGACCGGGAGAGGGTTTTCCACCTAAAAATATTTGTGTCTTGTTTTATCATCCTACATTGTTGTATGGTGTTGTCTACTGCTGATTATTGTTTATAATTGTTGAAGAACAACAATAATAATAACTAAAGAATAACTAATGCTCTGAAAAGGATTAAAAGTGCTAATTGCTAAGAAATATTGATTCACCCCCCTCTCAGTATTTCCAACAATTCCTTCCCTCGCATGACAGAGAAGAAATCCACTATGACATTTCTCACGTTATTAGGTTTGCCAAACCTTCCAAACCTAATCTTTCCCAAAAATTACTATAAATGTCTCAACAAAAACCTGAACAATACTATCCTCAAAATCAGTAAAGAAAACGCCATTATGAACACCAAAGATTACATTTCCAAGATGATTGACCTCTTGAACTCTGAAACCTATAACAGATTTAATTGCAACCCTATTAATAAAACTAGAAAAATGACACCATAGTCGTTAATAATTTGTTTCTTGACTCCAACACAAAGAAATGCTTAACCTCCAATAGTCATCAAAACCTAAGAATCTACGTCCTTTCCCAAATCCACAAAAATGGTATCCTCGTAGACCAATAGTGAGTGCCATTAACTCTCCCACTTACACCCTCGATGGTTTCCTTTCCAACAAGCCTCAACCTATTGTAGGAAAGATCTCCTTCTACATTAAGGATTCTACAGATTTTATCAAAAGAAATAGTGTTTTCCATCTCAAGAAACACAAATTTTCGATAGCTTTCACAGTGTCCCTTTTCACGAAAATTGTTGACATTGGCCAACATAAAACTTGATGGAGTTTCCAACCTCATAGACCCTAACCTAACTAACCTTGTTAGAATTTGTTTAGCATCCTCCTTTTTCAATTTTCAAGGAAATTTCCATTAACAAACTAAGGGTACTGCCATAGGATCCCCCCTTTCAGCTATCATCACCAGCATTTACATTGAACACTTTGAGAATTAGCCCTTTGTAGTTTAGATTTATTACCAATATGTTGGTAGTGTATAGTCAATGACAACTTTTTCATTTGGCTTCATGGTTGTGTTCCCTTAGATCAATTTCTTAACCATCTTAAGAGCCTCTCCAAAGAAAGTCAATTTTGAATGGAAATTCAATAAAACCAATGTATTCCCTTCCCTTTCTTGATGTCTTGATTACCATTAACCTTGAAAAATCCCATCCCCAGCCAGCCCCCACCCACCCACCAAGTATATACAAAGAAAACTCATACCAATTGATATTTACATGCCATATCTCATCACCACATTATCCAAAAATTTGTCCTTGACATCTTTGTCACTTAAGCTCACCGCATTTCTAATTGTAATAACTTGGATTACAAAAAAAATTATCTTAGACAAGTTATCTACAACAATAGTTTCTCTAACTTCCAAATTAACAAAGCCTTTCATAAATCTGACTATTCCAAACTCCCCAAACTACCATCTCCCAAGCTTCACATTCCTTATATCCAAAAAATTGTTATGGAAAAATGTCACACTTCTCGAGATAGAGTCCAAAAGCTCAAATGCAATACCCCCTGTACTCAAGAGAGAGCCATTGTCACCTCACTGAGCCTCCTCTCACTTATGGTTGGCTCTCCTCCAACTCAAGGGGGGCTCTCCTTAGTAGATCTTAGGGCTCTAATGGAACAATTAAACCAAGTCAAGAACTCCCCAAAAATTCTACTTCTATTATCACTAGGCAAACGAATGAACAATTAGGGTTTAAGGGGGAAGATAGGATCACTAGGGTTCTTCACGGTAATTTCCATATTTGAGTTCAAAGGGAAGATCCCCATGTTGAAAAGTGTAACTAGGTCAGTCTTCATATTGACTATGTAATTATGTATTTTATGTAAAGAAGTCAAAGATAATAAAATTTATATTTGTTGGGCTTGCTTCATGGGTTTCATGAGCAAGATTTTATCTTAGGTTAATAGACTTCTTCTTGATGTGTATTTGGGGTTTATCTTTGGTTTATAAATGTATTTAATGTCATGTATATGAAGAACCTAGTAGTCATGGAATGCTCCAGGGCCTAGTTCAATAAACCGTGGAAGAATGGCTATTATTCAGCCCTCATACAATGTTGATAAACAAGCCTAAATAATGTGTCAAGTTGGCCTTCAAACAGTTGGAGAAGTCGGCCTCATAACAGCCATGTCAACCCCCTAAATAATCACATCGGTTCCCATGTTATGTCGGCTTATATACAGGGGCAAACTACTATATATACCCCAGCAAACCTCGTAGAAATTACAGAATTTTTTCGGACATCTCAGGAGCTGTGCAGATAAGTACAGGAGTTGCAGTGCGGATAAGTACAGGCGCTGTAGAGCGGATCCCTCTGTGATTTATACAGTGAAGGTTGTAGACTGTCCTGTGGAAGAAAATGCGGATATCAGAGACCATCAAAATGCGAAAATGTTCTAAGTCTCCATAACATAACATAAGCAAGTTAAGAATATGTTTTGGGGAACTATGCTATCACAGTAAATTGCAGGTAGTTCTGAAATGTGAATAGCGTGACAAGATCTGAACATAAATAAAGTTAAAGACAGTGTTATAGTGTGGTTAAGTGCGGACTTCAAGCAAGGGTAAAGTTTGATATACATTCGGATCATATGACAAGGAAGAAGGAAGTGTGAATTGAAGGAAGCATACCTATATAGTATGATACTAATTGAAGAAATTATGATAAGTGCTATAACAGAAATGTGGATTGTTTTTGGGGCAGAAGTATGGATATACTACAGTATGGATTACACCTCAAGTGAAGAGGCTTCAGAGTTATGGAAAGTGAAAGTTTTAGTGTTGGTGCGGCTCAGAGCAACTTGGTGCAGAAATGAATGATCAATGTTGGAGGCAGATAAAGAAGACGTGACAAGGTCTTTGAAGCATTCATAGGTCAAGGGTCTGAGTTTTGGTCATGGTACTTGTCATTTGAGGATCTATAAGAAGAATTTCTCATGGGTTTTCCTCTCCAAGAGGGAGAGGTTTTTCCCTGGCGAAGAGCCTAACTTTGTGTCTCTTGTAGTTTGGTAATTGACTTGATGAAAGACTAAACAAGCTAAGTAAGAGAAGACATAAGTAACTCAAGTAAGCTCACAAGTAATTATCAAGAAGAGAATTTGAATTAATCACTAGCCCTACAAATTCTCAACATGGTATCAGAGCTAAGGCACTGAATGCAAGGGCTGCTTGTCAAAGGAGACACTACATGAAGCAAAGATCAAAGTTTGGGTTGAAGAATCAAATCAGTTCGCAAGGAAGACTCTCTAGCTATATCAACTCATTCAAGTAATCTTTGCCATAAAAGATTTACATTCAAGACAGTGGCAGAAGAAGACATCATCTCTTGAAGACATCCTTTACCATCAAGGACCTAAGATCACCTAGATTGAGGTTTTTCCTAACCTCTTCATCAAGGAAGCTACTAAAGGAGAAAGTCACTTACTCAAGTAAGTATCTATGACTTTATCTAAATCTATCAAAATGTTTTATGTGCAAAGAAAGCATCAAACTGGTTAGGGTTTCAAACTTTCTTGCATGGAAGATAAGGACAATGAAGTCATGCCAAATACATGAAGGGAGATATAAGTGCCCAAAGGATTCTTACAGAATCCATAAAAGACTCTCTCATCTCCGATGTATCAAATCATCAAAAGGAATATATGAGAAATTGGTGGAGCTATTCTCTATGAGTACTACAGGAGAAGCAATCTCTCTGATCAACTGCAGGAACTAGGAGAAGTAATGTTTGACTCTGAGATGACTACAGTGATACTGAATGCTCTGCCAGGAGAATGGGGAAACTTCACTTCAAGATTATACAAAAAGATAGAAGTCACACCATTCCATGATTTAGGGTCTCTATGTAAATAGAGGAATCAAACCTTTGCAGCCATGTCCAGGAAGAAAGGAAGATTCGGTAAGCTTTGGTCCTCGGAGTAAACGAAGAAATGTGGACGAAGCACGATGCCTTGGATATGATGAACTTGGGCATTAAAATAGAAATTGTCCTTAATCTGAAAAGGTACAAGAGAAATAGAAAAGAAGCCCATATCTTTGAAATGAGGAAAGAGCCTGATAAGAGAGAAGAAGCAAGGGATCTCTACTACGATTAAGATCATCTTCTCCTTTAAGTGATTTATGTTGGTTATATGATAGGAAGCAATGTAGCATCCTGATGAAAGCATGGTAGGAGCTCCTGGTGAATCAGCTCCGAGAAAACCTCTCTGATAACATTACTAATGGAAAGCAGTCATCAATAGCAAGGGTCATCACGGAAACAGATTTTTGGGATGTGATGACAGATTGATGGAGCAAGCCAAGAGAATGAAGCTCTTCATTCTTAAGAAATTGCTACAAGATGACTCAAGGGAAAAGGGTGTGAGGTATGAATATATTTATATGCTAACATTGGATGTTGGGAAGTCATGTCATATGGTTGCAGGTAATGAACTTCTGTATTGAGAAGTATGATCTGTGGAGGAGTATCTCTTAGTGCATGGACAGATGAAATCAACATAATATGTCCTCATGGAAAGGTTGTATATGAACGAGAAACTAGAAAGGTTGTAAGTCCCTGGGAATGGAGAATGTGCAGAAAGGAAGAGATCATGAAATGCAACCATGTCAAGAGGCAGTTATCATCTGGAAGCCAAGAAGATATGACTAGGAGATCTGTTGGGAGGATATGTAGACTCTGACAGAAGTCTGGTAAATAAGAAGACTCTTGACAAAACATATCATTAGGAGATGTGTCAATATGTATGAAGGATGTCGATGCCTACAGGAAGATGTCATGGTGAAAGATCATCACTAAGGTAACTTTTTCTCTAAAAGTCAATATGTATATGTTTATTTGGATGAATTCGTGCAGGACTATTAATCATGAGAAAGGATGTATGATCCTTGGAGATGATTCGAAGGAAAGCAACATGGCATAACAATGGACCAGATAAGGAAGTTTGATGAATAACTTTCTGATAGCTGACATGACTCAGGATGAAAGTGATGGATGATCTGTGCCATATGAAGCTAAGAGTTGGAGATTCCTCAATAGTGAAATCCATGACATCGAGGACAGGAATTCTTCATGAGCAGTTGGGTGTCTCACCATTGCTGTTGGAGGTCCCTGGTTAAGAGGGAGCCTGATGATAAGTTTCTTACTTGGAAGAAACTTGGTAATTCCTAAGAATGAGCTTAGGTACATTCCTTGTATAGGAATGAGTACATTCCCTTGTGGAATAGGTCCTCCCTAGTTGAGAGGGAGAGATAGACACATCATTCTGGTCTTCACTTGGGAAGACAGAATGGAGGATTGGGTAATCATCTGGCATTCGATATTCTTTGAGAATGTATTAGGGCATTCAAGTTAAGAGTAGTCGAGGACAGATATTCTTTGAGGGCTAGCTACCAAAGAGAAGAATAGTCCAAGAAGGTCATACTTTGGGAACACCCGAGTGGAGTATGTACCTTAGAGAGACAATGACGATGGTGTCTATAAGTCATGTGTCTCGCTAGCATTGTAGCCCATTGTCTCGTTGAGAGATGGGGCTATTAGTCAAGGCCTTGCACTAGGACAATGTTGGTTGATATGATGCTATACAGATGTGATTACCAATCCGATTCTTATGAGATTCTTCAATTTGAAAGTGACCATGTACCTGTATGAATACCTCCCTAATTAAGAGGGAGTGTTGAAAAGTGTAACTAGGTCAGTCTTCATATTGACTATGTAATTATGTATTTTATGTAAAGAAGTCAAAGATAATAAAATGTATATTTGTTGGGCTTGCTTCATGGGTTTCATGAGCAAGATTTTATGTTAGGTTAATAGACTTCTTCTTGATGTCTATTTAGGGTTTATCTTTGGTTTATAAATGTATTTAATGTCATGTATATGAAGAACCTTGTAGTCATGGAATGCTCCAAGACCTAGTCCAATAAACTGTGGAAGAATGGCTATTATTCAGCCCTCATACAACGCTGATAAACAAGCCTAAATAATGTGTCAAGTTGGCCTTCAAACAGCTGGAGAAGTCGGCCTCATAACAGCCATGTCGACTCCCTAAATAGTCACATCGGTTCACATGTTATGTCGGCTTATATACAGGGGCAAACCACTATATATACCCCAGCAAACCTCGCATAAATTACAGAAGTTTTTCGGACATCTCAAGAGCTGCAGTGCGGATAAATACAGGAGTTGCAGTGCGGATAAGTGCAGGAGCTGCAGTGCGGATCCCTCTGTGATTTATACAGTGAAGGTTGCAAACTGTCCTGTGGAAGAAAATGTAGATTTCAAAGACCATCAAAATGCGAAATTGTTCTAAGTCTCCACAACATAACATAAGCAAGTTAAGAATCTGTTTTGGGGAACTATGCTATCACAGTAAATTGCAAGTAGTTCTGAAATGTGAACAGCGTGACAAGATCTGAACATAAATAAAGTTAAAGGCAGTGTTATAGTGTGGTTAAGTACGGACTTCAAGCAAAGGTAAAGTTTGATATACATTCGGATCATATGACAAGGAAGAAGGAAGTGTGAATTGAAGGAAGCATACCTATATATTATGATACTAATTGAAGAAATTATGATAAGTGCTATAACAGAAATGTGGACTGTTTTTGGGGCAGACATATGGATATACTACAGTATGAGAAAGAAAGGAAGGTAAGCATGTGATCAAACTTTCTATTCTACAGTGCTTAAAAGGAAGGATTACACCTCAAGTGAAGAGGCTTCAGAGTTATGCAAAGTGAAAGTTTTAGTGTTGGTGTGGCTCAGAGCAACTTGGTGCAGAAATGAATGAAAAATGTTGGAGGCAGATAAAGAAGACATGACAAGGTCTTGGAAGCATTCATTGGTCAAGGGTCTGAGTCTTGGTCATGGTACTTGTCATTTGAGGATATATAAGAAGAATTTCTCGTGGGTTTTCCTCTCCAAGAGGGAGAGGTTTTGCCCTGGCTTGAAGAGCCTAACTTTGTGTCTCTTGTATTTTGGTAATTGACTTGATGAAAGACTAAACAAGCTAAGTAAGAGAAGACATAAGTAACTCAAGTAAGCTCACAAGTAATTATAAAGAAGAGAATTTGAATTAATCACTAGCCCTACAAATTCTCAACAACCCAAACACACACAATTTAGGAATCACGAGATGATTTTGGAGAATCAACGCTATAAAAATAGTTTAAAGGATTTTTGCAATGAATAAAAAAATGATGGGATGATAGAAGACCAATGCCTTAGCTTGTCAATATATTTTTGGGGCATATGGGTTCAAGGATCAACTCACTTGAAGAAGATTGGAGTAGATTTAGGTTTTGGACTAGAATAAGTCCATTCACTACCCCTAGGCATGTCAATCATCAAGGACAAAATAAGGGAAGGATCCCACTTGCTCCTTCCTCAAAGACTTGGGAAAAGGGTTTGTTTAAGAGGGATAATGAAAATGAAATACCATGACCACTTGCTTAATACTAAATTATTGTCATCCATAAACACAACAAAGACAAAAGAAGTCCACTTACTTATATTGCCACTCATTCATCAAGCTCAACCAGAATTTTATCAAGTTCCTCCTCTTGCACAATTCTTCCATTCATTTTCTTTAAGCATCAACCTTCTATCTTCAACAAATCACTTACTTCAGGGGTGCCATTATTACCCAGGTTCTAACATTCACCTTGTGCCCATTTTACATGGTCGTTCATACATACCTTCTTGGTAAACATGTCTATAGGAAGGTCCCTTTTGATACTCGACAATGTTTGGTAACAGGAACCATTAACAAGATTTTTAGATTACTTAAAAAGAAAAACATCCATGAAATCTTTGAACACCATGAAACTTATAGAAACATACTCAACACAATGATAGACAAGTTAGACTTGGACCATCTTTTGCTACAAGGTGTTTATATGATCCCTTATTCATGTGGTATCTCCTATATTGCCCAAACCAGTCAGGCAATCCAAACTCGTACTCAAAAGCAAGTGCAAACACAAACCATAACCATGTCACCAAATCAACTATTGTTGAACAGCCCCACCACACTAAGCACCACTCTGTTTCAACAAAACCAAAGTCGTTGCCAAAAAAATTCATTATTCCACACACCTTATTAAAGAAGCTATTGAAATCTAAAATAAAGTTGAAACCCAACAATATGAACAAAGAAAAGAACCTAAAACTAAGCCGATCCTAGAACCCCATTATTACCTTAAGCCATAACTTGAAAACCAACCATCCTTGATTTTTGCCTTCTTTGTCTGAGACCCCCATCCTTCACTGGCCCCCTCTTTCTTTTTGTTTCTTCCTAAAGTTTGAGTATATCTTCTTCTCTTTTGTAGACCTTAAAATTTTCCAGCATTACTCTTTACATTTATTTCAATTTGCCTAACTAATTTTTTCAAATATTTCTTTGATTCTCTTTAGAATATTTGTCTTGGTCTCTATTTAATTAATTGTCTTTTAATTTACTTCTAACCAATGTGGAAAAAGTCAAAGTCGGGATTAAATCGGCAAGGGTCCAGAAATTGAAAAAGTCATTCAAGTCGGGAGGTTTTTGAAAAAGTCGGCAAAAATTTAAAAAAATACAAAAATATTCATTTTTGAACAAATCCCGATTTTTTCAAAAAAATATTTAAAAAGTCGTTAAATAAAATACCTCACGATTTTTTGGAAAAACTCCCGATTTAATCCCGACTTTTTCGATTTAATCCCGACTTTTTCAATTGGGAAACAATCTTCAAAAAGTCGGCCGATTAAATCGGCTAGTCCAAAAAATCGGAATTTGCCGATTTAATCGCGACTTTTGGTTATTGTTTCCACACTGCTTCTAACCTTATTATTGTTATCTTAACCTAGGTTCCTTCTTGTTTCTTTTGATGAGTTTATAACTTTCTTTTTCTCATTAAGGGTTTGAATCTTATATTTTTCCCACGTTATTTTGTTATTAATTTTTATCATTTTAATTATTATTTTCATTTAAACTTGGCCCTTTTTAATAGTTTTTCTGTCATATTATTTTCCGAAGTCCTTTCCAATGTCTCTTCCTTTCTTGGCCTAGCTAATCTTGTACCCGCTCACAATTTTTTATGTTTACTTTATTTCCGTCTCTGAATCATCTCAATCAATCTTCATTTGCATCTTCTCTTTCCCTGTGGATGGGTATAAAAGATTTATGCAAAACATTGGAGCTGTAAATAGTAAATACTCTCACACAGTTATCATAGAAAAGTATTACATGTACAATTTATCTAGCTGTAAAAGCATTAACAAATTAAAGGTTGTGTTTTTCAACCTTTTACCTTTGGACTTTTCATTTGTAGTAATGTTTTCTCCTCTCAAAGTATAGAAATTTTGGATTTGGCTTATGGTTGATTATATTCTCATTTTATGCTAGAAGATTAACATTCAGGCCGTTGTTTGGGATTGAAACTCCATAGCCATTGACAATAGTGATAGTTGGTCGTTCATGTTTTGAGAGCTCATTTCCTCTTTGTGAAGAAAAGTTTAATTGTTTTCAAAAATCGCACTTTCCATCTAAAATACAATGCCCACAAGCAGGTTTACAAATTATACACAACGTAAGTTAGAAATGACTTGGTTTGTCCCCAAAAATCCTGCAGGTGATAGGGGATCTGCCCCAAGAAAAAAGGAAAATAAATATATATGTAAAAGATGGCACCTAAATCCCTACCCAACCCAACTCCTTAGTGGATGGACCATCCTCACCAGTACTAACCCTCTACCGTCAAAAAAGTTACAAGGATGCAACATTAAACAAAAACAAGAAGCAGATATTTCTAGAAGACAGCCTGATTTCAAGTAGTCTAAGATTTTTCCTCTCAGAGTATAGAAATTTTGGATTTGGCTTACAGTTGATTGTTATTGCCATTTTATGCTAGAAGATTAACATTCAGGCCGCTGTTTAGGATTGAAACTCCATAGCCATTGACAATAGTGATAGTTGGTCATCCATGTTTTGAGAGCTCCTTTCCTCTTTGTGAAGAAAAGTTTAATCGTTTTCATAAATCACACTTTCCATCTAAAATACAATGCCCACAAGCAGGTTTACAGATTATACACAAAGTAAATTAGAAATGACTAGGTTTGTCCCCAAGAATCCTGCAGGTGATAGGGGATCTGCCCCAAAAAAAAGGGAAAATAAATCTATATGTAAAAGATGGCAACTTAATCCCTACCCAACCCAACCCCTTAGTGAATGGACCGTCCTCACCAATACTAACCCTCTACCATCAAAAAAGTTACAAGGATGCAACATGAAACAAAAACAAGAAGTAGAAGATATTTCCAGAAGACAGCCTGATTTCAAGTAGTCTGATTGACTTCAAGGTGGAGAAACAGCAACCATCAATGATTTTACCAAGAAGAAACACTTGTAATTTTGTAATAGTCACAATTTCAAATATGTGACTATTTCAGAATTTTTTGTCAGTTATAGTCTAGGGTTCATTCTCTCTGCTAATGATTCTTCCTTAATCATTATCTTGTTATGTTCAGATACGAAATTGGCATCTTGCACAAGATGGAATTCAATCAATAATATGTTTTCTGATCTGTTTTACACACGTGACACCACAAGCAATGTTATACCCATCACCACATTCTCACCTGAACCGAGGCCTGCACCAATGAACCCTAGCAAACATTGTCAGGTCAAAGTTTCAAACCCAAGCCACTTAGGCCATTAAAAATTAAAAATCTTACTACAAACAAAAGATTTAAAGCTTCACTCAGTGCATATAAGAAAACACTTATGTTTTGCTCGAAAAGTCAGCAAACTCGGCATCAAATAAAATATCTTAGATCTGTAAAATATGGAAAATTTTGAGAGCCAAACTATGTACTTATACTCAGCCCCATCAATCTTGGTGGCATAGATTCTATGTGCAAGAAATTAAATATGATTGTTTTAACGAGTGTTGCATGATCCTTCCCCCCCCTCCCCCCAAGGATCCAAGGTCGGAACCGTGTCCCGTACCGATCCTTAGGCAATCCTCCGACGGAACCGCGGATCCAAAAATCAAATCCGCGGTTTTGTCGTTTTGAGGCGATTCTTGGAAATCTGGAACCACACAAGCCCAATCCGCAGTTCTGGATTCCCGATCCGCGAATCCAGAAAAGGATCCACTGGGGATCCATGGAGGTTTGGGCACAGATCCGCGCGGATCGCCAATGGATCCAGAGGGAGATGGGAGGTTCTGCGGGGTTCTAAATTGTTTTAAAAAAAATTCTTTGACTTAAGTTGGGATGGGGCTTCCCGGACACTCCCAAGGTGCTCCCTTGATGCTCCTTAGATGCTTCCTAGATGCCCCGTCATGGTACTGTTAAATTTTTAAAGTAAAATAGAGTGGTTCATTTTCATCCTTTTACTTAAATATTTAACATTACCATGAAATGACTCAGGATGTTTGAGAGTGGTTCCAGCCCCATCGGGCTTCATATGGAGAAAATAGAATTTCATGTTCTATTCAAAATTCAACAAACTTAACAGTTTTAAGGAATTTAGGATCAATGAGATTGTGGCTTTTTATTAGATTATATCATGTATGAGGGTATGTGATTGGCATTTAATCAAGAGCACCAAGCCCTCTATGTGCTCATGTACCCTAGTGTTGGTGGTGTTAATTGTTGAACTCCTTTGTCATGGCCTTAGCAAAAAATTACCTTTCAATCAAGTCAATCATTGATCAAGCACATTAAGCTTTTTCCACCATATTTTAAGGCTTGGATTAGGTAGTTTGATTAAAACTGGGAAATGTTGACTAATGTCTCTGGACAATCGAGGTAGAGGCAAAGGCGAGACAAGAGAAGAATCTAGATTTTAGATGGTTGATGCTCGAATACATATATGCATGTTTTCATATCTTCTACAACTAGTTTGGTATTTTGGATGTTTTTTTTAATATAAATGCAAAAAAAAATATATATATATATATAGTAGACGCTTCCAAGACGCTTTGCTTCCTAGATTTTTGGGAAACGATGCTTCCACATATCCGCTTCCAAAAAAACGTCCCCGCTTCATGCAACATTGGTTTTAACCACGGGACAATTTTATAAACACAGCTTCTATCTAAATTGGAATGCCCAAAAGAAAACTACCATAAGAAAACTTTATGAACATGGCTTCTATCTAAATTGGAAAGCCCATAGGCAGGGCTTACAAAACCCACAGAAAAATTGAGAAATTTCTATGGTGCCAACCAAGCAAAGTCTAATGCTTCAACTGAAAACTGTAAGAATATGAATGTGATTGCAGATTACTATAGCTGAAAAGCCAAAGACATGCATCTCTCACAAAGTAAAATTGCTCACCTCCTTTCTTGAGTACCCCTGAATGCAATTACAATTGCATTGAGATCTTCTGCCACACCCACAAAAGCCTGCATGGTTCAACCAATTGCACGTTAATTTTACTAGGTTTTGCTACAAAGAAACTGTGTGTAAGACTAGTAGAACTTCACAGGACTAGACAGCTTTATTTCAATAATCTGTTACAGTACCTTTATTTCAAAAAAATTCAAACTATTAGAGTCTACTATTCTACAGCTACTAAATAAATATACACTCCCTAACTTGCTTAAACTTCTTACATATCTGCCCGCATGCAAGCATGCATACTTGATTATGTGTGCACTTGCCCACATGTATCCTGTATAATATTCTATAATATATACAATTAACATGTACCATCATTAATCAGTGACGGGGCTGTAACAAGTCCTTTTTTTTTCTTTTTTTAAGGGTAGGAATACAACAACCAAAACTGTAAAATAAAATTCCAGCTCTAGTTGCAATTCACCTTGAATCAATTTGCAACACGCATCCAGGTTACAAACACAAATAGATGTTCACCTATGAAATTGAAGGGATAGGTATATAGCAAACAACTCATGAACCACCATCTTCCACCGCTAGGTCACTTTAAAATTTAGAATGGATGATGAAATTTACTACCACGGCATTCAAATTTTCAACAACAGCTACCGAAAGGAACTGGCTATCAGAGTAGGCCACATATTTAATAACCAATGTATGGTCATCAATATCTTCCTCTACCACCATTTGACTGGCCCTTGGGTTGAGGAAGAAATTTCTGCAGAGGCAACAGCTTTGCAAGATCAACATAAAACTTGTCTCCGGGAGTATATGAGGCAGCAATGATGCCCTCCATCATCTTTACAGAAAAATTATATGTACAACATTTTATGGTATTAACAGAGTTATTAGTAGTCATGGTTCAGTGATGGTGATAGCCATTCAAAAATGTCCATCTTTTGCTGTACTATTATAGGCTGTATCCAGGTAGAGAATGGTCCCATGCCTAGTCATAAATGACTATATTTGGTGATTATACCACAAAACAACAACACTTCATCCAGTCACTATAAATTAGTACCATTACTAGCTTTTGTTGCTTAAACAATTTCCTATTGCTCATACAGTCACCAATTCTAATGGCTGTAGCAGAGAGGGTGTTTATCTTCTATAAATATCAGCAGTAACCATCGATTTCATAAACAATGCAACATATGCCAACAGCGCATGCACAATGCTACACTAAGAATAGGGTCATAATTTAATGTGTCCAACTCACTATACTAGGAACAGAGCCCTATTTTGTGAAATTCAACAGAGCGTGTGTAAAATTTATACCAGGAACAGAATTACACTTTGATAGGTCACAGACAAGGAGGAGCCATACTGTCCCAGGGATCAAGTAAACTATCCCACTTGTGGGAGTTTATGGGTCAACAACATTGCCTTAAGCCTCAGTTTTATCCCTGGCTGTCAAACCCTTAAGTAATACTAATTCTGTAGCCCTGTAACTTCATTACATAGTACAGTCAGTAAACTACCACGTGGGCATTGGGATGAGGTTCACGAAGTTTTTACTCCCAACCAATGGCAGACTGCCAATAGTGCAGCTGCCACCCCCTAGCTGATGAAACCTGTCCCAACGTCCAGACCAAGGTTTCCAGAGGTCTGACCCACCTCTATCCAGCATGCAAAGGTTCAGTAAAAAGTTGGTGCAGGGATTCCAGAGGTAATTTCTCCTCCACCCTGTAACCCAAGAGATGAAAATCCCCACCCTTGCCTATTTCGGGTATCCAGGGATTTGCCTCCACCCTGAAATGGTTCAACAACTCCACCCAATGTTGGGAACCCAGAGCCTGCTAACCTGAACCTTCAGCAAGAAACTTGGTCCAGGGCATCCAGAGGTCTCCACCCTCTTATCACTGAGGGGCTCCAGAGATCACATCTCCACCCTCAGCAATTCATGTACCATTCAGTCAGTAAGTTCATCATCAGGGTTAAATCATGACTACAAAGTAGTGGTATGAAGCAGAAGGGGTATCCAAGGTATTAATGACTCCAAATGATACACAACAAAAAGCTAGATGAGGCAACTACCAGCTTCCCATTTCTTGAGACAGTATTCTATCCCATATGGACTTTATTTTTGTCAGTATACTGTGAGAGTTATTTTCCTTTTAGTGCTTCAAGAAGCTCCTCCTTCCTACAGCAGAAGCAAAAATCCAAAATGCAGCAAAGAGAAAAGGTGCAGGGAGTCGATAAGTATCATCATTACCAGGTAGGACACCTAGAACAGCTTAATTTGGCACATATGGCAGTTGTTGCTACAGAGTTGGTGACGATAAAGAATGTCCCCTGATTAAAAGGATGGAGGGCTATTTGTCAAATGTGCTTTTGAAGTGTATTCCTAGAGAATCAGAGTGCAACAGGAGGTACGTTCCTAACCAAACTAGGTGTAAAAGGTGTCAATGTCGAATGGATAAGTTATATATCTCTGCAAATGCTACCACAGTGATTCCTAGGGGAAGCGCACTCTCTAGCACGATTTGATCAGAATACATGTCTACAAATCTAGCGTTCAGACACTAACTAGGTAAGGTAAAAACAACAAAAATCAATTCCTAAGACCTTGAAAGGTTCCTCGTGACTAACCTCTAGTGTTGCAAGTTCCCTTGCTGCCCTCTGAGCTAGTGCCTCCCTTCCCTTGCAACGAATTCCCTGTCTTATCCTCTTCTGATGTCGTTTCCATACCCACCTCTTCTTCTCGTTCTCTATCCTCCACTGCTTTCTTTCTCTCGTTTTTTTTTCCTGTGCCCTCCTGGTCCCCATTCCTTCCTTTTCTACTGTTCTCCCCCCTGCCTCTGGTTAGTTAGGGCCTCACTAATTGGGTTTCCTTGATCAATCAATTTCCTGCCATTTGGCCTCCCTTGCTCTCCCCAACTGCCATTTGCCCTCGTTCTAGGCTTGTTCTAGAATCGGCCACGTGTGGGGGAAAAAATCTCGTCCATCATGTGCAATTAGCCTGTAAAATATCTACCATCTGCTGAAGAATCATTCTTGTGTCTACACTCTTCAGTTGTATGAACTCTATGCTTGCCAACACCTTCCGCTCCTCGTTTTTTGTTGTTAGACTGTATGCGCCTTTTTGTTTAAAGCCTTATATCGTGCCTCATATACCAGACTTAGGTTTATTTAATATTTAAAGTCCCCTGTCCAAATTTAAAAACTTCATGAGTTAGTCAGATTAATAATAAGTGGCCTCCTTAAGGGGAGACCATCATGTTGGTAATTGTGACCTTGTTAATGAGAATACCCTTAGCGAAATAACTCATACCCTTAACGAAATAGCTTAGAAAGCAATCATCTCCTCATTGTAGTAATGATAATCCCTTTCATCTTAGGGTAGCTAATATATATAGCTAGAAGGCTTGGAATGGCAAGTGCAGCATTTTACAACTTCTTTCATAATGAGGAAACAAATAAATCTCATTACATTTGTCACATCAAAACATCCATGTGTGTCGCTTTGTGCTTTATATAATTTCATGTTACCCAACCTTTTATTTATTAGTCACGCCCTCCTACTTAAGTTAGGGTAATGACATTTAATTTGGACAGGAGAGGGGTGTTACCGTGTTACAGGGGCTGCATGCAGGAACCAAAATAATCCTGATGGCACTGTGAATATTAACCCCCAGAGACCCTAGCTATAGCCTATTACCATGGTTATAAATCCACTGTAAAGTGGGACTTCTTTCTCCAATTTGAACCATTTGAAAATCGAGCTCACTGATTAAAACTGGACTCGGTTATGGAAGTTAATGGCATACACAACAATGTAATGTCCCCTATTTCTTGAGCACAGAGGTAGTGTTCCCGCTTGCCTAATTGTCTCCATTAGGCTAGCAAGAGGGGCAAACTTAATTGTCTCCATTAGGCTAGCAAGAGGGGGGAAATTGCTAAGGAGACTAAGGGGTTTTACCCCAACTCACTCTTATATTATTACAGTAAATAAGAGGGGTAAATTATTAGTAATAAAAATGGGCAAAACCATTATTATAAAAAAAAGTCATTTGGTGAAATAAGTGATTTCATCAATTAAATATTAGGAGAGATCTAGAAGCTTGGATAAGATCCTGTGAAGCCTTATAAAAGAGATCGATGGCCACTCAGGGATTCTATCTTGTAATTGGATTGGAGCTCAAGCGAGTTTCAGCTCGAGGGTTTCAGGCGAAACTCTCACATTAGTTTCGGTGGACACCATTGCCACCCTAGCCAGTATCTAGTCAATTTCAGTGGTTCTCCATAACCACCCTAGTTGGGTTACTGAGGAAGTCAAACTTTCTGTTAATTTTGGACAACTAGGTCCAAACTCCATGTTGTGATGCTCAGATGAAGATGCCAATATTTTTATTGGATTCCTCTTTCACAGAGGTGCAAGATCGATCTAAAAATCATCTTGATCCGACGAACAGAACATTTATTTTGAATTTATTCAAAATATGTGCAGGTCGGCCTGAAATGAAATGTAGGCTTGAAGCCCGAGCAGTTGTGTCACACACCCTCACTGATTAATATAAATAGGTCAACGTTGGAGGTCATTTTCACTCATCCATCACATCACATTCTCTCTCCTCATCTGATTGGTTTGATCATCTATTGGAGTCTCTTCTTCACGCACACGTGGGAAAAAGTAGCAGCTAGGGTTTCAGATTGTTTAGGGTTTCCAGCATTGACTTTGGTCAACGCTTGGTCAAATTGACCCGAAACTCTCCCAAATCTTCGATCTCATCAATCCGCATTTTTTGGCACAAAAACCGAGGCTATACGTTGACTTTGACTCGGTTGTGTTGATTTTCTTACTGCTGCTGTTTGCGTTGAACGTTGACTTTCGTTGACTTTGGGTTGATTGATCTGGCTGTCTGTGAGGGTTGTGTGACACTTCTGGTTGGCTGACCATATTGAGACTTTGCTGGTTGAAGCATCCTGCTGACCACCGTAACGCATCAACACACATATATATTTTTGGCTTGTCTTCTGTTGATCTACTCGTATGTTCTATCTGCATTTTACTTTCTTGTTTATGTGATTGCTCACTGATATTGGGGATAAAAAGTAAAGTTGCATCAAGCATAGAACATCTACAAAAATTTACATGGTATCAGAGCTGAGGTGAAGATAAAGCCCAAGTTTGTAGCAATCACCGAAGAAGAGCATGGGTACCTCAAACTACAATGGCTTTAAAGCTGATGACAAATTGACTAGGAAGGAAGATTTCCATGCCTGGAAGATGATATTGGATCTTATGTTGGAAGACCAAGATGTCATGGACTATGTGCAAGGTAAAATACAAGAGCCTCCGTCCACTACACCTGCTGCCACCAAGTCAAAGTATAAGAAGGGGGATATCAAAGCAAAGTTGATGATCCGGGATTCAATTCATAAGAGTCTGGTAGCCTACATCTCTGAGCTAGGCACATCCAAGGAGATGTATGATAAGTTGGTCAACATGTTCAAGGCCAACAATGCAAATCAAGTCCTATTCTTTAAGAATCAACTAAGAATCTAAAGAAAGGCAGGTATGAATCTATCCAATCATATTTTTTGAAGCTAACCAAAATCAAGAATAATCTTCTGGCTATTGGGGAGACAATAGCTGATCAAGAGATGGTTCTAACCGCACTTGGAGGTCTCTCATCCGTATGGCATGTATTCAACACTACCATTCTCAATAACAATGTGATACCTGATTTTGACGAAGTACTATCAAGATGCGTACAAGAAGAAACAAGGATGAAGGAATATGAAAATGAAGGAAATGATGCATTCATTGCTCGTGCTAAGAAGAAGAACTTTGGTGGTCCGAGGAACAAAGGAAGAGCAGGGGCCCAAGGGAAGAAAGGTAAATGTTACACTTGTCACAAGGCTGGTCACTATGCTAGAGAATGCCCTTACAAGAAGGATTCTCTTGATGATGATGACAACAACAAAAACCAGAGGAATGGCAATCAAAGGATCAACAAGTTCAAAGGAAAAAGGAAGGCTCCCTCTGGTGGAAATGGGCAACCTTACAAAAGGTCGAGAAATTCTAGGTAAGAGGAATCTAATGTTGTTGATGATAAAATAAATGAGTTCATTCTTGTATCTGCCCTCTCTGTTGCATCTCCACCCGACACTATGGATGTCTGGTTGATAGATAGTGGTGCCCCAAGGCACACCACTGGGTTCAAGGAAGCACTTTTTGATATGGTTGAGAAGGATGTTAATCTGAAAATTATCCTTGGAGATAATGCCACATATCCTGTGAAAGGGGGCAGGGACTGTGACCCTCCACTTGTCTCAAGGTCAAGTCCTCCGCCTGCAAGATGTACTATATGTACCTGATTTGAAGAAGAACCTTGTGTCTATTTTGGCCATGGAAGACAAAGGTTTCAATGTGGCATTTGTTGATGGGAAGGTGCGCATCTGGAAGAAGAGTTTCAAGGAAGCTATCATGATTGGGTTTAGAGTTGATACACTCTACCAGGTTGGAGGAAGTCCACTGGGAGTGATGACATGTGATACTATCCGACACACTGAACTATGGCACCAGAGGTTTGGACACCTTCACTACAAAGCCCTTCCCGAAGCAAGGAAGGTGGTGACAGGGATGCCCGAGTTCACAAATGAACATGAAGGTGTATGTCAGGGTTGTGCCGAATGAAAGCATACAAAGGGGCCTTTCCCCTCAAGCGTCACAAAGACATCTGATGTCTTGCAATTGATGCATTCTGATCTGTCTGGTATGTTGCCCATGAAATCCTTGGGAGGATGTTCTTATTATATGACGTTCATAAATGAATTCTCTCACAAAACCTAGATATACTTCTTGAAAAAGAAGGATGAGTCTTTCACATGGTTTCATACCTTCAAAGCCTTGGTGGAAAATTCAACAGGGAAGAAGATCAAGATATTGAGGACCGATAATGGCACTGAATATGAGACGAACGAGTTCAAGAACTTTTGCAGAGAAGCTGGCATCAAGAGGGAGACCACAACTGTCTATTCTCCTAAGCAGAATGGCGTTGCTGAAAGAAAGAACAGGACCATTGTGGAAGTTGCCCATGCCATGTTGGGTGACCAAGGTCTACCGAAGTTTCTATGGGGAGAAGTTGCGAACACTGTCGTGTACATACAAAACCGATGCCTGCATTCCGCTCTAGACTCCAAAACCCCCGAAGAGGTTTTCTCTGGTAAGAAACCTGACGTCTCACATTTTAGAGTTTTTGGATGTCCTGTTTATTTTCATGTACCGAAGGAGAAGAGGAGCAAGTTGGATGCTTCTGGAAAGAAGGGAATGTTTGTGGGCTACAGCAAAAATTTGAAGGCCTATAGAGTCTATGTGCCTGGTCAAAGGGAAGTGGAGATATGCCACGATGTTACCTTTGACGAAGATGCTTCCCTAAGGAAAGTAATCAATCTTCCGAGATCTAAGGAATATCATGAAGCAAGGCCTGGAAATCAAGAAGAACCAAAGGATGAGACGATGCCCGATGTTGAAGGACCGATGGACCCTATTGATCCACCTCCTTCAATGAGGAAGAGAGCATCATGGCTCAGGGACACTCTTGAGGTTGTCGAGAATCATATGGCCCCAAGGGGGACATTACGTGAAAGCAAGAAGCCGAATAGATACCAAGGGTATCTAGCAGCCATGAGTACAATCGTACAATCTGAGCTTGGATCTTTTGAGGAAGTCGTAAAGCATCAAGTCTGAAAGGATGCTATGCACGAAGAATATGAGTTCATTATGAAAAATGATGTCTGGGAGGTGGTTCCAAGACCAGAGGACAAAGCAGTTGTCACCTCGAAATGGCTCTACAAGATCAAGCATGGATCTAATGGAAGTGTTGAAAGGAAAGATTCGTTGCCCATGGCTTCTCTCAAAAGGAAGGCGTAGACTATGATGACATATTTGCACCTGTGGCCTGATATACCACCATCTAATCTATCATAGCCCTTGTTGCTACGCAACGATGGAATCTTCATCAAATGGATGTGAAGACCACATTTTTACATGGTGCGATAAAGGAAGAGGTGTATGTGGAGCAACCTCTAGGGTTCAAAGTCCAGGATCGGGACACCCATGTCTGCAGGTTGAAAAAAGCCCTCTATGGGTTGAAGCAAGCACCCAGAGCTTGGTACAAGAGGATAGATAGCCACTTGATGAAGCTAGGCTTCACTCATAGTAATGTTGATCTGAACCTTTACTTCAAGGTTGATAAAGAAAAGCCTCTCATTCTGGTGTTGTATGTGGATGACCTCTTCCTGACAGGTGCTGACCCTCTCATTCATCAGTGCAAGAGGGAGCTCGATGTTGAGTTCGAGATGAAGGACCTAGGACTGATGCACTACTTCCTAGGCCTGGAGGTCTGGTAGGGACCTGGCGAGATTTTCCTTTCTCAAGGAAAATATATTGTGAAGCTTCTGGAAAGATTTGGTATGGTGGATTGTAAGTCTGTGTCGACACCGATGGAGCTCAACTTTAAGAAGTTGAGTGGCAGCGTAGCTGGGCCTGTGCTAGCAAATCCTACTTAGTATCGTCAACTCGTAGGGGCCCTGATGTTCTTAGTGAACACCTGTCCGAACGTATGTTTTGCAGTGAACACTTTGAGTCAACATATGGTTGAGCCTCATCACTTTCACTGGGTTGGTGCCAAGAATATGTTGAGATATCTTCGGGGCACGATAAACCATGGGCTGAGATACACTGCCGGGAACATGACACTCCATGGATATATTGATGCCGATTGGCTTGGCAGTGTGGTGGATCATAAGAGCACATCGGGATGCTACTTGACACTTGGTTCTGCTTCGATATCATGGATGAGTAGGAAGTAGAAGTCGATGGTTTTGAGCATAGCGGAGGTTGAATACATTGCAGCAAGCGTCGTGTATGGCTTGTTGTGAAGTAGTTTGGTTGCGAAAGCTCTCCAATGAGTTGTTCGGACATGTGCTAGATACCACCGTGATACTCTGTGATAACCAGAGTGGGATTCGGTTGTCCGAGAATCCCGTGTTCCACAATCGATCCAAGCATATTGATATCAAGTACCACTTTATCCGAGATATGGTACAGCGAGGCGTCGTAAGGCTCGATCATATAGGCACTGATGAGCAGGTCGCGGACATTCTCACAAAGCCCCTGGGGAAGGTCAAGTTCCTAACCTTCCGTGAGAATCTTGGTATCGTGGAATGACCCTATTCTAAGGGTCCTATTGGACGATGAGCGCAAGGAGCTTTGGGGGGCTTTGGGGATAACTTCTCGGAGCTATAAGCACACACAGGGCTAGACTTGCTGAACCTTGTGGTACTTCTGCCCCACCATTATGATGATTGAGTTGGTTCACCTCTCATGATCTGTGCCCCGTATGCATCCTACCCATTTGAGTCCCGGACTTATGGGAAGTACCTCTCATTTGGCCAGTGAGGTAGTAAAGGCTAGAGACCAGTAGCAAATATTGATGGACGCATCAGAGATTGTCGTACTCTCTATGTCTAGGATGGCACGGTCCAACCACTTGATCTGGGATAAAGTCTAGTGAGGTTTCGGAACTCTTACTGACTTCGGATCAGATAAACCAACTTCGGGTCGGTATGTGACTCTTTAAGTCCTATAGAGGTTTCGGACCTCTGGGCTGAATTTGTCAGTCGGGGATGATGTCTTTGTGACTGACCCACTTCTTATTTGAAATAAAGAAGCCAGCAAAGCAAGTTATGGCGAGATGACGAACAATGTTTGGATGGCACAGGTGGATGGAGTTCTCCCTAGTTGAGAGAGAGTGTTAATTTTGGACAACTATGTCCAAACTCCATGTTGTAATGCTCAGATGAAGAATGCCAATATTTTTATTGGTTTCCTCTTTCGGAGAGGTGCAAGGTCGATCTAAAGATCATCTTGATCTGATGAGCAGAACATTTATTTTGAATTTGTTCAAAATATGTGCAGGTCGGCCTGAAATGAAATGTAGGCAGTTGTGTCACACAGCCACACTGATGAATATAAATAGGTCAACGTTGGAGGTCATTTTCACTCATCCATCACATCACATTCTCTCTCCTTATTTGAATGGTTTGATCATCTATTGGAGTCTCTTCTTCACTCACACGTGGAAAAAAGCAGCAACTAGGGTTTCAGACTATCTAGGGTTTCCAGCGCAGAAATTGACAAGCGTTAACTTTGGTCAATGCTTGGTCAAATTGACCCGAAACTCTCCCAAATCTTCGATCTCATCAATCTGCATTTTTTGGCACAAAAACCGAGGCTGGACATTGACTTTGACTTGGTTGTATTGACTTTCTTGCTGCTGTTGTTTGCATTGACCGCTGACTAGGACAATGTTGACTTTGGGTTCACTGATCTGGCAGTCCGTGAGGGTTGTGTGACACTTCTGGTTGGCTGACCATATTGAGACTTTGCTAGTTGAAGCATCCTGCTGACTGCCGTAACGCACCAACACACATATTTTTGGCTTGTCTTCTGTTGATCTACTGGTATGTTCTATCTGCATTTTACTTTCTTGTTTATGTGATTGCTCACTGATATTGGGGATAAAAAGTAAAGTTGCATCAAGCATAGAACATCTACAAAAATTTACACCTTCCTATTGTACTTAATTGCAGGTGATTCTTCAACGAGTTCTCAAGGTGTCGAAGGGAAATATATTTGCCAGAGTTATACTGTTTGCAGGTGTTGATCCATCCATTCTCCAAGGCCGAGTTCATCTTGTTTATTCCAGCGAAGGTCAAATGCATTCTTGTTGGCAGGTAAAGGGTAATTGATTGGGAGGTTCAGAGCCTTTCTTGTTGGCAGGCCGAGTGCAAAAATCTTGGAGGTCAAGAGCCTACCATCATTGAAGAAACAGATCATATATCATATATCATTATTGAGGCCGAGATCCTCCTGGATTTGAAAACGACTTTCATCATTAATTGGGAGGCCAAGAGCTTCATCTTACACAAGTCGAGAGCTTCATCTTACACAAGCCGAGAGCATCTTCAGGAGGAGGTCGGGAGTCTCTCCTCATTAGAGATCGAGTGCCATCCTTTAGTGGCCAAATAGTTTATCACTTAAAGAGGCCGAGATCAAATTTATAAAGGCTGAGAGCCTCTTATCTCCTTGCAAGCCGAATCTGTGTTGTTAGATCTGTGCATTGAAGCCAAGAGGACACCAGAGTACTGATGAACTTTGTTGTAATGGCTTTGAGTTGTTATTGTGTCTGATAAGTCCCTCTAAGGACCGAAACATGTATATTTCTCATATGGAGTATAAGGTAAGTCTCATGGAAAATATATATATTTACTTTATTAATCTACACCTGTCAGTGGATGTTTACTCAGAATGGCAAAAGATAACAAGCACATACAAGCAAGAGAATCAAAAGCACTACAAGTTTCTCACCAGTAACAGTGGAAAGGAGATAAATGCAGCCAGGGGCCAGCAGAAGACACCCACAACAAGAAAATGATATGAAGTCCAACCTCCAATCCTGGTAGAAGACAGCCTAAATTTTATGATATTTTCAGAATTCGTTTTAATGTTTGTAATTGGTCAAAGCCTAAAACTCAAACTATATATTGGAAGGCAAAAATACTACGTTTATTCTGGGTTTATTGCAAATGTCTGAACCTGAATATCATATATATATATATATATATATATATATATATTAAGGAGGAGAGCAATGTAGTAACCTAGGAGGGGCCTGGGAAATGGACTAGGGTTTTGCGTGGTGAATGAGTATGGACCAGGAAGGTAGTATTGCACCATTGAGGGAGAAGGACCAACAATCAACAGTACAATCAGGTTGGTTGGGAACGAATGAGTCGCTTATTCATTTCAAAAGTTCACCAAAGCAGCTGTCAGAGCTGGGAAGAGGCGGTCCCAAGGCAACTATTGGAGGATAAGGATGAGGGTGGCGGTGATCGATAAATGGTAGGCTTATTGCCTTTCCATTTCACCAATACAGATCCCTGTTGAATCTGATGGCAGTGCTCAGCTCATTAACACAGAATAGCTCTTCAATTCAATTAATACAGAGTAACCATTCCATTCACATGCAGATAATAAGGATAATAACTATGAATTACTTCTCCTAGCAAGCAGCACAAGTATAACAACTCAACACTCATTCTTCTTTGCATCCAGCAGCTAGATGAGTAACTTAGCACTCCTTGCTAATAAATAGATGTGTCTAAACACAAAGAAGGATGTGGTACTCTGTGTCCATGTTAAGCAAATAACCCTATCATCAGCCAAGGCTATGAAACCCACTTCAGCCAAGCCAAAGGCTACTCTCAATCAGAAAAAAAAAGGCTAAATCCAACAGGAACAAGGAACTCTCAGCCAAATTAAGTCAACCAGCAAAAGGAAAATATTATACCCGGCAAACTAAGTAAACCAGCAGAGGAAAACAATCAGGAAGAGGAACATGCGGCCTTCAGGAGGGAGAGAGAAGACACAGCCAGCAAGATAAAAAGAGGCCCAGAGGAGGAAATACAAATTGTGGGTGAATGGAAACTCAGTCAACAAGAAAAACACGGACCAGAGAAGTATGAGCAACATGTGGATGAGTGGAGACTCAGTCAGCAAGACGAAACACAGCCCAAAGAGGATTGAGCTATTGAAGCTTGCATCTACTAACCAAAACAGAAATTTCAAGGAACAAAACTCAAACCAGAAGCACAATAAACCCCCGTAGAGCAGATTACACCTACACAATATAAACAACAGAGATTTTTCTTCCTTGGGAAATTTATCACAAAGCGTGAGATAAGCATGCCCAGAAATCTCATGCATTGTTAAAGATAAGCTAAGCATGCAATGGAGTTGGGGGGTGTTGATCCCATGGATATCTACCAGTCGAACCAAGAGCTGAAGGAAGCGAACCACCAATACCAATAATGGCACATGGTGAGGGAAGCAATAGTCGTGCAACTCGACAAACTCGCGCTTCTAGTTTTGCTAGGCCTAGTGTTATTGCTACTGCTAGTACTGCTACTGAGGCTAGACAGGAGTTTGAGGAGTCCTCGGACTCTGAGCTAAATGATGTTTATGTAGCTCCTGCTGATGATCCCATGTGTAGTAGTTGTGATGAGTATGATGAGTGATCATATTGATCACTAATTTGTAGTAGGCTAGTGGCCTAGTAGCTTGAGCTGTAGCATTGTTTTTGGACTCCAAAGACCATTTACAGACTCATTGGTTATCAATTTTGTTGATGAGATGTATTGCACCCGGTGCCATTTTGATATATGCTATTATGCACCCTTACATGGTATATAAATGAGCAGACTTTATATATTTTGTCTGTAATCTCTTCGAATCATGGTTTGTAATCTTAAAAATTAATTTTTTCCATTAAAAATTTAAAAAATTTATTTATTTTTTCAATTCCAATTTATTGAAGCCAGTTCGATCTAGTTTGATCTGGTTCCAGTTTGAATCCTGGTTAGATAGGCGACCAGTTCAAAACCCAGTTACGGATTTTAAAACTATGGATCTAATCTAAACCATTGATCTCAAATGTGCTAGGATTTAATCCTAGCCAGACATCACTATGAAGATTAGAGTTTGAGATCTAGCTCAATTAATAAGCATAAAGTCAGCCTAAGGGGACAAGGAAGACACAACACATGTGGCAAGTGATTTGCAGATTTGAGAGACAGATTTTCTCGAGAGAGTGAGAGACTTGGGGTTGAAGAGAAGCAAAAGTTGCAACAGAAAAACTCCAGAGAGAGATCACTGGAGGAGAGGAAGATCGTACTAAATTTCTAAGCACAGATTCAGACGTTCACTGCACGAGTGAAGATTGGGCCACATGTGTGGGTTTTCTGTGTGCTGGAAGGCCACAAGTGAGAGGAAAAAAAATCAGTTGGTGCATATCCGGAGTTTTTCAGGAAGCCAAATTCTCAGGTTCAATTGCTCTAAATTTCTGTATTTCTCTGAGTTCCCTGTAAGGGAGCCCTTATTTTTTCTGAGAAATAAAAGTGAAGGATAAATTGGAGGGTTTCTATTTTCTGCCATGCGATTGGTTCCCTACTTGTGCTTCTGTTGTCAAATTTTACTGTGAAAAATACCAGTGTATTTTATTCAGTAATTTAAGAAAATAATTTACTGGGTTCAAAAAATTTCTGGGGTATAAAATTTACTTGGTCTATAAAACAGATCTGCTATTTAGGAATTTAACATGGCACTCTCCGGAGGACATCATCAAACTTTGCATCAGTTCCTTCACATGATCGAAGGAGACAGGGATGCCTACTTTCCTTCCTCCAACTCTGCTTTTATGTCCAGTTATGATGTCAGAGTTGAGTTTGGGCCTCAATCCTCTTAGGGTTTTAACTAATGCACTTTTCCTTCTTTTGGCATCTTGTATATCTTTCTTGCTGGATTACATTTTAGCGTTTAGGAGTATTCTAATAACTCCCACAGTTTCATGGCAACTGATCCTAGTCTCTAGTCCGTTGACCTATTCCTTGGTCATTTGTGGACATTGATAAAATCATCTTTTCTAAATACCCAAACTTGAGTTTTCACAGAGGAAAATACTACAGATTAAAACAAAGGCCCAAGACTCAAATAGTAAAATCTTAAAAAGCAGTTAAGAGTTTCTAATTTCAACCTCTATAATGGAGGGGAAAATAGAAGAAAACAAAGAAAATTCAAGTTCCAGCTGTAGAAATTTCTGTTTTCCCACCCCGGTTTTCAGTTTCACCTTATTACTCCAAAATAGTTAAATGCCCTTTCCCATATCCATACATTTAACAAGCTGGAAAATAAATTTCGCTGAAAACACAAATTCTGGAAAAATTACAGAATGCTGGAAAATGCAGAAATAAATATCAGCACACATAAAACAGTCATTCACACATTTTGACACATATTTTTGGTCAACATAACCCTGGAAAAACCCCCTACAACTCTTGGGGAAAACCAGTTCGAAAGCTCCTTCTTATTTCTAGAAAATGCTTTTTACAGTGAGAGAAATATTCAGCAAAAAAATCAGCAAACAGACTTTACAACTTATCTCGTTTTCCGTGCTTAACCACCGCCTCAGAAAATGTGCAAACAGCAAAAACAGAACAGCAATAAATGTTGTACGTCCTCATCGATTTTCATGCCCAGAAATCTGCAATAAATGCAGCTGTACGGCCTCCTCAAAATCTGTGCAAAAAGCAATAAATGCTGCTGTCCAAAATCTCGATTTTTGTGCCAAAAACACAGTAGAACTTTTTTGTACGGAACAGCGCTCTGCTGCCTCGATTTTTGTGCCCAATCTTGCTGTACGGCCTGCTGTGCGGCCTTGCTGTACGGCCTCCTTTTCTAGAAAACCGTGCCCAAAAATTCTGCCTTTCACTGTGCAAACTCAGCTGTACGGTCTTACTGAAACGCTGCCTTGGAAAGTGTGCCAAGCTGCTGCCTCCTTCTCCTCACTGCCCAGAAATCTCCCTTGCTCTCTTGCTCTCCTTCTCTCAATCTCTTCATGAAAGAATGAATGACCTTTTCCTCCTTTCCCTCCTTTAACCTAACCCTAAGTGACTTTTGGGGAATCCCTAAATCCAATGGCTGAAATAGATTGAGATCTAGGGCTGAGATTAAATGCTCATTTAAATCTCACTTTCTATTTTTTAATTCACCCCACTTTAATAAAGACCCACTTAGTCATTTATTTTCAAAGTCACTTTTCCTTTCTAATTTTACATTGATTTTATTAAAGTCACTTTAAAATTAGACTTTAGTAACTTTATCACCTAAAGTCACTTTTAAATTAGATTTGACTTTATAACTTATAAAGTCACTTTAGTAACTTTATCACTTAAAGTCACTTTAAAATTAGATTTGACTTTATAAAAATTATAAAGTCACTTTAGGAGAAAAATTAAATTCTTTTGGACACTTTTCCCTAGGCCAAAGACCAAAGCCTTAGGGAACCACCTGTCCTCCGGTAACCAAATTTCAACACCAGCAGCTGAAAATAGATGCTACTGTTCTTCCAGCTTTTATCACCCTTTTCCTGTACAACTAACAAAACTCAACATTTGTATTTCTTTATTTATATATTTCATATCAATCATTAAAACAATGACCATAACAGTAGATTATAGGTATGTTTGTCAACCACATCAGGCTAAGAAACTTTGTGACTATCCAAGTTGACAATGAGATCCATTCTATTAAATCCATCCATATTTACATGCAAATAAAAATGGAACGTTGCATGGCTAAAACTGTTCATATAAAAAATGGAAAATTACCTGAAGGCAGTGCTGTACATCAACTACAAGCTCTACCACCTGAAAACCCTGTTGCATATTTGGGACTAATGTTAGTGTTATGATCTAACAATGTTTAAGCTCAAACTGTTAATTATATCATTCAAAGATAATAATTCTTAGAATTTGTATAACCTGACAAGAAAACAAAATAAATGAAAAGAAGCTAATTTTCAGCTAGACATGCCTCTGTCAAACCATTGCACCTAGAACAAGTCCAAGACATTAGAGCACTCAAATCATCCATATAGACCTGCAAGAAAAAAGACGACTCTTATAAGGCATGACTTCTCAAAATGTCAGAATGGACAGGTCACGTGGTCCACAAAGTTTCCTAGAAGGCAATTAAATAAATCACCATGATGCAGATACTTAGTACATATAACGAAAGCAGAGTAAGAATTCAAGAGTCGAGACCAGATTTCTTTAGAGCATGTCCACCCTAAGTACTCGAAATTCATAAGAGTGGGTCTTTTATTGAATTCTCTAACAAAAGTGAGGCTGTTTTTAAGGACTGGCCCTTATGTTGTAACTGTACATCAGTTAATAATGGAGAGCACTAATACTAGTAAGAAAAATATTTTATGTTTTATAATGGCTAACATTTAATGCTCATCAGACATCTGACATTAGATGTTTTCTATGACTAACACAGGATGCTTAAAAAAGTCAACAAATAAGAAAACACTAACAGAGATGCTAACATCTCATACAACAAATAAAAATAGTATTAATATGTTTCATGACATACATATTTATCTTCATAAAATGCAGTCATTTTTATCCTTTCCTTTCTCATCAGACCAAAAGGATGGTCCTACTGTTTCACGAATCATAATTTTCATCGAATGCCACAGTTCTTTTTGCGGAAAGAGAGGAGTTGCCTCTTCTATGTGAGGTTGTGCATTTTTACCATTAATCCACCCCTACATAGGGTTCACTGCCAATCAGCAGTAACAGCAGAATCCTATTCTACAAGGATCCACTGGTCTTGTCTCAAGTTCGCCATGGATAAGACTCTGTGGTACAGGTGACATTATGGTCACGGAGGGTGGTTGTGACCTACAGCATGGAAACAATGTTTTCATGAATCTTGCAGGTTATTCCTTGATCGCAATATTCAAGAAGCCAGAGTTTCTAGGTTGCCTCTAGCTAGTAATACTTTTTAGGATTTGCCCATTCTCATAAGTGTCAACACTGAAATTTACTTCTTGTTCAAATTTTCGTCCTAAGGACCAAGCACGTCAGAGGCAGATGCACATGACTACATTTAGTTTGCTTGGCATGCATGAAAAACACATGCATGAGGTTTCTTGACTTACAACTTACAAGCAAAGAAAGCACATTGACATAAGAATAAACTTTGAAGATGAACTGCTTTAAGTCATAGGGGTTCCTCTGTGAGGTCAAAGGAGTATTGACCTAGAAGCAAAGGAATCCATACTGGTGACAGATACCACCTCTAACTGATTATTCTTAAAGACCTTTTCTAAGGATGATAGCAAGTCCTGTAAGGATGATTTTGAGTGATAGAAATAAGGAGTTTTGATACATTTTAGATGCAGAATGCAAAGTATGGACTCAATCAAAAACCCTCAGCTGTTGAACAGTTCTCTCCGCTCCTTTTCAAAGAAAATAATTGCATACCATGTCTGCACAAAGCAGGAGAGTCATTTTCAAAAAACCCTCAGAAGCAAAGCGTCCCAAAAGCATCTATTTCATATTTATATATAATGCCAAATTAGTTATAGAATATAGGAAAACGTGTATAATTGTACATCAATGAAGATAAAAATTAATGATTAATAATTCGAGCATCAACCATCTAGAATTTAGATTATATCAATTACAAACAAACACACAAATTTTCAAGTCATATAATAGAAAGTAGACCATTAACTTATCGAATGACATAGGTTATCTAGCAACTTTCAACAATAACATGACCAAATAGTTATGTTTACAAAATAGGCCATCTACACACCAAAATATGAATACCAAAACAATAAACTGAGCTAGTTGCTAAACATTTCTCCACAGAAGAAGTGTTCACCAATTGTGAAAGCACCCATGTTGCCAAATGTTGTAGCTGCAGGCTAGCACCAACACGCATGCGTCACCAATACTTGACAAACAATGTTCCACCATCCCTTGTATCAGGATCCTCATCATTAGTATCATACTTCATTCATTTTCTCTTGTCTAACCTTTGCCTCTAGGGACATTAGTCAGCACCGCTCAATTTTCATCAAAACGAGTAGTCTTTAGTGCGACTTTTTGAAGGCTTTTACGGTGACTTTTTACGGTGTAATTTCTCTAAATTCCGGCAGGAATTTATTGAAAAGAGAAGTTTGATTGCTAACTTTGCACAATCGAAGTGCCCTAGCAGTTTTTGAGGGTGCTGAATCCATATATAGAATCAAAAAACCAGTTTGAATAACAAAAACCAAGATTTTACCTCAAAATGTTTCACCGGATTCCGGCACCTGAAACTTCAAAAAATCGCACTAAAGACAACTCCTCATCAAAATGCCTAATACAAGCCTTAAAATATAGTCGAAAAGGCTTAACATGCCTAACCAATGATTTTGGTTTGAGTGAAAGGTACATTTTTGCTAAGGCCATGACAAAGGAGTTCAACATCAACACCAACAACACGAGGGTACATATAGGACTTTATACTTCTAATTAAATGCCAATCACATACCCTCATATGTGATAGAATCCAATGAAATGTTGCAATCCCATTGTTTCTGAAATCCTGAAACTATTAAGTCTGCTGAAATTTGAATGGGATATGAAATTCTATTTTCTCCATATGAAGTCCAATAAGGTTGGAATCTGGAACACTCTCAAATATCATAAAAGAATTAATAATAATGTTAAAGATTTTAGTAAAATTTTATCATTTTACTTTAAGAATTTAACATTACCATTTGGAAGCATCTAGGGAGTGTCCAAAGAGGGTCAAAGGAGCACCTAGGGAGCATCCAGAACACATGACAGGAGCATGTATGTAAGCATGGTTCGGCACGTGGGGCCATAGCCATTCCAAGTTTCCAGAAAGCTGAAAAATCGAGGCCAGAGTGCAGTTCTGTTTTATGGCAGCATGCTCTTATGGTACTTCCATTCGGAGCATGGTTCCAGGATCTGGAGAGGAGCGAGCAGTTCCTAGGGAGAGTCCAAGGAGGGTCAAAGGAGCACCTAGGGAGCCTCAAAGGAGCACCTAGGGAGCGTCCAGAACACATGACAGGAGCATGTATGGGAGCATGTATGTTAGCATGGTTCGGCACTTGGGACCATAGCCATTTCAAGTTTCCAGGAAGCAGAAAAATCGAGGCCAGAGTGCAGTTCTGATTTATGGGAGCACGCCCCTATGGTGCTTCCGTTCAGAGCATGGTTCCATGATCTGGAGAGGGGCGGGCAGTTCCTGCAATGCTGCTGCAGACTGCAATTACAAACCTTAAAAAGCTGGGTTTCATATTCAGATTCATTGGGGTCCAGCCCTCTCTCTCCAATTATCTATCCTCCTTAAAGAAATCTTATTGATTCTCTATCCTTAGTTATGTTCCTGTTGTAGACAACTCATTAGTCAACACTCTGATTTTTTAAATCAGATCTCCGATCTTCCACCTTTCTCAATTTTGATAGCATAAAACATATTTTTTAAATATAGCACCGAAGACTCATTTGCAATTTCACATATTCATTAATTTCTCCCATGTTGACTTAGTTTCCTTAACACTTCTAAAGTGTTTATTGACACTTTCAGCTGAGACAAAGTAAAAATTTAATAATGCCTCTCTATTTCTGGTTTCAAACATACTAATATTGTCTTCATCAGTGGGATTTTTTCCGATCACACTGACCAAACCCCAAATAATTTTAAATGGCAAAATATTCTCCATGAGGACAAATTAGGAAGCATATTTTTTCTATTTAAATTCTATGACTCTAAAAGATATAATTTTGACCTCCCAACGTGTTGAAAACTAAAGACTTTTTAACCAGGAGAAAGAATATAACGGGTACCTGTGGGGCACACATCACACCTCAAACTCCCAACACTCGAAGTCTAGAATATGTGATGTTCATGTCTAAAGCACATAATCTAAATCTGTCAATGTATGGTTACCTTGAAGATAGCTAGACAGTACACAATAAACTCTTCCAATATATAGGAATATCAACAAAGTTCCAATATAAAAGCTTCAACAAATTCAATTAATCGACTTTCTCGCTCAGATAAATGACATGTGGATCCACATTACCGCAGAAGCATATTGCACAAGTATCTCAGCAAGTGTTCGATTATAGACATGGGCACGGTTATTATGGTCAAGAGTGTTTGTCCTCAACTCTGCAAGAAGAAAAACAAAATGCGTCAAAAAACATCATGTAATTACCAATAAAAAGCAACAAAAAATAGACTATGAGGAGTGTCGCCCATCAAAACACGTATGCAACCATGCAGTAGACCTCTCGCATTGAAATGTACCATTAGAACATATGAAACTTTATGATGCCAAAAAGTAGTTTAAGGTCAGCAACCAAATAGAGTTTCCCAAGCTCCAATAAGAGCAGAAAGTACTATGAAGTACTATAAGATATAAAAAATTAAACTATATCATAAATGCTTCCTCAAGGATTGTTCCAATAACATCATTTAAATGCTCCAAATAATCTGCTCCCAATCAAAGAGTTCATGCTAAGTTACCTGGATATAGATATTGTAGTATACCTAGGGGGGATAATATGGGGTACAGAGGAAGGTACCCAAGGGAATAATATGATGTAATAATGTAAGAATGATAAATAAATAGGTCCTAGTTAATAAATAAAGTTGTTAACCCACATTATGCAAAGGACCACAAGTAGCTAGGGAATAAAGTGATAATCCCATTGTATTGGATGTATGGTATTGAGAGACCCATGATATTGTATGTATGAAGCCTATATAGAGGCTAGAGACTCTTCATTGAGACATGTCAAGGATTATTGTATTGACAAACATACGGCTTGTGGAGTGATCTCCTTCCTTAAGGAGTGAATGTATGGTGTTACCCAACCTCAAGGGTTTTGATATTAATCAAGATCTAAAATTTTATCTTCTATTGTGTTATTTCTTGGGCATATTTTCCATTGATATATATTTTCAGGTCAGATCTACTAGTAGTGGTATCAGAGCACTTTCTTGGGCAAAACGGTAAGTTTTTTTGGTTTTTTTTGCAATAATATTTTGCGCTGCAAGTTTTCATATCAGATCTGAAAATTTTGGTGACAATTTTACAAAAACAAATAGCATATCTAAATTCCTTGCAAAAAAATACCTAAATTCAAAAAAAGAATTGCCCAAATCGAAGTCCGAATGAGGGAGATACCGCTGATTTAAAATCAGTTGTGTTGAAAAGGCACGTTTGTCAAAACTACCCCGATGATGTTTTGCCGAGTACACATCCGGAACAAACACCATCTCGGCAAGATACCATAGGAAGACCTGTCACCATATTTTATTTACATAGAGTTTAAAGAGAGCGATACTTTAAGTGACCAAATTGCTCCTGCCAAAGTTTGCTCACTTCATCATTATGAGCAACAAAAACGGAGGGAAGACATGATGACCCAAAGTTGTCAAACTTATACAACCTTGTGGAATCATCAGCAATGCCAGTAACTAAAATATGTCTAAGATCTTTGAGGTCCTTAATTACAACATCATGAGGTGAGAATTCTCTTGTTTTCCCTTCACCTGAATGAGTTATTTGATAAACAGATAGAAGGTTGCAGGTCAAGGTAGGATCACATAAATGATAATACATCATGAAATTGACCATTATCTAGATGAATGGTTCCAGACCCTACAACACTAAGAGATCTATCATCACCAACATAAATATTTTTGGTGTTGTAATCATTTAAAGAAGAAAACATGGCTTTATTTTTGGCCATGTGGTAAGAGGCTCCAGAATCAATGAGCCACTCATGAGAATGAGAAGAAGAAGATACGTTCAAAACATAACCAGATCTTGATGCTTGACAACCACAAGTAGAAAGTGACATTCCCGAAGATGAAGTTGAAGAGTGCTCCAAACTAATGTTGTGCTTCTTCATTGTTGCTTCCAAGGCTTCCATCTTCTTAAAACATTTTGACTCTACGTGGTCATCACGATTACAAAAGTTGCAATGTCTATATGTCTTCTCCCCTTTGTTTTCATTTGCCTTATCAGTTTGTTAAGCTGCTTTTTCAGTTTGTGGCTAAAATTGCTTAAGACCCTTGTTTGGTTTAGGACCATTCTTTTTAGGATGTTGCTTCTTAGGATTCTTTTGGTATGGTTGTTGTTGGGCTGCTAAGGCTTTCTTAGAAGAAATTCAAGTATTAATAAGACCAAGGTGTAAAGAGTTTTTCTTGTTCTCTTATCAAAGAATCGCAAAAAGCATCAAGAGAGGGGGGCTTGTAGGTTGTTCCTTGAGAAATGAGGGCTTCTCTAGTGGAATCGAAGGTGGAAACAAATACAGAGTATGCAGGGCCAAGCTTAGCAAAAATAGAATAGATAAGGCTACCATCTTTCTTTTTGACCTTACAACCTTCTAAAAGAAGTCTAAGGGTTTTGAATTTCGACAAAATTTTTAATAGAGGAGTAATTATTGGGGTCCAAAGTAAGCAACTCATTTTCAAGCTGGTGGGCTCTGATTTCATTTTTAATGTCAAAAACAGTATTTAGTTGTAAAGTTTTGTAGATGTTCTATGCTAGGAGCAATTTTACTTTTCTCACAGCAATCATACAAATAGTTAAGCAAAATGCAGATAGAACATATAAGTAGATCTTACAGAAGACAAATCAGAAACAGGAAAAATGTGTGTGTTCGTTTCGGCGGTCAACAGGATGCTTCAACCAGCAAAGTCTCCTTGGTCAGCCAGCCCAGCATGTGTCACAACAGTCCTCCAATCAGCAAATGAGTCAACCCAAGTCAACTCTACAAAAGTCAACATTGTCCTGAAAAATTCAACGCAGGGCAGCAAGCTAAAAGTCAACGCAGCAGCAAAACGGCCAACCCTTTGACCTCGATTTCTGTGCCAAGTAGTACGGCCTTCCAAAATCGAACCTTCCACAAGTTTTCAGCTTGATTGGACCATGCGTTGACCAAAGTCAACGCTGGTCAAACTTTCTGCGAAACCCTAGCAGCAGAAAATCGTACTTCAGCTCAGCCGTACGGTCTGTCCTCCTTTTCCTTCCCACGTGTGGATGAAACTAGTCCTCCAGGTAGCTCGTACTATTTTGGATGAGAGAGGAAGATGTGTGTTGTGATGATGATGAAATGCTCTCCAACTTTTCCTGTATTTATATCCATCATTGGGGCGTGTGACACATCTGCTGGGGGCGTGCAACCTTAAGGCCGACCTGCACATATAATTTATTAAGAATAATAAATTCAAAATAAATGTTCTGCTCATCGGATTAAGATATATTATATATGGATTTTACACCTCTCCGAAAGAGGATTCCAACAAAAATATTAGCTTCATGTCAGGCATTACAATAACATGGGTTGGACCTGGTGCTCCCAAGTGCCTCCCTCTCAGCCCAGGAGAACTCCATCCATCGGTCACGTCAACATCGTGTCATCCCATAAGCTTGCCTCTTGTCTTTATTTGAATAGAAATGGAGTCGATCACCAAAGACATCATCCCCAGTGACATAATCGGTCAGGAGATGCAGACCTCACAAAACTTGATCCCAGATCAAGTGGTTGGACCGTGCCATCCTAGATAGAGAGTACGGCAATCTCTGATGCGTCCATCGGTCTTTGCTAATAGTCTCTAGCTTTTCCCACCTCATTGGCCAAATGAGAGGTACTTCCCATGAGCCCTGAACTCAATGGGTAGGATGCATACGAGGCACAGATAAATGAGAGGCGAACCAGCTCAATAATCACAAGGGTGGGGCAGAAGCATTATGAGTGCTCATAGCTCCGAGAAGCTATCCCCAAAGCCCCCCAGAGCTCCCAGAGCTCATCGTCCAACAGGACCCACATCATAGGGTCTTTCCACGACACCAAGACTCTCTCGGAAGGTTAGGAACTTGACCTTCCCCAGGGGCTTAGTGAGAATATCCGCGACCTGCTCATCAGTTCCTATATGATCGAGCCTTACGGCGCCTCGCTGTACCATATCCCGGATAAAGTGGTACCTGATATCAATATGCTTGGATCGGTCGTGGAACACGGGATTCTCAGTCATACGAATCCCACTCTGATTATCACAGAGTATCACAGTGGTATCTAGCACATGTCCAAACAGCTCACTAAAGAGCTTCCGCAACCAAACTGCTTCACAACAGGCCATACTAGCAGCAATGTATTCGGCCTCTGCGGTGCTCAAAGCCACCGACTTCTGCTTCCTGCTCATCCATGAGATTGAAGCAGAACCAAGATTGAAGCAGCATCCAGATGTGCTCTTACGATCCACCACACTGCCAGCCCAATCGGCATCAGTATATCCACGGAGTATCACACTCCCGGCAGTGTATCTCAGCCCATGGTTTATCGTGCCCAGAAGATATCTCAAAAGATTCTTGGCACCAACCCAGTGAAAATGATGAGGCTCAACC